>OX456523.1:49161141-49761141 GCA_949748255.1 Eustalomyia histrio | reverse complement strand
AAAATGAGTTAAAAACAATTAAAATCATACCAATTATAATTCTTGTAAAAACAATTTAAAGCTTTAATAAAATTATTTACAATGCGCTATTAAAGCTTTAAAATATTTAATATGCCTCATAAGAAGATAATATAATTTAAATATGATTATAACAACGACCTACATTAATAAAATCTTTTTTGAAACTGAGTCACACACGCACACACACATAATAATTTGTACCAGTCTTACCCTCTCAAGGATATTAAACCACAATGTAGCACATACCGTGTATACTAATAAATACACATACTAATACATACACATACATACATAAACAATGACGAAATATCATAACAATGAAAACAATAAAAATAAATTTCATTCATCTAAACATACGTACATACAGTAAGCAACGTTTAAACAACAAAGAAGCACGTTGTTTATGCAATCTTTTTTTATTTTATATAAAAAACAATAGCTGCAGCAGCAAAAGTTTTGTTTCTAAGAAGAGTATAAAAAATGGGGGGAATAAAAGAGAAATATTTAAGAGAATTTAACAGGAGATACAAAACTATTGTTTAAGACTATAAACCTGAACAATTTGTAAGCCGGTTTTTGTTTTTGTTGGTGTTGTTAGCATTGCTGCTGCAGCAGTGTTGTTGCTGCTGCTGTTATCTTCTAAAATAGATAATGCTTGGTTGATATAATAACGGCTGGCAGAAATTTTAGAATTCAGTCTTAGCCGGCATTTTATAACGTTTGGACGTGTTTTACGGATTAAAACAAACGAAATAATATTGTTTGTATAAAGTGTTGTATTGTTGTTGGCCATAAAGGACTTTAAAAAAATACTTGTTGTATAGTGATAGATTAATGGCCATGATGCTGTAGGGCAAACAGCATTATCAGTTTGGTATGAGTAGCAGTTGTTGTAAAAGGCCATTAGAGCAGTGTATGTATGTGTGTGCGTGTGGTAGGAGTTGTAGGAGGCAAGGACGAGAGATAATAAATTCTATGTGTGATAGTTGTACGTTGATAGTAGTGATATGTGAAGAAGCAGCTACACTCACATTACCATTATAAATAATTGAATATGTATTAGAATATATACATATGTGTGTAAGCAAAGCATATGTAGTGGGGGTTAATGTGCCTAAATGTATGCTACAGAATTTCATTTGTTATTTGAACTTTGAACACTAAACATCTCATATCTAGTTACGCATATACAAGTCAACATTTTTAGATATCAAACTACAAAAAAAAAATATACAAACAAAGGATTATATTGTATGCTCACTTGTTCGGTAGTTCGGTTTGGTTTCATATTCATTAGTATGCTAAAATGTTTTTGAAAAGAGCCAGCACATAAAAAGCTTTTATTTGCTTAAGCCTATAAGTAGGCAATAAAAGTAGAAGGAAAAAACCTTTTTTGTCTTATTAATGCAAAAAGTGTGAAAAAAAAAACAAAAATTTCGTTTACGGTCGTTAACGTGAAAAAATAAGAAAATTGAAAAAAGGTCCAAGATGATTACTATGGTTTTTGTGTTGCTGGGTAAATGATTGTTATGCTCGTCTGACTTTGAATGGCCAAAAAAATAAAGGAAAATTGAAAGCTTGCCTAAAAGTAGGCTACTATCAAAATAAAATTTACATTTTTAATATGAAAAAAATTGTAAAATGTTAATATCAAAGGAATATACATACAAACGCACAAAATAGAAAAAAAATAATGTTATAACGAGCATAAAAAGTGCCACAAGAGATAAAGAAAAATATACCTTGAAAAAAAAAAAACAAAAACAAACAAACGGTGTGAAAATGCTTCAAGTCAATCAAATCTAAAAAATACTAAAAAAAATATATAAATTATACTTTTAAGCTTAAAAAAAAAATAAATAAAGAAAAAATACTTCAAGGCATTTAAAATTCCTAAACACCATTAAGCATTTCTGAGAAAAAAAAAAATCTTCACGTAAATTAAATATAATGAAAAAAATTTAAAATTTTCTTTTGAAGCCAGCAAAAACAAAAGTAAATAATAAAAAAACTAAACGTGTAAAAAATAAAGTGAAAAATTCGTACAACAAAATTTAATAGACTTTTTCTTGAAATTTTATTAAGTGGAAAATAGAATTTTATATTTGTTCTTTCTTAAATAAAGTGCAAAAATACAATAAATAAAAAAAAAACACACACACATTTACACTGGGAAATTGAATTTTCCGTGCACAATTCTATTAACTGAAAGTTTATTTTTTTTCAAATGGTGTCTGTTATAAAAAAAAATATATATATATAATAAAGTAAGTCTATAGCGATTATCTAGCAAACATAAAATGTCCTTAGCTTAACTTTCTATGTGCAAACTATATGAAATTTATATTTACTTTTACATATGTATATGTGTCTTTCCGCTGCAGGTAACTCTTTTTAATTTTATTTTTGAAAATCTATTTTGAGACCATTCTGGGATTAGGGTTGGCACTTTTTCCAGCACTTATTCCACCTGTTGAAGTGCATTGTCAGCGCTTTTCCGTTAGTATTTTTCTGATAGGGTCATAAAAAAAAAAAAATATTTTAAACAACTTTTTTTTAAATTTTGCAAAAGAGGTTCAACATTTATTAATTTTGCACACATTTTAAATACATTAAATGTAATGATATAATTTAATAAATACTAGAACTTTTACCGTATCAATAAAGTTTTTATGGGAAATTTGAAAAACACACTGAGAATATTATGTAGTTTGTAATTTAATAAAACCGTTTTCAGTTCAGTTAAAATTAAAGGAACATACATTTTTTTGTCGAAGAAATATTTATCTTAACTTTTGTTTATACATTTGTTCAAAATGATTTACTGTTATTAATCGATTTTTTGCAATTTATTTTATTTTTTCATTTGTTTGTAATTTAATAAAAATTTATCCACAAAACGGAAATTTGTGTTTTATTTGCTTAAAAAAAAACAAATAAAAATACAAAAAACGGAAACAATTTAAGATAAATGAATAATCAGTTATTATTTACCGCATTGAAAAATGTTAAAATTTTAACATTTATTTTTAACTGATTAATCATTTATTTTTTTTTACTGATGTGTCAGTTGTTTAAACAATATTTTAAAATATATAACAAACTCCATTTAATTTAAATGAAATATCATTTTATTCAAATTTATTTTCTGTTTTTTTAACTTACAAACTATTTTTTGTGTATATAAAGGGTGTCCCAAGAAGAACGCAATTTCTAAATTTTAAATAAAACACAGATATTTAAAAAAAAAATCGTGAAACTTTATTATATCGTAAAGTAGACAGAATGAGGTTATGTATGGAACAATAAATCGTGCAGATGGCCGCCGCGGCTTTGCTGGCATGCACGCGATCTTTTAATGAAATTTTCAATGACCGTTTTGCATGAATGCTGCGGTATTTCATTAATGCAGCGTCCAATTTCCTCTTTTAAGGCTTGAGTCGTCGTCGGCTTATTTGCGTAAACCATCGACTTCAAAAAACCCCAAAGAAAAAAATCTAATGGTGTTAAATCGCACGATCTAGGCGGCCAATTCTGATCTCCAAAACGCGAAATAACACGACCGGGAAATGACTGATGCAGCAATTGAATTGGTTCTCTGGCTGTATGACATGTGGCGCCGTCTTGTTGGAACCACATGCCCTCCACATTCATTTCTTCAATTCTAGGCAAGAAAAAACTGGTTATCATTTCACGATACCGAACACCATTGACTGTTTGCGCTTGACCTGCCTCATTTTCATAAAAAAAAGGTCCAATGATTCCTCCAGCCCAAAAACCACACCACACAGTGACACGTTGAGGATGCATTTGCTTCTCGTGAATCACTCGAGGATTTTTCTCACCCCAAATGCGACAATTCTGCCTATTGACGAAGCCATCAAGATGAAAATGGGCCTCGTCACTGAAGATGATTTTATCGGCAAAATCAGCATTTTCATGTTGTCTCTCCAATACCCAATTAACAAACTTCCTTCGCTGTCCATGGTCAGCTGGCTTCAGTTCCTGAGTCAATTGAACTTTGTATGCATGCAGATGCAAATCTTTCGTCAAAATTCGCTGCAAAGTGGATTTGGAGACACCAATTTGCTGAGCTCGGTGTCGAATTGAGGTGGATGGAGTTTGAGCGACATCATCACGTACAGCTGCGACATTTTCGGTCGATTGACCTGGTCGATGGCGCGTTGTTGTCTTTACATCACTAACAGACCCAGTTTCGGCAAATTTATCCATTAATCTCTTTACAGTTGACTCTTTTGGAGCATTATTGTGACCCCAAATTGATCGCAATTTGCGAACTGTAGCCGCAAAACTTTCACCATTTTGGTAAAACAATTTCACAATGAGAATACGTTGTTCATTCGTGTAGCGCTCCATTTTTACTAACCTCGTACCTTCTACTAGCAAACAATAACAATTGTTCAAATGTCAAACAATGACACTTCGAATGTTGCCAGATTTAAAAATTGCGTTCTTCTTGGGACACCCTCTATATATTTTTTTTTTTAAATTCAGAACTACAAACTGGGGCCATAAATATCACCCCATTGGAGAGTGCTGTCATTTGGCATGTCTGTCAGTTTGGTTTTCACATTCGTGGTGTAGGATCGAGCGAAATTCATAGTGAATTCCAATGTATCGCTTTTTTAGATTAGGATCTCAATTTTGGAACCCAACGACGAAGTGGATGATTTTTATAGCATTTTCGGTTCATGGGACGGTTTTTGACCCACCAAATTTTTCAAAATTTCTAGTGTAATATAGAATCCAATTTAGCTGTGTTTCTATCGATTCAGGATGCTTTATCATGTTACTGGGTTTCGTTTTGGTTCAAATATTCGTTTAATACTTTACATTTCACATATTAAATATTAATTTAAATATTAGTTAATAAAAATAAAGATTATATTGTACAAAAAACGAGCGCTAAATTAAGCAATATTTAAAAAAAAAAAATCCAACTAAAGAAAATGTTTAATTTTTATCTTTTATTTAATAACTTATTTATTCTTTGAGCTTAAGGTTTGTTTATTATATAATAATATTATTTTATTTTTCGATATTTTGCTACTCCATTGAGTAGCAGCTTCCTCTTTTTGTTTATAATTTGTCATGATAATTATTATTTCCTGAAGATGCTAAACAAATTTGTATTTTTTAAAGAACAAAACCTAAGCTCAAAAAATAAATAAGTTGTTAAGAAAATGTTTCATTTTTCAGTCGTATAGTACAAGAAATACAGACGTTAATAATAAAATGTTATGGAATGCCTCATTTGTAGGTAAAAAGAATAAAATAAAAACCTCCATTTATATATGAAAACTTGCGAAAAATATAGTGTGTGTAATTTATTACATTTGGCGTATGGTTTTGTAACTAAAAAGGATGGAACAAAAAAAAAAAAAAAAACCTGTATAAAATTATCTTTTTTATATACTGAACATTTTTAACACAATTTTTAAGTTTAATTTTGTACTCTACAGTTTTCCGATTTTAGAAATTGAAAATATTTAATATGTAATTTTTAGAAATGTAAGTTTTAGAAATTTAGAAAGCAGTCGATTAAAATACGTTGATTTATCCAAATTCTATTTCCACAATTTCACGAATCAAAAACCTATTAGGAGAATTTTTTAATACAAACTTTTTTTGATTGAATTTTTCAACCCTCCAAAGTTGTCCCCCTTAATGGTCTGTCCAAACCACTTTTTACTAAAAACCAAAAATTTAGAATTTGTGTTCCCTGGAATACAGGAATCTTCGCAAGTAACGTGGTAAAATAGCGGTTAGAAATGTGAAAAATCCAGTCCCCAACGACCTGCCCAATTCGCTATGGCTACAAAACATAAAATTTTAAATATATGTTCCCTGGACTATGAGTATTTTTTTTTAATTGGGAGTTCAAAAGGTGGAATTTTTCCCATTAACGGAATGCCCAAGCCGCTTTGGATAGAAACTAGAAATTCAAAATATCTGTTCCCTCGATTATGTGCTAATGGGAGAGTTACTTTTTGGAAAAATGTGGTACATATTGAGGCTTTAAACACGAAAAAGCTACCCTCTTAACGGTCTGCCAAAACCACTATAGCTACAAACCCAAAATTTAAGATACATGTTTCCTACGGTATGGACTAATTCACTAAAGAGATAATATTTGGAATTTTTAAAAAGAAACAGCCGTATACATGGACTTGTAGTTGCTTCTTATAACAGTCTTATAAAAAAAATTCGTTGTTGTTTTGCATGTTACTTAAATTTATAAGTGTGTTATAAAAATCAACAAAATGTCTATGCATACGGCTGAAAGTGTTAAAAATGGTGTTCAAAATGGCTTCAATTAATCATCCAGGCAAACTGTTGAAATTAGGTACTTCAATTTTGGCATTGTAAAAATATTTACGAAAAGCGACAAAAAATAAGAAAAATCACCTGAAGACTTTTAATCACCTGAAGAGATTAATCGCATGGACCAATAGGGGAAAGAAATTCGGATATTTTTGGGTAAATTTTTGTTTGGCAGGATATGGGAAACGTCCCAAATTCTATAAAAAAATTGATTTAAAATAATATGTTCGTCAAATGGAGAAGTTTTAGCATAAAGTTGTCAAGTTAATTAAAAAAGTACAAAAATGGGGTTTCGTCCAAAATTTGTTAAAATCTAAAAAAGGACGTATATCAGAAAATAAAAATACGTGTCTGCTAAAATTTAAGAAAGAATAAAATAGCATTTAAAATAGTTAGTAAATAAAAGTAACAGCAAATACAATTTAATTAATTTAAACAGCCCTATGCTTCTAAAGGGTGTCCCAAGAAGAACGCAATTTTTAAATTTTAAATAAAACACAGATATTTAAAAAAAAATCGTGAAACTTTATTATATCGTAAAGTAGACAGAATGAGGTTATGTATGGAATAATATATCGTGCAGATGGCCGCCGCGGCTTTGCTGGCATGCATGCGATCTTTTAATGAAATTTTCAATGACCGTTTTGCATGAATGCTGCGGTATTTCATTAATGCAGCGTCCAGTTTCCTCTTTTAAGGCTTGAGTCGTCGTCGGCTTATTCGCGTAAACCATCGACTTCAAAGAAAAAAATCTAATGGTGTTAAATCGCACGATCTAGGCGGCCAATTCTGATCTCCAAAACTCGAAATAACACGACCGGGAAATGACTGATGCAGCAATTGAATTGTTTCTCTGGCTGTATGACATGTGGCGCCGTCTTGTTGGAACCACATGCCCTCCACATTCATTTCTTCAATTCTAGGCAAGAAAAAACTGGTTATAATTTCACGATACTGAACACCATTGACTGTTTGCGCTTGATCTGCCTCATTTTCATAAAAAAAAGGTCCAATGATTCCTCCAGCCCAAAAACCACACCACACAGTGACACGTTGAGGATGCATTTGCTTCTCGTGAATCACTCGAGGATTTTCCTCACCCCAAATGCGACAATTCTGCCTATTGACGAAGCCATCAAGATGAAAATGGGCCTCGTCACTGAAGATGATTTTATCGGCAAAATCAGCATTTTCATGTTGTCTCTCCAATACCCAATTAACGAACTCCCTTCGCTGTCCATGGTCAGCTGGCTTCAGTTCCTGAGTCAATTGAACTTTGTATGCATGAAGATGCAAATCTTTCGTCAAAATTCGCTGCAAAGTGGATTTGGAGACACCAATTTGCTGAGCTCGGTGTCGAATTGAGGTGGATGGAGTTTGAGCGACATCATCACGTACAGCTGCGACATTTTCGGTCGATCGACCTGGTCGATGGCGCGTTGTTGTCTTTACATCACTAACAGACCCAGTTTCGGCAAATTTATCCATTCATCTCTTTACAGTTGACTCTTTTGGAGCATTATTGTGACCCCAAATTTATCGCAATTTGCGAACTGTAGCCGCAAAACTTTCACCATTTTGGTAAAACAATTTCACAATGAGAATGCGTTGTTCATTCGTGTAGCGCTCCATTTTTACTAATCTCGTACCTTCTACTAGCAAACAATAACAATTGTTCAAATGTCAAACAATGACACTTCGAATGTTGCCAGATTTAAAAATTGCGTTCTTCTTGGGACACCCTTTATGACACATAAGTAAAAAATAAATGATTAATCAGTTCATAATAAATGTTAAAATTTTACCTACCTATTCCGTAAAAATAACTGTTTACTCATTTATTTGAAATTGTTTCCTTTTTTGTATTTGTTTTTTGGTTTTTATTCTACAAAATGTATACTCACATAGTCTATAGATACATTTTGTGTGAATGACCATATGTGTGTGTGTTTATGAAGTGCTTGTAATTTGAATTAAAATTATTTTGTATGTACACAAAGAATTTTAAAAAAATATAAAATTAGAATTTTTTTATATTTTTTTTTGTAATAAATTTGTAATAACTGTAACAGAAACAAATAAACCACAAATTTCCGTTTTATGGGTGAATTTTTTTTTTATTAAATTTCAAACAAATGAAAAAAATCAGTAAATGACAGTAAGTCATTTTAAACAAATGTATAAAAAAGTTAAAATAAATATTTATTTAAAAAATAAATAAATGTTCCTATGTCTTTAACGGAATTGAAAACTTTTTTTTTATTAAGCTACAAACAGTAAACTACATAATATTCTAATTGTATGAATTCAGTAGCCATAACAGTATTTTTGAAATCTTTACAATTGCAAATTTAAAAAGGCTAAATAGTAAAAAAAGGTATCAATAAAAAGCCATCGAAAATTCCTTTCCAATGATACCACACCTGCATAGGATTCCTTTAATTTAAATACCTTAAAAAGCTAAAAAACGAACACCTTTTTGACCACTTAAAAGTCCGAGATTTCCCAAAAGCCTGGACAGGTTGATCTTAATTTTTTTTCTATCTTCTATACAATTTTTATCAAAATTTTAGTGTTTAGGTGGCAGTTCTTTCCTTGTTACCTTCAATATTTTTTATTGAGATTTCGTTTTCTGGTTGAGAGGATGCACATTAGAGTGGGTCGCACTTCATACAAAAGTTGTGCCGGTAACCCCTTATTATTAAATATAATGTGAAGACGATCTCAAATTTTTTTTTTTTTCACCACGCTTCTTGATCCCGAGTCTGATCGTAACGTGTGATAAATCATTGTTCTAAGAATGACAACAGCTACATTTTCTACTTTGATCACTTTTGACTCCAACGTCAAGTTCTAAAAGTGCTTCTGGAATCTCGGTTTCGACCCTCATAATTTTCATTTTTTTAACGATAAAAAAGTATTTTAAATTCCATGAAATTTTGTCATTTTATTCATAAACAAAAAAGTCACAGAGGCTTAAGAATCGTCTTCACATTTTCTTTAATTCTAGGAGGTGACCGGTGCAAGTTTTTTTCAACCCACAATAATGCACATCTTATCGGTATCCTGTCAGGCTTTCGATAAAAATTATAATATATTTTCAAAGAAAATATTTGAGTTTATTTTTGTTCCTCTTAAGAATGTCTGGTAGTAAGATTTTATATTTTTAATTTTTTTTTAAATTTTGTTATATTCTAAATTATAGAAATATATATATTTTTTTAAATTTTACGAAATTTTTACTTTGACTGTTTATCGCTTCTAAACCATGTTCCGCACACAAGTTTTTTTATTACACTTATATATGACTTCAATTTCTAATTTCAATAAATTAAAAATGAAAATACTTTTACTTCCAAAAATAATCTTAGAATTAATTTTTTAGAAAAGCAAGTTCTTTTAATAAAAACATTTTTAAAATCTGCTGACAATGGTTTGTGTATAAAAAATTATATTTAAAAAAGAAAAATTTACTTAAAAAGTTGTAGATATTATCGGCTGTAAGGCGCTATGTTATCGGTGTTGATCATATATGTTATGTGCTATTTTTCGTATTTTCTTTATTCTACAAATGTCGCGTAAAATTTATTCCAAAAAACATATTTTTTCTGTAAATGTATGTAAATACATACAAACATACACATATACATATGTATTTACGTACTGTATCTATGTATATATGCTTGCATCTATGATAAAGTGTGACCTGTATGACAACTCTATTGGCTTTAGGATTTGTGACATTTTATACCGTTTTTTTTCATACATTCATACAAAACGAATATTAAGTTCAAAATGCAGTTTTGTATTTCCAGTCATGCTTTATGATTTTTTCGACTGTAATGTGTTCTTTATTTTTTTTGCTTTTAGTGGATTTTTTTTTGTTCTCAACTTTTTTATTGTTAAATTCATCTAGTGTTAGAGACAAATTGTTTTGGCATTTAGCCAAAAAATATTATTATAGTAGATAGTATCACAGCCAAAACAAAAAGTAGGCTTATTCAGACTGTGTGTGTCTGTCTGTGTGAGTGGAATGGTGTTTGAGTACATATACTATGTGCTAGTATTGCATTTATTGTATACGTTTTTTATTTTCTTTTTTATAATCTTCTGAATGTTGGCATTTTCTATATGTGTTTGTGGCCAACAATAACGAGGTAATCATATAAAATGATTTGTAATCTTTTTGGATATTAATATATTACAAAATATTATTTTTGCATTTAAGTATTCATTTTTGTATGCAAAAATGTTTGATTATAATATTTAACCAGGAACATTTTTTTATTACCAAGAATTGATTGAGAAAGAGATTATTCTACTCGACAACATGTCCTAATTTATTTTAATTACACAGATGAAAGCGTACGATAAACAAAGCAGTTCTGGATATCGCATTTTAGATTCTAGGAATCCTTTATATAAAACTGCAAAAATTTTCA
This sequence comes from Eustalomyia histrio, assembly GCA_949748255.1. NCBI lineage: Eukaryota > Metazoa > Arthropoda > Insecta > Diptera > Anthomyiidae > Eustalomyia > Eustalomyia histrio. The sequence continues at coordinate 49,750,333 of OX456523.1, read as the reverse complement.
AAAAATATATACAATTTTTTCTTTACTTCTTGAAAGAAATATTTGTTATTATGAATCAAAGCTGTATAATCCCTGCGGGGAAAAAGTGTTCACTTGGGAATTGGGACCTGACCCATGATAGGTGAAAACTGGACCGGTGAAAAGAGGAACGGTTCCTAAAGTACCTACCACGTGACCGGTTTTAAAGTCATGACATATTCTTTTGAGATGGTTCTGTGAAAATTTCTTTGGGGTAGTTGTGTGACATGTACTTTTAGATCAGTCCTGTGACATGTCACAGAGGGCAATTGACAGCTTCCTAGGACAAGCCCATGTTGAATTGACCGGTCCTTTTCATATAAAAAAATGGTCCCATGACTGGTCCCTATCACAACGAACCGGTCACTTGACGTGCCCTGGGAAAGTTCCTTTTCCCGCAGGGATGTTTAAGAAATTTGTTTTTAAATAAAATTTTGCATTAGTATTAAGTTTTTCATAAATCAAATGTAATTTCTATAAATTTTTGACTTTCGCTTTAATCACAGAACCGGATATTAGGGTGCCCGAGCAAAACGAAAATTTATCAAAAAATATCCATTTGGATCCAAAAAAAATTATGAATAAAGAATACAATCTTATTACACTATTCATTACAGTGACGCCCCAGCAGGTACCAAATGGATATGTTTGTGTGAGTTCCGTTTTACGCGAGTAATGTATCGGAGCTTTTGGAATTTGTCTTTTTACAAGGAAGGTAGGGGGTACCTTCCTTGTATCAGCCCATTTTGGTGAAATTCGGCCATGTAATAGGAAAAGATCTAAAATCGACCTGTCTCGGCTTTTCAGCCACCTCACCCCACCACGGGTCAAAAAGGGATTTCTTAAATAGTATTTTATTTTTGGCTTTTTAAGGTATTTATATTAAAAGAACAATATGTGTAGTATCATGAAAAATTGATTTTTATGGGCTTTTTACTAGTAACTTTTCTTGAATTTACTTTTTTAATTTCAAAGATTTGGGGTAATTTATTTTTATTCCTTATTGAATTGGATCTCAGCAAGCTTGTGTTTTTTTTGGTTTTGATATTCGTCCTAATTTGGATTTTTATGAATTCTTTCTGAAGCCCTTTTTTGCACATTTTGAAACAACTTGACAATCCTTTGCTAAAACATGAGCATTATGTAAATCAAACCTTCACATTTGATGAATACATTATTTTAATGTACCTAAAAATGTCCGAACTTCTGCGATCCATAGATGCCCAAATTGGCCAAAAAAGTGAGACAGTTTGTTCATAGATTTCCTTTTTCTATTAAATATTCGAATTTCGTCAAATTCGTTTTATATAAGTTAAGGATACTTTCCTTGGTAGCACGTCAGATTTTGGAGTAAAACGTCGAAGACTTTAAATTTCGCCTATCTTATACACGAGTTTACTTTGTGCAACAGGGTATATTGAGTTTGTTCGGATTTTTCTAGTTACCAAAACTTATAGTAGACCAACTTACTCAGAATCACTTGCAGAGTCAATTTGGTGATGTTCGTCTACCTGCTCATAAAAAATGAACGGCAGTTGTAATCAAACTATAGATCGCAATTCTGTAGATAATTCAATAAAATTAAGCACTATTGAAAATGGTTTGACTCAGTGGCCATGGAAGGTCCTATCTGAGATTAAATGCGTTGAGCTTAAATTGTATCACCAAACCAAAACGTTTTTGAGGAAGAGTGGAATGTGGGAAAACTCCAAACGATTCAGCGGCTATATCGTCTGGGCATTATTGGCGCGATTAGATCGACATCTTTAAAGGTAATGGAGACGATACTCTCCATCAGACCAATAAATATTTAGATTAGGCATGGGGCTGCACTTATGACTTATAGAATGATGCTGTTCGGGGACTTATATGTACCCAGCATTAGAGAGTCCTTGATATCCTGCCAGGATATCACATTTATGGAATGCGAAAGGGTGGCGAACCAATGACAAATATTGGCGAACTGCGATTTTCTTATCTCGGACGGGTAGCTGTGGAGAAATGAAGGAATATTGGATGCTAGCAATGGAATTCATTTCTACACTGATGGATACAAACTGGATGGGAAAACTTGCTTAGGTTTTTTTATGGGGATCTGTGAATAGAAATGTGCTTCCGGCTTCCGGATCATACCACCGTTTTTCAGGTGTAGGTTGTGGCTATTATAGAGTGCATTCAGTTTTTGAATGCCACTGAATATTCTGGAGATTCAGTCATCTTTACCGATAGTCAGGCTGCCATTAGGGCTTTTTCAATGGATTCTGTAAAATTGAAGACGGTTTTGAACTGCAAGAGGTTGATATGGTTACGAGGACACTGTGGAGTAGAGGGGAATAAGGGGACATGCAAGCCTTTTCGGATGACGAAATCGAAACTTAGACAATTAGTCATCAACATGCGCAAGGAGATCTGGAATGGGGATAAGGCTGGTGGGATTACAAAGGTCATGTGGGGTGACCCGGATGTTGGCAAGACAAGGAGAATCTCATGGATGGGGAAGACGGATAGAAATGATAGAAATTCTTACAGGCCACTCTACACTACTATCACACCTATCTAAATAAGGAAGGAGTGGTTCTGTGGTGTTTAGGGCCTGTGAGCAGCACGATGAGACTCTGGAACACTTCCTTTGTTTTTTTCCGGGCTATCGCATGAAGTAGGGTTAAGTGCTGGCACAGGGACAATATATCACAATTGACGTGCTTGCAGGGGGTTGATTTGGAAAAACTGAATGGATACCTAGGGGATACTGAATTCTTCGGATAGACCGGAATGTTTATTACAACGTAGTTTATAGAGAGCGCACAACATATATTTTCTCTGACAGAGGTGTATGGCATCCATTTTTGGATGATCATAAAGGGCGAATGGCACTTCCTCTTTTGAGCCTAACCTAAATTTTTGTTTATTAAGTTGACATTAAATTTATTTACGAACTCCAGCTGTGTTTAATAATCTTTATTAATTACATACATATGTTTAGTCAGCTATCAGCTCCCAGCAAAAATGAAGCTGCCAAAAAAGCAATAAAAGCATCACTACTGTGGCAAAGGCATCACTTCTTTTCTAATGGTTTCATCAATGAATTTAACATTAGCGTGTTATAGGATGGAAGTATGCAAATGTAGCTACTAGCATTACTCATACTTTACTCTAAGCAAGCAATGACAATGCAATGATTAGATATTCTGATGCATGAGTGGAAAATGTTCATATACTTTGTAGTATTTAAGCTTTGATGAAAATTTAATTCACAAGAATGCAGAAAAATAAGTTTAAAGAAGCGAAATGTATGCATTGATATACAAATACTCTTTATTTAAACAAATAAATAAATCTGTATTAGTGAAAAAGCAGTTTTGAAAAATTTTACAAAAATTTTAATGAATTTTTAGACAAATTTTAAAATATTTTTGGATAATTTAAACCTCGTTGTACAATTTGGAAACATTTTGAGACAATTTTAAAATATTTTTGAACAATTTCAAATTATTTTTAGACAATTTTAAAACATTTTTGGACAATTTGAAATAATTTTTACACAATTTTAAAATTATTTTGATAAATTCTCAATTAAAACTGGAAATGGTGTAGTGTTAATTAATAAACATAATGCAAAAATGCGCAATCTGTCGTCATAAATATTTATGGCTAAAAAAATGCAAATAACAGGCCAGCTAGTTTCAATTAAAGGTTAAAAAATCTGTTTTTCTTGATATTTCAAAACTTTTATGAAAATTGCAAAACTGCATAAATTCTAACCCTCATGAAATTTTGAACTAAAATATAAAATATGTTTTAATAAAAAAATTAAAAAGGTCATCAGAACTATTTTCTCAATTTGAAGAAATGCTTTAGATTCAAAAAAATATACGATATACTATAACTTATGCTTTAGAAGTAATGAAGAGTGAATTCTTTAGGTATGCATCGGGTTTATATCCAGATCACTGCATTGAAATATGAACACATGAATACTTTTAGAAGTGCCTTAGAATAACACCAAAAAATCATAAAAGAATGTCAACTGAAGCTTAGGAAGCAATGAAAGAAGTTATAGTCACATAATGACTACCATTTTTTTGCTGGGCTGCTATTGATAGACATGTCTTCCGTTACTGTTTCCCTTTGATGTAAATGTGCTATCAGCTGATTGAACATTATGAAGACTATTAAACACAGCTAGAGTTCGTAAGTAAATTTAGTGTTAACTTAATAAATAAATATATAGGTTAACTCAATAAATCTACGTGAATTAATTCTCATATAGGTTGTACATTAAAAATACAAGTTCAATAAGAAATATTTACATTTAATACTATAAGACGCAAAATATGTTGATGAGGGTCGTAATTGACCAGAAATTTATTCCATTCGGGTTTTATAGTGAATTTTTTATTATGAGAAGATAATATAATTTTTCTTTAGGAAAAAATGTAAAAAAAATGTTTATAGCCAAATGCATAAAAATTTTGTTAATGCTCAACATGTAATGCCCATGCATATGATTGTTAATATTTAACTTTCAAATATCATTTTGAACAGTTTCCATTCAACAAAAAAAAAACCTTAATAGTCTCTAAATTTATGTGAGACCATTAACAACCATTATCAATGTTATGGAAAAGCAAAAATTTTTATTTGTATTGTATTATTTTTTAACAATAGTAACAACGATGAAATTCGCGTCTAGTTTTTTTTCTTGTTTTATTAAACAACAATTGTATGCTCGGGCATTACTTCCGGTTTATTGTTAACAAACTTTGCTCTTCTCGTGCTATAAACAAAATATTCTAAAGAAACAAACTTAGACAATGAAATATTAAAATATTAGGGGAAAAAACGGTATTGCTGCACTAATCCACCCACTCACTACCCTTGCGCTGCTGCTACTACCAGCAATGGCAAATATACAATAATAATAACAAGAACAATAAAAATGAAAACAATAAATTGGCCGTTAAGCTTCATTGGGTATTGTTTAGCTAAATAAGTAAGTAGTATGGTTGGTTTACAATTATTTGGTAGCGCCTGTTAAAATATGTTTGCAATGATAAGAAGTGTAACAAAAAATATTTGCTATTTAACTCACCGTCACCTTCATGTCCGTTATTACTTTCACCGGTTTTTTTCTTGTTGTTGTTATACCCTATTGTTCTTATTTGAATAATAAGAAGTTTATGCTGCTGCTTTTGATGGCGATGATGATGATGAGGTTGATGTTTGTTTAAAGGGTTGGTTGCAGTTGTTTAAATAAGTATCTACTTCCAACTTGTTTGACTTTATGGCATTTTTTTCTTCTTTTTTTTTGTTTAAAATGATTTGTTCTCTGTTTTTTTGTTTGTTTATTTGTTCTCTCATTCCTTTGTTATCCTTTGAAGCTTTTGTTACCAGCTCAATTCATATTCTTGGCTTTATGTCGATTTATAAGTAACTGCATTTTTAGATGATGCATGTTCTGCATGTTCGTAAGAATATAGAAACAGTAAGATGTCCTTGTTATTGTTTCAATTTTTCGAGTACAAGAACTCTACTGTTTGGAATTGTTTTGTTTGCATTGTTTTCCATTGAAGAGGAGCTATTTTACTTTTTGTTCTTAACATTTTAAAGTGGGTGACAAAATCAGGAAACCCTTTAACATATTTTTTTTAAAGGTGTTGTGTAAATATTATTTTAATCTTAGATTTTTACAATTTTTTTAATTTTTGTTTAAGTATTTGCTGAAAATAGAAAATCAAACAAGTTAATGATTTATAAATTGTTAAAAGTTAGCAAAATTTTCTCATTAACAATAGTTGAATTCAACAAAAAATCTAGCAAAAACTATCTAGTTTTTGTACATAACTGGTTTTTGCTTGTTTTTTATATATGCTTTTTTCAGAGGAATCTGACGACTCTTTAAAAAGAAACGACTCTTTAAAAAGTAACTGTCAGACGGGTTCAGTGTAAGTAAACCCTTAAAAACGCAGTGTAGATAGTCGATAAAGTTGGTTTTTATTTTTTATATGACACTGTCCAGAATACGAGGGCGAATCAATAAGTCCGTGACATTTCGAGCTTCCCTCGTAGTTTTATGAAATGCAACACTACTGCCATCAAGTACCACCTGTTAATAGATTACTGTGAGCAAGTTCCGTAATTTACTTTGCATTTTACAGCTGTTCAAACATACAACCTCGTGGATTTTTTTAAAAATGGAAAAAAGTGAATTTTGAGTGCTCATTAAATATTATTTTTTTGCGAAAAAACCGTCAATGAAACCAGGGAAAAGCTTGATAAATACTATGGGGACTCTGCTCCACCGATTTCAATGGTAAAAAAGTGGTTTAGTGGCTTTCGTTGTGGTCGCACAAGTACAAATGACGCTGAACGTTCTCGAAAGCCAATTGAGGTAAAAGCTCCTTGGTATATCAGAAATTCTGACACCCATCGCGACCTCAAGATATCTTTAGTGAGCGAGGAAATTCGAAGGCATGCTGAATCACATAAGCTTAGGCTGTTAAACCACACAAATGAGGAAATCCTAATTCTTCAAAACACATCAGGCTTAATCAGAAGATTAAACCGTTTTAAAACCCATGATTTGATTGGACGTTTTAACCAGGAATAGTTTTGTAATAAGAAACAAACTTTATAAACCTGTAAATTAATATCAACTTTATATAATATTTAATGAAAAAAGAAAACTGCTAGTTAGTACTAAGGGACTAGTTGTAGTATTAGTTCAAAATAAAAAAAAAAAAAATTTAGGTCAATACACCCGAAAATGTGGAAAAAATTCACGATATTGTATTGGCCGATCGAAGAGCAAAAGTGCGTGATGCCATAGGTATTTCATATGACAGTGTGGCTTCGATTTTAAATGATCAGTTGGATTTAAGAAAGCTGTCTGCAAGATGGGTGCCGCGTTTGCTCTCAATTGACCATAAACGTAATCGTGTGACAACTTCAAAGGATTGTTTGGAGTTGCTTAACCGCAATTCGAATGAGTTTTTGTGGCGTTTTATTACTGTGAATAAAACATGGATCCATTACAACACTCCGGAAGGCTAAGGTAAGTTTGTCGGCCAATAAGGTGATGGCAACAGTTTTTTGGGATGCACGCGGGATAATCCACGTCGATTATCTTCAAAACTGAACAACAATAAACGGCGAATATTATGCCAACTTATTGGCATTATCGTGATAAAAAAAGTTCTTTTCATCAAGATAATTCACGGGTGCGCACGTGTGTAGTCGCAATGGCAAAATTCCATGAATTGGGCTACGAATTGGTACCTCTTTCCCCATATCCTCCGGATTTATCCCCCAGTGACTATTTTCTAATTCCAAACCTAAAGAAATGGCTCGGTGGAAAGAGATTTAGCTGCAACGATGAAATTACTGATCAAACAAATACCTATTTTATGGACCTCGAAAAATCCTATTTTTTGGAAGGGATACAAAAATTGGAGAAACGTTGGATAAAGTGTATAGAGGAGATTATGTTGAAAAATATTTTTTTTTTTGCAAAAAAAACTGTGTTTTATTCAAAAAGTCACGGACTTATTGATCCGCCACGTATATCGAAATGCAGTATAATGATCCTATTTTCAAATCACATACATAAAAGTCATATAGTTCTTTTACTTTTCAATGAAAAACAAAATTTAAAAAAATAAAAAAAACTATATGAGTTTTCTCTAAATTGAACTTAGGATTCTGAGGTTATACAAAATGCCCCCATTAAATTAAGAGCTTGGAAAGTTGGTCCATGTTATAGATCTCCCGGGGCTTATAATTCTGTCCAAAGTTTTCGGAATTCCCTTTGAAACTTTTCGCAGGAACACAAAAAAAAAATCCAGTACGCGAACGAAATAAATGGGATTACTACCATTTAAACCCTTGAAAAATTGGCCTCCCCGAGAGCTATAATGAAGTTCTAGGTTACCGGTAATCACTCCATAACTGTTTGCAGGGGAGAAAAAAACTAATAAGCAAAAAAAATTACATTTTTCCATTTACATAACCCCTTAAAAACTCCGTTTGTCTTATTGGTCTTTCCGAGAGCTGTTGTGGTGTCTAAAGTTCTCGATATTTTCCTTTTACAGGCCTCCCATGGGAGAGAGCCATCGGGTTCATCTTATAGGTCTCTCCGCGAGCTATAATCTGCTGTCTAAAGTTCTCAGTAATTTCAATATTATTCGGAGATTTTTGGTCATTTCAGCTAGAAAGGTGGACATAGATAACGTTTTTAAGGCCACAGTCTACTGCAACAAAAACAGTAGACTTACAAAAGCAACAAATTTGCTTTAAGAAAATTTTCCCAATTTATTTTATATGTAAATTAACGAGTGGGATAATATTTTTCGTTGACAACACTCTCCACTTTTGTGACTACACTATCACTAAAAACAAAAATAGCGTTTGTGTACGCGATGATGAGCCGTACAAAATGGTTTTTTAGTGTTTTTTCCCCTACTCTGGTTCATACTTATTGATATTGTTTTTGATAAGTTAGCAGATCTTACTAAATCAATCTTTTTAAATTTCACCAGAGATTTAAAATTGTTTTTAAAGTGATTGTTTTTTATAAAAATATTTTTTAATTGAAAATTCTCAAGCTAAGGGGTTCACGGTTAAATGATTAAAACATAAAAAGTGATTTAAAATATGTATACCTTAAAAATAAATATCAGGGAGGGTATTCTAAGCCAAATACTCCAAATTTCATTAAAACTTGAATATGTTTTAGAAAAAAAAAATTCCAAAAGCAGGCTGTTTTGGATTTTGAGCCACCACGGAAATTTAAGTAAAATTGGAATTTTTTTAGTTTGAAGTTTTTGTTTGAGCCTTTTTATTGCATAATGTGTGTGTGCAAATGTGATATCGTTGGAAAGGAATTTTCAAAGGTTATTCCCTGATATCTCTTTTTCTATTGCTTTTTTCAGGTTTTTGTTTTAAAAAGTTAATAAGTTTTGAAAACTTCACATGCTGCATGCACATTGCTAAGCGAACAACCATTTTTCCCCTCTTTTGATATTCGTGATATTTTGGATTTTAACGAATTTTTTCAGAAGCTCTTTTTTGCTACTTTTTGGAACAACTTGCTAATCTTGTAATAAAACGTAGGTATTATACATATTAAATTTTTTCTTTTGAACAATAAATTATTTTTGTGCAGTTTTTATTATGAAATTAGTACCAACGAATGCACGATTTTAAGTTCATCTCTGTAACACAAAGCTTAAAGTTTGACATGGAGTACCTTCCCTGATCGTTTTGTACCATATAGGAGGTGTTACAAACATTAGCAAATATGTATTAAAAACAATTCTTCCTAAGAGGCGTTTAAATACAAATATTAAAAAAAAAATAAATATAAAACAATTGTGGCTTTGGGATTTAACCATTACCATATAATATTTTATTTTATATTCTACTAAAATACTTTCATATTTGTTACATGACGGTTTGTGAGTTAACACAAAAAGTGTTAACGAAAACGACGACTACGACCATTAAAACGATTCAACAACTCAACTCAAAAGAAAAAATAAAAAATTATTATTATTGCAGTGAGCTTTTATGAGTTGTATATGTATGAACCATTTAAATGTGCATTTGCAGCAGTGTTAAATTAAACACATTCAAATTTACACACATGTGAACATTTTATATAGTATTATGTGTAACTATACAAAGTGTGGCTGGATTTAATAGATGAATGAATGTATAGAACAAGTGTTTAGAAAGAAGAAAAGTGTTAAAAAAAAATACATAAACACACACACTTACACACACACACACATAAAATACACATACAACAGTTGCACATTTTAACAAAAGGATATAATAAAAATGTAACCGAGCTGAAATTTATAGACTCTACAGTTATTTTTTTTTTATTTATTTTTTTTTTTACTTTTGCTTATAATGTTGTAAAGTTCATAGTAGGAATATAACTAGAAAAATAATACAGATATGATGAAATAATTAGCAACATTACGAAATTAAATAATAGTTACATCAATAAATAGTCACATAGAACATAAAAAAAAGTTTTAAATAACGAAATTGACTATGTAAGAGGGCGGATCAATAAGTCCGTGACTTTTTGAATTAAACACAGTTTTATTTGCAAAAAAAAAAAAATAGTTTTCAACATAATCTCCTTTTAGCTTAATACACTTAGTCCCACGTTTGTCCAATTTTTGTATCCCTTCCAAAAAATAGGATTTTTCGAGGTCCATAAAATATGTATTTGTTTGACCAATAATTTCATCGTTGGAGCTAAGTCTCTTTTCAACGAGCCATTTCTTTAGGTTTGGAAATTACTGGGGGCTAAATTCGGAGAATATGGTAGATGAGGTACCAATTCGTAGCCCAATTCATGTTAAAGTTAAATATTGCCTAATTTTCCAATCAAAATAGATGAAAAAAAAAAATTAGACAATATTTAAATTTTTCCGGATTAGGCAAGCCTGAGATATCGACCTAAATTTTTTTTCCAAAAAAATATTTATATTTCACAAATAAGAATATTTTTATTACTAATAATAATTCTAAAAAAGCGGATTTTAGACCCACCCTAATATACATATAACATTTATAAAATGTTTTTCTACAAAACCACCCCCTTATAAAATGTGTTTCTATTTTGTTTTAATTATGAATAAACTCATACGCGTTGTTTGTTGTTTTTTCTGATATATTCATCCTGACTTTTTGTTAAGTGATTACATTTGCATAAAACATAAACGACAGATGATTCACACTGATACCAATTACGCGTTCAGTAACATGCTGCTGATTTTATTCTACAGTGAATTTTGTTGAATTATTAAAAGTGAACAAAAATTTTTGTGTATGATTAAATCAAGAAAAAAGTTGATTTTGCAGTTCTCTGGTGTGCACCCGTGCATTATCTTGATGAAAAACAACTTTTTTCATGGCCATATGGGGTCTTGTTTTTTGAGTCCAATAAGTCGGCATAATATTCGCCGTTTATTGTTTGTCCCTTTTGAAGGTAATCGATGTGGATTATCCCGCGTGTATCCCAAAAAAACTGTTGCCATCACCTTATTGGCCGAAAAACTTACCTTGGCCTTCCTCGGAGCCGGTTCACCCGGAAAAACCCATTGTTTAGACTGCTGCTTGGTGTGTTGTAATGGATCCATGTTTCATGCACATTAATATATTTTCTGATAGTCAGGCTGCCATTAGATCTCTGGATTCTGTCTTCCTGAGTTCGACATCAGCCCTGAACTGTCGCAGATCTCTTAACGAGATTGCTCAGCAAGACTGGGGACTACCTTACACATTCCACACGAAATTAAATCTGTTGACATGCCTCTGGCCAGTTGCAAGTTTCGGCTGCAGGATAGTGCTTATGGGATGGTAAGAGATAGGTGCGCACGCACAAGGTTGCTGTCACTGTCAAGGCCCGATATATCCCTTCTTGTGTCCGTCATGACGGGACACTGGCTGATTGGAAGGTACGCAGTTAGGTTGAGGGTTGCGGCTAGCGACTTTTGCAGAAGCTGTAGTGACGAAAAGGAGGAGGAGTCTGTTTAGCACCTTCTCTGCACTTGCCCTGCCCTGGCTCGCAGAAGGCGACTGCATTTGGGCTCATGTTTCTTTGAGGACCTGGGTGATTTGGCTAATATCGATATCGACCGACTTAGGAGCTTTTTGTAGCAATCGGGATGGTTCGACGGGGGAAGCTAGTGATATAAATTTTTACTAGCTTCCGTAATATCATAAGGGACTTTATAGTCTAAGTGAGTCTGATTGGCAGGCTATCACATCTACCTAACCTTACCTAACCTTCATGCACAGTAACAAAATGCCGCAAAAATTCATTTGAATTGCGGTTCAATAACTCCAAACAATCCTTTGAAGTTGTCACACGATTACGTGTGTATTGACCTCAATTTGCCGTCCAGAACGTTCAGCGTCATTTGTACATGTGCGACCACAACGAAAGTCAGTAAACCACTTTTTTACCATTGAAATCGATGGTGCAGAGTCCCATAGTATTTATCAAGCTTTTCCTTAGTTTGATTGACGGTTTTTTTTCGCAAAAAATAATGTTGGAAATTCACTTTTTTCCATTTTTAAAAAAATCCACGAGGTTGTATGTTTTTAACAGCTGTTCAACGCAAAGTAAATGACGGAACTTGCTCAAAATTTGGCAGTAGTATATTAACAGGTGGTACTTCATGGAAGCAGTGTTGCATTTCATATGACTACGAGGAAAGTTCAAAAAGTCACGGACTTATTGATCCGCCCTCGTAAATTACTTTTTAAATAGTTTAGGCAAATAAAAGATTCACCCCTAAGCGACCTGCCTTAACTGCTTTGGTGTGGGGAAAAAACTATCATTTGAATTTCTTCAACTATAATTTTAGTTTAAAGTTAAAACTCATGTGGTTTTTAACTCCATATGTTCACTCGCACTTATAAGTTTTGTTTTAGTTAATTGTGCAATATAATGTCCGGCAGATTATACATTTTGCAAAACAGTCTAAGTTGAGGGGATTGTCCGTATACACCAAATATCCCCTGAGAAAGAACGTCGGGACAGTCAAACCAAAAGATCAGGCTGGTTAAGACAAATTACCGAATCGCAAGATTACACTTGCTGGAAAGGAATCCCTTTAAATACGCCTTGTGTGGTGTGTAGTATGACAAGTGGCCCCGTCCTGTTGGAGCCACAAATACTCCAAGTCCAGGTCGTCTACATCTGGTAAAAAAAATTTATTCAGCATAGACGCCTTTAACCCTAATAGCGTTAACGTCGACTCTCTCTATCAAAAATAAGATCCAATCACCTTTATCGATGTAACTACACACCACACTGTGACTTTGAGCGGGTGTAACGGTGCCTTAGAGTTTGTGCGGGGATTTTCCGTCTCCCAAAATCGAAAATTTTGTTTATTGACGTGGCCGCTGAGATAAAAATGAGCCTCATAATGAATTTTGATGAAAAATCTTTCACTTCAGCATTGTCGCAATTATCGCGTGTTTTTAAGTCGTATAGCTGATTCATTTCGCACGTGTCTACTTCTCGAATGTGAAAACCTAACTGACGTATAATGTCATTTGCAAAAGTGGCAGCATTTTCCAATGGTGATATTTATTGCTTCACCTTGTATAAAGTACGTGTTCTATAAAGCATGGCTTATTTCAGTAGCGTAGTAAAAAAGTTATTTAAAGGGGGAAAATCACCCCTTAACGGCCTACTCAATCCGATTTGGTTTAAAATCTAAAATTTAAAATATGTGTTCGCTAAAAAAAAAACAAATCTAAAATTTGTTTTAAATGAAAAAGTTAAAAATGAAAAATTCTGCCCATAACGGCCTAGAAACTTAATATATAATTCACTGATGAGATACTTTTTGAAATTTTCGCCCGGAAATTTTCGTGGTAAAATATGGCCTCAAAAGGGAAAAAATGCCGCTCGTTAACTCTGCATTAAATAGCGCACAAAAACTGTTCCAAGATTTATAATATCGCCCAATTGCAAAATTGCCATACTCGAAAACCTCCATCTTTCATCATTCCACTATCTCCTTTTCAAAAAAAGTTAACTTATCAATAAGTAGAAATAATTTTCTGAGTTTTGCTTCTATTTTCATTTAAAAAAATGTTAACGGAACGAAAGGGAACGAATGGAACTTAAGCACTAAAACTAGGGAGTGAAATGGAATGAAGCATTCCGAAAAATTTCTAATGAGAACATGGTTTAACCAGGGATTGAGAATTGTTCCCTTAAGCCGTTGGTATTAGGAACTTGAAATTTGACATTAAGGTTCCTACTTAGGTAGGGCGATCCTTAAGCTGGAATTTTAAGAAATTTTTACTAGTAAAGTCAAGTTCCTCTGGCCGTAAATCTGAAATTTAAAATATGTGTTCTCTGAAGTATGGTTAAGAGATATGAGTAATTTTTAAAGTTTCCATTACAAACAAGGAAAAAACAGGTGAGGAACAAATATGTGAATGGTCTGAGTGGCCTCTTCAACTTTTCCGGAGGAATGGGCTAATTTACTTTAGGTACTTTTTGGAATAAAAATTATTTACTTTTTGGAATAACCACTGAAGCTGGAAAATTTTTGAGGGTAGAAGCAAAAATCTCCCCACTTGGGATACAACCCAAAATCCCTCGTCTAGAATGCTAACATTTAAGGTATGTTTTTGCCGAAATGTACACTTATTTACTAAGGAGATATTTTTGGGAAATATCAAATTAAAGCGTGGTAAAAACAGGATTAAACAGGCAGAAAGTGCCCCTTTGATGACCCGAGAAAAAATAATTTAATTTTCTTTTGAATATAATCCGAAAATTATAACTGCCAGTAACAAAGTATCAGGCTCTTAAGCTAGTTTTGTGTAAATATTTACACTCATGCAAGAATCAAAATATATATAAAGATTAACGGAGTCAAAAAAAAAAGAAAGTTCAAATTCACGAGCTCCACATTCTTACAATTATGCCATTATGGAAACAAATATGGTCTGCCAAAGAAATTTCAAAATAAAGTTTTATTTAGAGGTAGCACATCGCCATTGAAGTTTCAAAGTTGTACTTGTTCTATTACTCATATTTTAAATTAATTAAAAATTGATAAAAATTAGGTATAATTATTAGGATCACGACTCATCAAATCTAACATATTTTTGTGATTACATTGGGAATATAAAATCAAAATTAAATTCGAAGTGGCGAATTTTGCAAAAGTTTTTTTATATTTACAGGTTGGTTGAAAAGTTTCTGCGCTTGAAATGAAAGAATACTGTTTTTGTTACGAAATATATTTTTTATTCAATATAATCTCCTAGAAGCTAAATACACTTGTTCCAATGATCTTCCAATAATTTTATCCCATCCTTATAATGGTTTTCCGGAAGCTCTGCGAAATAACCGTCTACGGATGCTTTCCACGAAGGAATTGTTTGAGATTTCTGAAGAGATAGTAGTCACTTGGAGTCAAATCTGGTGAATACGGTGGATATTTATGCAATTCGTACTTTAATTCTTTGAATTTAGCCATCGTCAAAACACTTTTGTGAGCAGGTGCATTGTCTTGATGAAAATGATTTTTTTCTTCTTTAAACCAGGTCTTTTCTCACGAATTTTTTCATCCAGCTGGTCCAAAAGGCTGCAATAATATTCAGAGTTGATTGTTTTACCTTTCTGAAGATAATCAATCAACAAAATTCCTTTTGCATCCCAAAAAAACTGATGCCATAACCTTCTTTGCTGATCGTTGTGACTTCAACTGCTTTGGAGCTGAACAACCAGTTTCAGTCCACTGTAAACGTTCTTGTTTCAATTTAGGATCATGGTGGTAGATCCAAGTCTCATCCATAGTTATAAAATGACGCAAGAAGTCTGAAAACGCTCCAAATTACGCTGAGAAATTTGTTTTCAATCCAGTTTTTGTTGAATTGTTAATGTGTGCGGCACTAACTTTCCAAACAGTTTTTTCATACGTAATTCTTCATGTAAAATATGGAGTACTCGTTCGTCTGAGATGCCTATGGCATTAGCAATTTCAAGCTTAGTCAAACTTGGATCTTCACTAACCATATTATGTACCTGCTCAATGATTTCTGCTGTGGTTGCAGTTTTTGGTCGTCCTTCGCGTGGATCGTCTTCAAGGTTGGTACGACCACGTTTAAATTCACCACTCCAAAATTCAACGGTGCGTTTTGAAGGTGAGGACTCCTCATACACTCTAACAATTGCTCTTAAATTTCCTTTGCTTTTAAACCCTTCAAAACAAAGAATCTAATGACTGCACGATATGCAATTTTTTCCATATTAAAAAAAATCAATGACACGTCAATTTAAAATGGCTTGTAAACAAAGAAAGAATTGACAGAATGACTTGCAACTTTGCATGTGTTCTCAGGACAGTTATACCAACTTGAGAAAAAAAAAATTTTGGAGCTAGCAGTGCCATCTCTTGGTGAGCGCAGGAACTTTTCAACCAAGTTGTACTTCTTATGCGAGACAGGATTTTTGTTAACAATTTAATTTTAATACACTAAATAATAGCGAAAAATTAAAAAGCCCTTGGTAAGTAGATTATAAAAGTGCAAGAAGTTGGTTTTTTCAATGACAATGTTTTTAGTTAGGAAAATAACACAAAAAAAATCGAATTTTGTTGAATTTTTAAAACCCGCGTATAATAAGGTATAAAATTAATTTTTGTGCTTCCTCTTAATATTTATGAACGAATTTAGTTGAAATTTGACACATAGAGTTTTTAGACATTAAGGGATCGGGGCAACATTGTGGAAATTGCAAATTTAAACTTTGATGTTTTTTTGGACCACTCTTATGGTCATGTTTGATCATATATGAGCATGTATGAAACATGTATATATAACAATCAAATTTCGGATATGAAGATATATGGAGAGATACGATATCATGTATGGTCATATAGTAAACTATGAATGGACCGACCATGTCTAATCATATACAGTGGCTCGCATTCAAAGTCAGCCCGCGTAAATTTTCAAATAAAACTATTGATAAATAATAAAACAAAAAACAGATTGGCCAAAATATTAAGTACTTTGTTTGTTTAACTTCAAAGCTTAAAAAATATAACAGTTATTTCATATAAATCTTCTTAGTAACATAAAAATCAACAAAAACTCAAAAAATTACCCAAATATACATCACACTCAAAGTGAGCCACTTGATTTTGTTCTTGGTAAAATAACAGTAACTGTTTTTCGTTTTTAATATTTTTGCATTGATCTTATTGGTAATGCGTTATTTGTGTATAAAACATCAAAGAGTGAGGATGGGAGGACAAAAAAGTGTAGTAATTAAAGAGCTCTACAAAGTAGGTAAATCTCAAAGAGAAATTGCTTAACTCGCAAAAAAGCACTGTACAGCACATTATTCACCGCTTTACAGGAGATGGTAAAATTAAAAATAAAATGAAAGAAAGAAATTAGGCTTTTATTGTAAGAGAAATCAAAAAATCCTCGGTTAAGCGCTCCGAAACTGGAAATGGTCAAAAGTCAGTTGGATAAACAAGTACACCCCGAAACAGTTAGAAGAGTGCTTAGAAAACACGGGTGAACGTAAATTTAACTTATTTAACTCCGACGGAAGCAAATGGTATGTTGACAAAAGAACACCCAGCTTCAGGAAAAAAACCTTACCCCAAGTGTGAAGCATGGAGGTGGTTCTGTCATGGTTTGGGGGTGCATGGCAGGAAATGGAACCGAAAATTTGCACCACATTTCGGGAATTATGAACAAATTTGTTTATGTAGACATTTTAAAGCAAAACGTCATCCCGAGTGTTGAAAAACTTGGGATCGAAGATGACTTCTACTTCTACCAGGACAACGATCCCAAGCATAAATCCTATGTTGCGCGGGAATGGTTGCTGTATAATTGCCCACATGTTCTTGAAGTTCCTCCACAATCTCCGGATTTCAATATAATGGAAAATTTATGGGCCCATCTTGACCATAAAACATGCGATTACCTCACAAAAATGCCGCATCGATGCATTTCAATCGGAGTGCAGGGTGCCTGGCTCACTTTGACTGTGAGTCACTGTACGTATAATTACGCAAGTTCATATATTTGTCAATTATTACATGGGTTTTGATATTTTAGGTTAATAATATTAACTCAAATCAAATTTTATTTAAAATGGTTTAGAGAGTTATGAAGAGACATCTAATAACATATTCAATCAGTTGTTGGACCCATTTTATTATGTCTTAAATGTTAAATTTTAATTTACATTTTGCTTAATAAATATATTTTCCAACATTTCTGTACTGGCAACATATAATACTACAATATATTGTGGCTACATTTACTGAATGAATGGCTTGGTTATTCAGAAAGTTTACCCAACCTACGTGCAAATGAATGGAAATGTTCTATATAAGTTTAGACCTCATAACGGATACAGGATGTTCTATGAGTGCTTAAAGCAGTTTATATGTTATTCATATATGACTACGATAAACGTACATATTGTTACTTCTAGTTTTTGTAACTCTTACTCCTGTCGTTAAATGCTGCTACTGTTCTCTTATGGGTCGGGATATACACCATCTGCACTTAAGTCTTTAATGGTGAGCAAACACTTGAATATTTGTTACACCGACACACACACAATGTAATATGTACCCAGCAAAATATCAGTAATGGGTTATCATTACTAATATCTAAATAATAACCTGTCGAATTTGTGTTTATTGCATATAATTTGGTGTTAAAACTTATTATATTTATTTGAGAAAGTAATTTTTGAAAGTAGTTGTACATATTCGCTGCATGAAAAGATACACACAAAATTGGGGCACCTTTTTACCCGCTGCATTATAAAAATATAAAAAATAACTAGTTACCAAAGTAAGTAGCTATTTATGGGATGATAAGCAGTTAAAAAAATAAGTAGTTATAACTTTGTATATAAAATGGCTTACACATATACTTATTAGTAATTAAAAAATAAGTAGTTGCTTATATCACATTGATTTTGTAGTTAAATAATTATCAAAAATAACTACTACTGGCGCCGAATTAAAATGATTTACAAAATTCTTGTTTCATTATATAACCACTTATTTTGTAATTTGGTAATTTTTGCTGGGTTACAGCATGTATGAATATTTGTACTTAAAATGCAGCTAGTCAGCAGTAAATATACATTTGCTAGTAGCAATTGTTTAAACAGGTTCATATCCTTTGAGCGTTTAAGGTGTTGCATTAACATTGTACGTGTATTTTCTATTGCATCCATCAAGTTAAAGTTCTATATGTACTTTTTCGCTGGGTGTTGTTTGTAATATGCTTTTTTTTTTCAAATTATCGCTGCAAGTATGTTGTTTATATGTTTGTATTTTTTGGGGTGACATAATGAGTTTTTTTTTGTTGTATGTGTACTAAGATTGATTACCTTTTTAGTAAAGTGTATGAGTCCTTTTTAAATAATATTCATTTTAAATGAATTTTTTTTTTTTCTTAACAGTGAATGATTTAAATTGAAAAATCAACACACGATGTATGGGTGGAACATTTATTCATTTATTTAATTGACATCTTTTATAATACATATTTTATGGATATTGAAGTTTATTTATTGAATTTATATTTTAATATTTTACTTGAATCTCCCTTTGTTCAATTGTGTTGTAAAAATTACAGGTTAAAATTATTAAAATTTTGATGTTTTGAGTTGTCTTTTAAATTTGCTTTGATTTTGAAAACTAAGGAAGTTGAAAGCTCGCTAAATATTATTATTTTTGAATGAAACACAGCTTTTTGGATAATAAATCATTTTCCAAAAAATAAGACTTGTAGAGGTCATCAAAATAGGGTTGGTTTGTGAAATGATTTCATCATTTGGAGTCAAATCTCATTCCACTGAGCCATTTCTTTAGGTTTGAAAACAAGAAATAGTCACTCGAGGCTAAATCCGAAGAATAAGGCCGATTAGAGGGCAATTCGTAGCCTAATTAATGTATTTTTGAAATGAAACTGCCATTTTCCTCTTTATTCTCAATCCTCAAATCAAATCACGTGGTAGTCTGCTATCAATGGGTGTCAAACAAAAACTAAATGACGCAGATTGTTAAAATTTTGACAAGAGTCAAATTACGGGAAATTCAAAAAGTCACGGATTTATTGACCCGTCCTTGTATATAAACACTAAAAACAAAAAACTTGAATACATTTCTCTGGTTTTATTTTTTCCTATTATTGTTAAAGCTCTTTTATTAATTAATTTTTACAATTTTTATTTAACTTTTTTAATTTGTCATTATTATTAATTTTTCCTGAAGATGCTACACAATGGAGTAGCGAAATATTGAAAAATAAATATTATTTTTATTTATAAAAAACCAACCTTAAGCTCAAATATTTATTCCAAAATTGGAAATTTTGTTTTATTTAAATTTTTTTTGATTGATTTTTTTTGTAATTAAATTTATGTTATCTGATTTTTAATTTGTACAATGTACAAACTGGGGCAATAAGTATCACCCTATTGTAAAGTGCTGCCTTTTTTGCAAAACCATGGTATCAACTACTTACCAGCCTATTTACTCGCTTAATTACTTTTGTTCGCGATAAGCCCAAAAGTAATGGGTACTCATTATTTTTTGGCTGTTCGTAAGCGGGAGGGTAACGACCACCCATTACTTTGTGTTTTTTGTAAGCGAGAAGTTAATGACCACTCATTACTTTTGGGCTCATCGCGAACAAAAGTAACTAAGCTAGTAAATAGGCTGGTAAGTAGTCGATACCATGGTTTTACTGGGGTAACAATGAATCGCGCTGTAAACATAAGCTGTCGATTTTGGAACTCAACAACAAAGTGGATAATTTACCATCAAAATTGATCATCAGTAACGCGGCTCAGTTGCATCTTGGCGGTGATGTCAATAAGTAAAAATCCCAATTCTGAGCGACGAAAAAACCATGCATAACTCATGAATTATCCTGACAGGCTCTCAAAGTCACCGCGTCTTTTACAGTTAAGTCGGAAACGTGATTCTTCGAAGGAGCCGACGGTAACACAATTACAGTTAACAACAAACGCCATAGTCATGCTAACTAAATTTTTCTTGCCGGAAGTTAAGAAAATGGGTTTGGAATACTTGTGGCTCCAACAGGACGGGGCTACTTGTCATACTGCACACGACACAAACCCTATTTTGAATAATGCCTTCTCAGCGTGTGTAATCTTGCGTTTCGATGGCCAGATCAGCCGATTTGACTGTCCCCGACTTCTTCCTCTGGGAGCCGAAATTGACAACATAACACAACAAATACTGCGTAAAGTAAGAACTTAAAAAGAGTCTAACTGTGCCGAAGCCGACGCCGGAAATTTATTGGACACAATTTGATCAGTTATAAACCAATTGAGTTTTCACTTTGAACAAAGTTAAAGAGAAAGAAAGACAACTGATGGTTTTTGCCCCACCCTGTATTTTTTCTATTTTTAGTGATTTTCGCATCTCCACTTTTTTTCTTTTATTGTCTTTTAATCTTTGTATGGCGTTTTCTTTCTTTGTATTTATTTAAACAGAAAATTAAAACAATAATTAGTAGGCAGAGCGTTTGCGTCGTGTAATGGAGTTCTACTGACTTCAGTCTATTTTTTCAAATTCTTACTTTTTTAATTGAGTCGAAATTAATTGTTAGTCTTGTTCGCAGAACCAGTCAGTTCTGTGGCTGGGTTTTTCGCCTTCAGGCAGGTTATTTTGTGTTGGTCTTGTGACTGGTTCTTCTGCCATGTTTAATTGACCGGTCCTCTTTCATACACTTGGAATATTTAGTAGTTTACTGTTTGTAGCTGAATTAAAAAGTTTTCAGTTCAAATAAATATTAATATGCTCATGCTTTTATATATTTCCTAAAATGATTTATTGTAATTTACCGATTTTTTTAGTTTAATTAATTTTAATTTTTTTGAAATTTAGTAAACATTTTGCTCACAAAACGAAAATTTGTTACTTATTTGTTTCCGCTACAGTTATTACAAATTTAAATTTTTGTTTGCTGTCTGTTTCAAAAAAAAAAAAAAAATATTCAAAAATTTAAAATTTTGTTTTTTATTTAAATTGTTTGTTTATATACAAAATTATTTCAATTCGAATAACAAGAACTTCATAACACACACATAAGGGTATTTAGAAACCATGTGTTTATGGAGTGTGTGAGTCTTCATTTTTCAGATTAAAAAGAAAATGCAAAAAACTGAGGGTATTTCAAATAAATGAATAATCATTTATTTTTACCAAATAGGTAGGGAAAATTTCAGCATTTATTTTAAACTGAATAATCATTCATTTCTACTGATTTAACAGTTATTTAAAAAACATTTGAAAACAAATGACAAATGAAATTTCATTTCTTTTTATACCCTCCACCATATATGGTGAGGGTATATATCAGTTTGTCATTCCGTTTGTAATATGTCGAAATATAGGTTTAAGACCCCATAAAGTATATATATTCGTGATCCTTATGCAATTTTAAGTCGATTTAGCGATGTCCGTCTGTCTGTCTGTCTGTCTGTTGAAACCACGATCACGACGCGAAGACGCAAGCGGGGGTGCCTATTTTTACCCAGATTATTCAACATCCTCCCGAGCAGTTTGGTATTTAAAATGAGCAAAATCGGTCAAGCGGTTCAAAAGTTATGAGTGAAAATGTGAAGGTACCTCTAAATTTTCCATACAAATTTGTACAATTTTTCTGTATCTATTTTTTTTTCTGCTAAGTAAGTAAAAATGTTATTAAGTCTTCTTATTGTTCGATTACATTTATTGTCTTACATACTATGATAAATAAGTAAAAATGAACAATGTTAAAGTCGCTAACAGAGCAGACCTCTGTAAATAACATTGCTAAAACTAAATAACAAAAGTTCGTTACATAAATTGACAAAACATATTCATATTACAGTTCATGCAAAATTTAGTATATACGTATATCATCTTCATCCCCTTTGGTGGAGGGTATTCAAAGATTCGGCACAGCCGAATTTAGCCCTTTTTTACTTGTTTTTTTGTTGTTTTAACTTACAAACTATTTTAAGTGTATGAAAGAACCGGCCCATGTTCCATTAGACCAGTCACGTGACGTGTCCATTTCCCACAGGGGTAATACTTTGGATTTCAAAGTCCAGCAAATGGCAAAAGATACTTGTCTGAAATAGTTCCAAACCATTTCCAAGATTTTGCTGGGTATTTTAAAAAATTCAGTTTATTCCTATTCGAGAGTTTTTTTTAAGGGATCTAACGAATGTATTACTTTATCTCCCAATATTTTGTTGTTAACTATATGTCATTTAAAATAATTTTAGTGAAACTTTTTGATTCTATAATGTGCTTTAAATATTGAAACCTTTCGCCTACTTTAAATTTAGTAAATTTCTTTTGAGTGTGTAAATTTACTAATTATACACATTGTGTGGGTAATTCTGCACAAAAAATTAATATATATTTACATATATAAAGTTGTAAATAAAGTTAAAATTTTTCTCATAAAACACTAATTTTAGTCATAACATGTTTAACTGTAAACACCTACACAGAGAATACTAAAATCGAGTTTTAATTAAAATATTTGTAAAAACAATTAAAAATTTAATTGAATTTGAACCAGCAAAATAATTTAGTATATCAATAAATTTTTTTTCCCTAAAATTAATTAAAATTTTCAATTAGTTTTTTAATCACATAAATTAAATTTGTAATCAAAAATCTACAACATTTTCAATTTAAGTTTAAATAATATCAATTACAATTTTAAATAAAGTTTTAACCAAAAATCAATTAAAATTTTAATCAAATTTTTAATTGAAATTCCAGCATCAAATCAATTGAAATTTTAATATATTTTTTTTTTTGAAATTCCAGATTTAAATCAATTAAAATTATAATCAAATTTTCATTATTACTTTTTTTTTCCAAATATTCAAATGATTGTGTGTAATTCATTATCGCATGAAAATTTCTAAATACTTTGTACCATATGGTTCATAGAAGTACCATAGTACTTTTGAGGTTCCAATAGTACCACAAAAAATACTATGGTATCAACTTTATTATAACTGGTGCATGCGTATCCGCAAAAAGTTTGTTCTCATGTTCCCATTTTCAAAGTTGAAATATCCCAAAATCCTTAATAAATTGTTAAACAATAAAATTATCCTTTTCTTCTGAAATGATTTTTCCAAGATTTTATTTTATTAAAAACAAAAATTCATAAAAAAATTAAAATTTTAACAAATTAAAATTTTTTAAATTTTAATTTGTTAAATGTTTTTAAATTTTAAAATAGACCTTTAAAAACATGATTCCTTGATTTAATTTTTAAATTTGATTCAATTTTTAACGAATCGATTTGCAAAATTCTGTTCATTGTTTAAATAATTTTCTACTTTATTCAATTAATATCAATTTCAGAGAATCAATGTGATTTTTGTTGATTTTTTCATAGAATCAATTAAATTGATTAAATTTCAACAACTCAAATAACCAGAAATTATTCCCGAACAGAATTACAAAACAAATTATTCAATCGAGTCTAAACTGAATCATTGATATGAAGTGATTATAATTTATTTATAATATGAAATAAAATAAATTATCAAGCTCTGCATTAAAACCAATACGTCAATAATTTAGCAAAAATAGCTTCCGATTATCGATCTGAAAAATCTATCAAAATTAAATTTTTTTTATCAATAATTTTTTAAATCTAAAGTCAAATCCCCTTATCTGGCAACACTAAACTTTTTTCTCAATTTCCTTTTTAAAGTTGTCTCCAAAGTTATATCTTTTTATACGGTGATTTTTTTTTTTTGCTCTAAAACTGAATGTAAATGAAGCAACAGAAGAAGAATGAGTGCTATTTTTGCTACCCAGTTTGGGAAAAAACAAGAATTGCGTGCATAAAAGTCACCGTCTAAATTGGCTCTATGTTGTTTTTGTAAATTTAAACAATGAGTGCGGTTCTCGTTCTTAAAAAAATTAAGTTATGACACTTTTATTAATTATATAATATTTTTAATATAAATTTTTTTGTTTTTTTTTGTTTAAGGATTTGAGATGCAATTTTGCAATATAAATAACTGTAATAAAATTTAAGATATAAATATATCAAAATTATATGACTTTTATATGTTGTTAATAGTATTTATTGTAAACTAAAATATTTTTTACACCAAGTTCATTAGCAATTAAAAATTTAATTGCTATGAGTAAACATTTAATTAAAAATGAACAAGAAATTAAAAAAAATTTAATTGAAATTTTTTTGGCAATAATTTTTTCTGTGTACATATATAACAATTATAAAATTAAAACAAAAACTTTTTTCTAAAATTTAAAATCTATTAACAAACACGCAGTTATAAACTACAAAAAATATACATATACAAATAAAGGCTAATACAAATAAAATCCCGCTGTACATGTTGACAATAACAGTTGCTAACAGGCTGCCGTTAATATGGTCTAAATGGGTGTGCACGCACACAAGTGTGTGTGTGTGTTGGTAGTGTATGTTGTTTTGTTTTGTTTTTGTACACCGGAAGTTGAAAGAGCCACATATAATGTTGCTGGAAGGCAAACACAAATAACGTTAGACATGTTTTGAAGGAAAAAAAAAAAAAAAAAAAATTTAATGAATGGAGATCAGATTTACTAAAGCTTGTTATTTAACTCATGAAAAAATATATTTTTTTAAAATTGTTTTTCTCGTTTTTTTTTGTTTGCCTTGTATAATTTTTTTCATATTATTTATTTTCTTTTTACAACATTAAGTTTAAAAGCGACAAAACAAATATAATCATGACACTCATCAACTTATACAAATGAGGCCATCATCCATATATTTATTTTACTATACACAGAAATGTATAAACAAATATGAATATATCCAACAATCATATGCCTTTAGAGGAAACAAAAAAAAAAAAAAAAAAATGGGGGAGATATGAATCCGTTACCAGTGTGTATGTTTACAAATTTACAAAGTGCTTTTTTGTTTTCTTTTTGAATGTTAATATATCTGATGATGCACTGGTGGTTCAGAATTTTGATTTTACATATTTAAAGGAATTTTTTCCTTATATTTTCTACATAATTTTAGAAGAGTTTTTCTAAATTTATAAACTTTTAAAAAATAGTGCACATTTTTTTTTGTTTTAAAAAAAATATTTGCGTTTGCACACAAATTTAATTATACAAGATTATTATTTTTCTAGTGAGTGACTGAGTGACTTTTTGGGTTTATTACAATTGTGTATTTTTTACAAAATAAAACACAAATTTTTTTAATTTAAATTACCATTAAAATTCGAGTGAGTTTTTTCCCTGAAAACACAATTTACTGTGCTTAGGCCATAAAGTTTTTTTTTTTTTTTTGAGAAAACAACTTAAGTCGATTTAAGTTATAGAAAATTTAATATTTTTTGATACTGCCCCATAGTTACATTTATAGGTGGATCTGTTTTTGTAATGGTTAAATATGTTTGTATATGTATTGTGTTCAGACCTTCAAAGTTATAATTCCTTAATTAAATTTTAAAATCTGATTTTATCTTTAACTATTGGGTATACAAGTTAATAATGTCGATTTTTTTGCTTGAAAAATACATTTATTATAGTAACAAAATGGATCGATACATTATTCAAAGTATTGTCCATCGTTAGCCAGTACTTTTTCTCATATTTCTGGTAGCATATGGATTCCGCGCCAAAAGAACTGCTCTGGTTTTAAGGTAAAGAATGAATCAAGCCAATATCTGATACCCTGTTCTGAAGTGAAGCGTATTTCAGTATGGGCGTTCTGCATCGATCGAAACAAATGGTCAGAAGGGGCACTGTTTTCCAAATAGTTTTTGACCGGTCTTGCAACATGTGGCCGAACATGTGTCTGGTCGAATATCCTTGTCGTTTTTCGTTGATTGTTCTCTTCAAACGAATCAATTGTGTTTAGTACAGGTCCGACATGCAAAATCGCCTTTCATCGTCTCTCGGCTTCAATTCATATAGGACCCAATTTCCTTGCTTTTGGCTTGTTGTGTGATTCTCAATGATAATGCAAGTTCTTCTTCCGTTTGACAACAATCTTCGTCGAGTAATGCTTCCAATTCCTCATCTTCAAACTTTTTCGGCTGACCAGGCCTCTCCTTGTCTTCTGTGTTGAAATCCCTACTTTTGAATCGCGCAAACCATTTTTCACAAGTTTTTTGAGTTGGTACATGTTGACCGTTAGCCTCAACCAACAATCCATAACTTTCAGCAGCCGTTTTCTTCAAATGAAAGAAGAGTATCAGTCTTTATAAGTCAAAAACGTGATTATTGAGTTAATGATGCAGAAATATTGGTCACAGCATAATCTAAAACATCAAAAAATGGTATTGTTATCTCCTTCTTTCATTGAATGGTCACCAAAAGTGTTTTGTACTTTTCTCAGTAGTTAGGCTAAATCGAAAACTTCAAACGCGTTTACTGCAACATCGATTTTTTTTGAGTTATGACAGTCTTTAAGTAAATCAGCGATATATTTAATGGAATAATTATCTACTTTATACAGTCAATATCTGATTCTAAGCATCAATTTAAGGTTTTCTAATTCTTTTAATAAAATCAAATGCATTGATTCAATATTGGTTAAAATTAATATTTTTATTGGATAAATTAATTAAAAAAAGATTTATCGTTTTTAAGCTCTGATTATATTTGATTTGGTTGGGTTGTATTTGCAACTTGACACCCATTTTTAGTAAAGCTTGTGTTTGCTTATTTGACTTTCATGTGTTTTATGTATTTTGTACTACTGTTTACCGTATCTTTGCTTTTATTAAAAAAAAAAAAAAAAAAAAAAAAAAATAGTGTGTATTGTTATGCAGAAAAGATCCTCCTAATTGAGAATTTTAAATGTTTTGTTGACTTTGTGTCTTTTGTTGAACATATTGCCTTTAGCTATTTTTCACACAGTTATAAAATGCTTTTTTACCATCAACAGTCATTTTAACAGTTTAACAAAATTATTTTTAAACAAAATTAATAATAAAAAATTTTCTTGTTATATTAGATTTTGACTAAGCAAAAACTACCGAGTTTTTGAACAAAACTAGGTTTTTGCTGTTTTTTTAATACATTCGTGTGTTTGGAAAGAGAGGGCGAAGTTTATCTTAAGTATTTGGCATACAAAAATTTTAATTTTCGTAATTTTCGGGTTTTCTAATTTATTTTACAACACTCAATATAAGTATTTAATCATTAAATATTTAATCCACCAGCGCATCGATACTGAGGATGGTTTTGTACCGATACCGGAAAATACGTTTCTATCAATTTTATTTTCTATAATTAACTAATAAAATTTATCATATATTTTACATTTAAAAAAACGATAATCGAATTTCAAATCGAACAAAAATCATAATTGAAAAAAAAAAATAATATAAACCTTATTTCCAGAGTTGCCGAATTTTTATTTAAAAAAAATTCAAAATAGATTAAAGTCTTCTAACACTAAAAGTTTCTAAGACATTTGAAAGCCATTTTTACCCCATTAAAATGAGTTTGAGCCTTTTCATTTTTAACTTATCTAAATTGCATCGAGTTTTCAGAATTTGGCCCGGTTGGCAAAAATTCCATCGGTTGACAAAAAGTTCGATTGTAATCATAAAACATGTACGATTTATTTACCAAAAAAAAGTAAATATTCCAAAAAATCCTTGTATAACTTTCACAAATTAAATGGTCAATTTTGCAATTAACTTTCCGAATTAAATTTCTTGATATTCCGCAATTCAGGGGAATTAAGTTTGTAGGTTAAATTGACAGAAAATACCATTTAAAAAAAATGTATTTAATTTAAAAACCTTTCTACTTACTTTTCATTTAAATCAAATGGTTTTTGTTACTTATTTGTTTTAAAAACTGACACAACAGTAAAAAACAAATGATTAATCAGTTAAAAATAAATATTAAAATTTTACCTAACAATTCCGTAAAAATGACTAATTACTCATTTATTTGAAACTGTTTCCGTCTTTTATATTTTTGTTTGTTTTTTAATTAACAAAATATATACACACAGTCTGTGTCTATTTTGTCTGAATGACCATGTATTAATGACCATATTTATATATATATGTGTGTGTGCTTATAAGTTCTAGTAAATTGAATCAAAATAATTTTGTATATCAAAAACAATTTAAATAAAAAATAAATTGGAATTTTTTAATATTTTTTTTTTTTTGAAACAGACAGCAAACAAAATTTAAATTTGTAATAACTGTAATGAAAACAAACTACAAATTTCCGTTTTGTGGGTAAGTTTTTATTAAAGTTCAAACAAATGATAAAAATAAATGAAAATGAAAAATATCGGTAAATGACAGTAAATCATTTTTAACAAATGTATAAAAAAGTTAAAATAAATATTTCTTTGAAAAATAAATGTATGTTCCTTTATTTTTAACTGAACTGAAATTTTTTTTATCCTGAGGGAATAAAAAATAACTATGCAAAAAAAATCCGTGTTTAACTTTTACAAAGTAAACGGTAATTTTTGCAAATAACTTTTCGGATTTTATTTCATGAATATCCATGATTCAGAGAAATCAGGCATAAATGTGGGTGAAAACGTAATCTGTTCACCTAGGAATGAGTGAGCAAGTGTACAAAAAATGTTCCTTAGTAATTGTGCGTTATCGCAATTTTTTCTCGTGATCAAAATTCAAAAATATGCTTATATGGTGCCCCTTAAATGAAAAAGACTCTTAATTTTCAAATTGTTGAAAACTTACCCTTTGTTTTATTTTATTGGTCTGAAATGTACGAATTAATTTTTTTTTAAATGTTGGCCCGTACTGAATAGCCTCAAAAATTTCCGAGATTTATAAATTTATATTCATAAACTCCACAAGATTCTGTTTTATGTTTACCGACTACTTTTCTAAATATAGGTTTTGTGGGTAACCGGCCTTTGGAGTCTTGGGAGTATCCTTTTGGGCATTTAAAATACCGGCTTCGCTTATAAAGGTTGCTTGTGCGCCGTTATAGGACTAGTGAAAAAGGTGATAGGGGAGTCCTGAACGAAATGAATTGCAATAGGGAACTAGGAATAAGGATAACAAATATGAATGTAACGGGACCAGAGTCGAATTGAAATACTAGATAGGGAAAGAAAATAGATTAGAACGAGGAAACACTAGACAAGGGGAATGGAATGGGAAACGTGTGGAATTGAAACAATAGGCAAGGGAAAGGCAATGGAAATAATTGTAATTTAAACAATAGCGAAGAGAAAGGAAATGGAATGAAACGAAAATAACGGGGAACGAGTAGAACTGAAACACCAAACAAGCGGAATGACATGGAACGAGTGATATTAAACGAATGAAAAGGCTTTTTACAAGTGGTTTGTGAAGCAAACCAAAAATGCAGCAGTTTCTGCTGAAATCTTATAATCAAAAGCATACCAGTGACATAGAGAAATAACGAATAATCCTAGAATTTTTTTAAGCAACGGCTGGTTTATAAATTTTAAGAAATGTCACTGTATAATTTTACGAAATAAGACAATTTCATTTTATTTATTAATTGTTCTTTAAGGTTATGTTTTTATAGTAAAATCTACGAATTTGTTTAAAAACAAATGATTTAAACTGTATGACAAAATTTAATAGATACCCTGCGGAAAAAGGGGCCAGTTGGGAAATTGGACCTGTCCCGATAATACATATCACGAGCTAGATGAAAAGTGGACCGGTTCATAAAGTCATGACATGTTTTTTTACACCAGTCCTGTAAAATGACAAAGAGGACAATTGATCCCTTTCTAGGACAAGCCCATGTTAAAGTCACCGGCCCCTATTACAATCAACCGGTCACGTGACGTGTCCTCGGATAGGTCCTTTTCGCGCAGGGTAGCTAAAAGAGAAGGAGCTATACATAATTGCACATAGTTTGCCCTAATAAATTTGAGACTAGATATCTGCAATAACCATAATTTTCACTACTGCCTAAAATCAATTAACACTACAAAGTTAATATATTAAAAATAGATTAACTATTATAACTTGCCAGTCTAAACGCAGCATACATTTTTATAAATGATGTTACACTTTATAAAACTTTTCTTAAATATGTTGAAGAATTTAAAAAAAACAAAATAGAAAGATTTATGAAGAAATATTTCTTCATATTTATAAATAAGATTTTTCATATTTATGAAGAGCTTCATCATATTTAAAAAAAAAATTCAGCAATATGATTTTTTTTTATCTGATTTTGTTTTTAGTTATTAAAAATGCAAACTCAATGGGAATTACAAAAAACAGTGTTTTTCAACCGTAATAAACAATTTTTACTGGTTTTCAATATTTATTTTCTGAAGATGATTTTGAAATATTTATGAAAACAGTAATGGAATTTTATGAATTGTTGATCTTTTATTTTGTAAGTTAATAGTATAGTAGGATTTTAAGATCATATCATATTCTTTTTAATTATTTTAATTGAAAAGAAACATGAAAATGTTTATTAGTAAGTTATAGAGAATAAAAATTCAGAAATTACACTGAGCCAGCAGGACAGAATACTTAGTATTTATGATTTTTTCTTTGAGTGTATTGGATATATTTTTAACAAAATATTTTGATAATTTCAACCTTTAGTATTGTATTTTTTCACATGTTTGGTAATAAAATATATTTATCACTCTGTTAATGCCCAGTTAAATATTTCATTAATATTTTTGCATACGAGTTTAATATACATGCGGATGTGTATGGCTAGGTTGAAATATATGTAGGTGTGTGTGTGTACCTTCAAAGTTCTATGAAAATTCTTTTTTGTTTTTATAAGCATCATAAGTGTGTATGTATGTGTGATCATTGCAAACATTTAAAAGTAATCGTTATATACACACTTTCGCATATGCAATATAACAGTTCTACACTTAAAAAGAAAAATCCTATATTTAAAAAGTATTTTTTTTGAGTATTTTTCAGTTATAACGAACTCGCAGGCATTCAAAATTTTGTCGAAGTTAGTTAACTTCAATTCTTGCTATATTTTATTTTTTAGTTTAATGTCTACTAAAATTATAAACCCTTTTCAGTTAAATATATACTATATTTTTTTATGTGTATATTATACATGAAGATGTTTGTGTTGTTTTAAGTAGCATTTTAATGAGCACATATTTGTTATTATGTTTTTGTTTTTGAGTTTCCCCTTCATTTGTTACATTACTACATTAACCATTCATATGTTTTAGTAATTTTTTTTGTAGTTGAATTTTTTTTAACTTTATGTTGATGCCTTTATTTTGCAATATATTTATTTTCTTTCAACTACTCACTTTACATCATACTTGGAAATTTTTCATTACCACTGAAATTTCATTACCATTAGTTGAAATTTCATTACCATTTAATGAGTACAAGAAATAAATTGGTAACCATCACAATTTTATGGTTTATTCAATTAATTTAATTGTTAATTATTTAAATTCATCATCGGAACACTTAAATTTATTGGGCGTATAACTTAAAAATGTGTTATTCCTAACAGATGGCGTATCTTTTACACTTGGTTTGTGCCTTAAATAACTTATATAACATTTTGGAGGGTAAACATCTGTGATTTATACTAACTTAGTAATTGACCGAAATAGTGTAAACAAAAAGGTTTTTTTTTTTGCTTTGAGAATGTCAAATTTTGTGCTTCTTCAATTTGAAAAAATGTGCAGCTGAAGCACATCGATTGCTCACCGAAGCCTATCCTAAATATTTTCCATCAATTTCAACATGCGAGAGATAGTTTGTGCGGTTCACAAGTGGTTATTTTGATACGGAAGACAAAGACCGCACAGATCAGGCAAAAAATTCTAAGATGATGAATCGGAGGCATTACTTGATGAAGATTGTTGTTCATGAAGAACTTGAAAAGTCATTGGTAGCAACTCAAGCAGCATTGGTAGCAACTCAAAGTTATTTTTGCATCGAATCATTACTGGCGATGAAAAATGCATCGATTACAACAACCCGAAGCGCAAAAAATCGTATGTGAAGCTCGGCCAACTAGACAAATCAGCGCCAAAGTAATGGTGGGAACAGAAGTTTAAGATATATTATGAGCTGCTGAAATCGGACCAGACGATCACAAAGAACCTGCATCTAACACATTTGATATAATTGAAGTGAGATTTAGCTGAAAACGACCAGAGATGAAGCCGTAATATGCCATCATGACAACGCTCGGCCTCGTTGCCGGACCGGTTAAGAACTATTTAGAAAGTAGTCGTTGGGAAGTTCGCGCGGATTTCATATGTTACCAGAAAGATGGGAAAAGGTCATAGCTAACGATGGCCAATACTTTGAATATTTTATATTGTAAATGTTTCAAAAATCCCGCACTAAATACATATGCCCAGAAAATTTTAAAATTAACCAAAGAGTTGGGCAAAAACCATTATCTGATTTTCTTTCACTATAATTTTTGTTTAAAACAGGGACTCAAACCCTGAAAAAATGGTTTCAGGTTCAGGTTCGGGTTCGGGTTGATCGAGTTCAAGGCGAGAAGGTCCTCTCATTTGAAGAATTTGATTAAGAAAATCGTTCCTTCTTTTTTAAAACTTGTTCGAGCATATCTTTATCATCTTCTGAAGAACAAGATATTGATTCTCTCATAAAATTTTAATTTTTAGCATTTTCACCATCATCAGGACTTAGTATTAACTTAAATCTTCTATCTAGATATAATGCTGCAATTAAAAGTGAATTATTAATAAAGTAGTTATTTCTTTTTATAATATTTAAATATAATTCTTGTGAAAATGTTTTTGTTTCGTCCTCTTTTTTAGATCTAATTTAAAACAAAGCCAGATTATATAAAAATCACCTAAAGTCATCTGTTCTTGTTGTAGTTACAGCGGTAATTTTTTAACAGGTTCAAAAACTTCTACAAATTCTTCAAAAATATTCCAAATATACTCATTCATATTATCCTGTAATTCCGAACAAAAACTTCTGTATTCCAATAAGGCTTGTCATAACTGGAATTCCATTTAGTCAGTCTAGTACGGTTTTTTCAAGTTTAGCCTTTTACTTACAGAAGAAATTTTTTGTGTTCGCAATTTTTTGCAAATGGCTCTCTCTCTCTCAAGTACGAGTATTTTTTATGATTTTTCTATCAAACATTTCTCACGCCATGAACAGCAAGAATATTTTTTTTATATTTTTGAACCCGAACCTGGTTTAATTTTTGGGTTCAGCGGGTTCGGGTACAAAGTTTTTATTAAAAGCGAATCTGAACCCGTTTGGGTTCAGGTTCGGTTTCAGTCCCTGGTTTAAAGTGGAAACTCATTTGATTTTTAACTGATTACGTTTATTCACACTTATGTATAGACTTTCTTTCAATTAATTGTGGGAAATCAAGTGCAACAAATGGCCGCCGTTGGTTTTTTTAACTATATGTTCTTTTGATTACATTTTGCATAACTGTGAGCAGCATTTGTAGTGTCACGTTGTCAATTTCTGCTCAAATGTTGTTCTTTAGGTCCCAAAACGAACGGGCATGTTTTTGTATACCAACGACTTCACATAGTCCCAGATATAAAAGTCTGGGATAGTCAAATCGGCAGATTTAGCTGGCCAATCAAATCACTGAAACGCAGAAACTACACGCGCTGTTTGGGCATGATTTAAAATACGCATTGTGTCGCGTGCAGTATGACAAGTGACCCTGTCCTGTGGGAACCACATGTCTGTCAAATCTGGATCATCAACTTCCGGTAAGAAAAACTCAGTCAGCATGGCTCTATAGCGGTCACTATAATAATAGTATTATCGTCGACTCCTTCGAAAAAATAAGGTCCAATCACCTTTGAAAGGGTGTAATGGGGATTTATAAATTACACTAGGCAACAGCCATTTTGTTATTTGGTTCTAGCATACTTTTTCTCATGGATTTGGACCTACTGAACACGAAAATGAATTTTAAAAATTTTTCTGTCGATTGGTTTGCGAGATACAAATTTTTTAATTTTTTTTTTTTAATTTTTGGAGGTACACTTACTATTTTGAGCATATCTTTAGTCTTCTTTGACCTATTTTATCCTACTACTACTCAAATTAAAGACAATTGAGCCGTCTACAACTTATTCTCAGAAAATTTTCAAATCGGGTTAGTAGTTTTGATGTTGGCGGCTTAAAAAGGTTAAAAAACTGCGTTTTTTTAGTAAAAATGTGGCTGAAAAATTCATATAAAAATTCATATAAAATGTAAAACGCGATGTTAACAGCGATTTTAATTTTTTTACGTATAGCTGACACTTTTCCAAAGAAAATAAGCCCTTACTTAACAAAATCTGATGACAAATGGCCGACTTATTATTTTTTTGGTAAACGACCGAAATTCCGCTATTTCACGATTTTTTGATTTTCATTATTTGCACAGCTTACCTACCCAACGCAAACGAATAAATACATTTGAACTTAATTTAAAATAAACAAAGTAGTCTTCGTATATTTTTTTTTAATTTATTTACAGCACTACATGCTCATACATATTTAAACATAAGGAGACACGGTTATCAATTGCATTTCAAAACTGTCTGTGAAAGTGTAAAGAAGTTAATATTTAGAAAACGCAAGGAAGACAATGAGTAAAAGACTACGTGTGTTCGAGTGTTTGAACGATCCAGACAATTTCTGCAATGTTTGTGGCCAGTTTATAAAAAAAAATCACGCACACAAGTTTACTCCAGCAGTACAATTGCACTATTTGAATTATTTTGGTATTTCACCAAATATCACAGAACCATGGACACCTAAGTCGCTGTGTGATCTTTGCTATATAATCTTAACCAACTGGGCAGCTGGCGGAAGGTAAGAATTTTTATTTAAACACATTATACATAGCGAATATAGTAATTTATTTTAATTTTAGCCGCCATATGAAATTCGATACACCAATGATGTGGAAAAAGCCGCTATGCCATTCCACAGACTGTTATTTTTGCCTCACCACAAACAGTGGGGTAGGAAGATTTTTTAAATGGAACTACGCTCAAGTGGGATCGTTTGCGCTTCCAGTACCACATTCGCATGATGTGCCATATCCAGTGTGCCCTGGTGCATCTCTTCAAAAAGCAGAATCGTCAGAAGAAGAGTCTGAGTCAAATGCAAGCGAATTTGAGCCGGGTGCAAAGCGAAAATTACTGTCACAGGCCGAACTAAACGATTGGGTGCGCGATTTTGGTCTCACTAAGGAGAAATCCGAACTTTTTGCGTCTCGGATGATACAGTGTGGATTTGCGGCTTCAGAAGTGAAAGTATCAGCGTACAGAAACCGTCACAAGGAGTATGCAAAATTTTATACAAAGAAAGACCAAATATGTTTTTGCAGCGCCATTCTGTGTGGACTCCAAGGAGGCTATACGCGACATTGCTGTTTTCTGTGCCTTTGGAATAGCCGCGCTGATGATCAGCATTATATAAAAAAAAAATGGCCGGTACGAACGAAACCTGTAGTTGGAGAAGCGAATGTTCAGCGCAAACCACTAATAGAGAACCGTGAAAATATAATACTTCCGCCGCTGCACATAAAATTGGGTTTGATTAAAAATTTTGCCAAAAAATTAGACAAAGAAGGTGAAGCTTTTGCCTATTTACGGTCAATTTTCCCTTACCTTTCGCTGGCAAAAATTAAAGAAGGAGTCTTCGCAGGACCCGAGATAAAAAAAATGTTGAAAGATGAAAAATTCCCAAAGCTGTTATCACCCATCGAAGCCGCAGCATGGAATTCCTTCAGGCTTGTTGTGGAAAACTTTTTAGGAAACAACAAAAGCCCGAATTATAAGGACATAGTTGAGGATCTGGTAAAGAACTATGAAGCCATGGGAGTGCACATGTCACTTAAAATACACTTTCTGGATTCTCATTTGGATTTTTTCCCTGAGAATTTAGGAGACGTGAGCGACGAACACGGCGAGCGCTTTCATCAGGAATTGAAGGCTATGGAACGACGCTATCAGGGCAACTATGACACGGCTATGATGGGTGACTATATTTGGACCCTAATACGTGAGACCGATTGCAGCGAATACAAAAAACAAAGAAGAAGTCAGCAGTTTTTCCACATGGCATAAAATGTACACTTATATCTTTGTTTTTACTCATTTTTTTGTGCGTTGATTTGCTTAATTTAATTAGTTAGTTTAATTTCGTTAGTTTAGCTAATTGTGCGATACATTGAGCATGTAGTGCTGTAAATAAATTAAAAAATAATATACGAAGACTACTTTGTTTATTTTAAATTAAGTTCAAATGTATTTATTCGTTTGCGTTGGGTAGGTAAGCTGTGCAAATAATGAAAATCAAAAAATCGTGAAATAGCGGAATTTCGGTCGTTTACCAAAAAAATAATAAGTCGGCCATTTGTCATCAGATTTTGTTAAGTAAGGGCTTATTTTCTTTGGAAAAGTGTCAGCTATACGTAAAAAAAATAAAATCGCTGTTAACATCGCGTTTTACATTTTATATGAATTTTTATATGAATTTTTCAGCCACATTTTTACTAAAAAAACGCAGTTTTTTAACCTTTTTAAGCCGCCAACATCAAAACTACTAACCCGATTTGAAAATTTTCTGAGAATAAGTTGTAGACGGCTCAATTGTCTTTAATTTGAGTAGTAGTAGGATAAAAT
Organism: Eustalomyia histrio; assembly: GCA_949748255.1. NCBI lineage: Eukaryota > Metazoa > Arthropoda > Insecta > Diptera > Anthomyiidae > Eustalomyia > Eustalomyia histrio. The sequence continues at coordinate 49,713,082 of OX456523.1, read as the reverse complement.
AGGTCAAAGAAGACTAAAGATATGCTCAAAATAGTAAGTGTACCTCCAAAAATTAAAAAAAAAAAATTAAAAAATTTGTATCTCGCAAACCAATCGACAGAAAAATTTTTAAAATTCATTTTCGTGTTCAGTAGGTCCAAATCCATGAGAAAAAGTATGCTAGAAACAAATAACAGACAAAAGTTTGTTATTTGTGACCTAGTGTTATGCGTGAACAGAGAATTTGGCTTAATAATGTCGATTCATTTTAATTCACGTGCCTATTGACAACAGCTGTAAGCGTCTGTAGTGCAGTGGGTAGATACAAATACTGATAGTATCAAGATCCTGAGTTCAAATCACACAAAAAATATATAGTTTTTTTTTTTAATTTTATTATTATAATTATTATTATTATTTTATTTTAACTATTTATTAAGCACATAAAATTATTTTCTCCATGAAAAAAATTTACTTAAAATTTAATAGCCTTAAATCATAATTTAAGTTGTAAAATAAATTTTTTTATTTTATAAGTCAGACACAAGCGTAAAATGTCACTTATTTAACAAAAAAAATTATAGTCTTGCATAAGGTGTCCCAAAAAAAGTGTTGCCAACCAAAAAAAAAAAAAAAAAAAAAAAACAAGTAAGAGCGGCTAAATTCGGCTATGCCGAATTTTATATACCCTTCACCATGGTTGGGAAAAAACTGAAGTTTATATATGGACATATATGGAATGGACAGATTTATATACGGACGCCTTTAAGAGGAAATTAACCATTTAGTTTGGTGATAAAACTTGGACTCGGGAAGATTTATGGTTCCAGAAAATAGGTATTAAAAAAAAATTTATGTTTATACTTTTTTGTATCTGAACCGATATTTCCAAGTTTTTTCAGCAAATATGTTATACTAAAGATTTTCGATCTTTTGCTATATAAGACGTATCCATAGGTCATGTTACAGCTCTAGAATAGTGTTTGTTGTTTGTGTATAAAAGGTAAAGAGGTGAAAGAAAAGAATTTCAACAAATCGTTAAAAGAAATCACTAGAACTGCATGTGTTTTATTTCTACAAAAACGTTTGATTTAGCTGGCAAATTTGCATTTGGGATTTTATTTCGCTTTTTTGTTAAAAAATATTTTTAATTTCTTTAGCTTAATTTTAAAAATTTGAAAGAAAATAGTTTATAAATTTTTTTTTATAAATTATTATAAGTTATGACCTAAAATATTTGCACTCAAAGGGAAATTATGAATACAATTTTCTTAATATATGTGAAATAAAATGGCTTAAAAATCTGTTTATAAATTCTTTTAAATCGAAGCAAAAAATAGAAATAAAAACGTTTGTATTTTGTTTGTATCAGAGGGTTTTTATAAAAATTTTGATGTTTTTAGCCTATTTTTGGATTATTTAATTATTAATATAAAATTTTATATAAATGAATTATTAAATGTTAAAAAAAAAACAAAAAAAAATCTTAAGAAAATAAAAAAAAAATGTAAAAAAGTGCATTGACCGGGCGGGATTCGAATTCGCGGCCTTAGAGAAAAAAAAGTATTTGTGCCATAGCGCCTAGACAACTGAGCTATTGAAGCTCATACAAAATCATCGTTAATAGAGGTACATATATAAAAATTCTTCGTTTATTAGAGATTTGTTTGGTTTTTATTTAAATGACAAATCTTTGTATGTGTTTGTTGTTTGCGCATAAAAGGTGGAGATGAAAGAAAAAAATTTCAACAAATTCTACATACATACATAATAAACAAACTGATTTTACGGAAAAAATTAGAGGTAGTCCTGGTTTTTTGCTAATATCTTAACCCATTATTAAACGATCTGTCTGATTTTCAATAGCAAATAGAAATGGATCACATGTAACAGAAATAAATAACAATCAAGTCCTCATCATGTCTGCGTTCTTCGGAAAAACCCATTTCAACACACAGACGGACAGACGGACATCGAGAAATCAACTTCGCTCTTCATAAGGACCCAGAATATATATACTTTATAGGGTCTAGGATCAATATTGTAGAAATTACAAACGGAATGACAAACTTATATATACCCTTCCACCTGTGGTGAAGGGTATAAAAACAGTTGACATCTGGCAGTTTAGGTTTAGTAAAAATAGAACTTTACACGATAGAACAACTCGCTTTTATTATTGAACAATATTTCCAAAAAATATTATAGTTTGGCGGCTGTTTTAAGTTTTAAGGTTGCTTAAGCAGTAACTGTTATTGATGATCGACATCGCGATGATATTGATGTGGACGACATGTGGTATCAACAATTCAATTACTGCATAAGACATATTCCGGTCGTGTAGTTTCTCGTTTCAGTGATCATAAATAGTGCGTCTGTGGCAGCTAACCCTACATGACCTTATCCTATGTACTTTAAAATTCAATTAAAATATATGAATAAAAAAACTGTATTTTTATTAAATTCTAATCTAGCATGAATTTTGGAACACCCAGTTGATATCAATGCAATGCTAATGAAATTATTAATTCATTAATTCATTATTCCCATGTATGCTTTACATCAAAATATTGTTTATTTGTTGTTTTTTTTTTTTTTTTTGCTTTTAGTTTATCATTAGGACTATTGTCTGTCAGTAAATGTTGGCTGGATGGCTGTATGTCTGTCTTCCTGTCTTCCTCGTTGTTGTTTTTATTATTATTTTTTTATTGAGTCTTTTGAAGACGACTTTGTGTGTGTGTGTTTGTAAACAATTTGACATTTGATGAGTTATGAAGTTGTGTGTGTGTGTAGTCAACTTGCTGATTGTTGTTTTAATATTTCATTGTTTTCTTATTACACCTATTATTTTCTACTTGGCTTGTGTTGCTTGGTGTTTATTTGTTGTTTATTTATTTAGATATATTTTTTCATTGTTTAACTTTTGTTGATTAAACAATTTTTTCTTTTGTTTTTACTCATTTCATTCATCATTTGTTTTGTTTATTTTTTTTGCCGTTTTGTTTTCAGCAAAAAGTTTCTTGATTATATTATTATGTTTAATAATATAATAAAAACATTTTATAGGCTGTCTGTCATTTGTTTGATGTTTGTTTGAAATAATTTAAAGATTAGCGTCATTATATTATTAAAGAAGACTAAAAATTGTTTTGATTTATGTATATTTTGAATGAGATTTGTATACTATAGGGAGAAAAATTAAACTTATTCAAAATCGGTCTATTCCGTTAAGCACAGTAAAACCTCTCAGAAAATTTTGTCACAAAATATTTGTATCCTAAACGTTGAAATTCTCATTTGCTATTCAGTAATAGATAAATTTCTGTCATAGCGAGATTTCACTTTAAATAAATTTAGTCGTTTATCATAATTTTCTTCTTAACACTTTTATATTATATTATGATTGATTACACTGTGTGACAGTGATTATATACTGTTGATTGTAGGTCTGGTTATACAAATTCATTACCAATTTTATATGTTTAGCAAAACTGATTGCAGATGTTTTCAATATAATCTTAATTTAAAATTTTCTTCTATTTTTTCAACTAACATACAATGCCTTCATTGTATCCCCGATGTTTTTCAAAGATTTTGCTGCTGGATCTCATGTTTAGGAATAGTTTTACCGAAGTATGTTATTTGTGTAACGTACAAGTTAATATGAATTTCGTTAATTTCAGACTTGTTTCCATATAAGCAAATCTGCATTTTTACTTTTCTTTTTTAACCCCTAGACATGAGATTTGAACGAAAAATATATGTGTTCACTAATTTTCTCTCCTCTTTCACATATCCAAATTCAGCGAAATTCCTGGGTGGTTAGTTCGAAAGGCAGCTTACGACCTCATAAACATCAAGTAGAAAATCAAAAATTAAATCCTTTTTAAAAGACCCTACCACCCTTAAAAAGCTGATATTCGAAGAATTAGGCCCAACCCGAAAGATTGAGATAATGGATAATCATATGTACGCTACTTAGCTACGGTGTGTCAGCATGCTCTCGTCTCGGTATGTCAGTACGTCCAGAAACATCTCTCCTACACCTACTGGGGAGATATTTAGGACACCCGAGATCGTTGGGCCCCAAAAGTATCCAGTTCTGGCTATCTACCCCTCGATTTCATAGGTAGTGCTCGAAGATTTAAGACATTTAAGACAGACCATGATCTTGTAAAATCGTCTGCCCGCTTACTACAATAAAAGTCTCTGTGGCCGGAAACCCATATAAGCGCAATCAAGGGCTGTCCTCTTAGCCTAGAAAGTTATTATTAACACTGACAGACAAGCATAGAAGATATAATACATGAGTTCAGCGTCGCAAATACTGCCTAGCTATCAATGAAAATGCCCACGATTTCCCGAGCTGCAACTGCAAACAAGACAATTCAAGCTTCCCTTATAGTCAGGTTATGAACAGGTAACCTTCGTTGCAATCAGCTGGGAAGATTCTAGAGTCTAACAAACAACTTAACATTGAATTGTAATGTCAAATCCAGCTGTTGGATCTTTGCTATCCCATTCGTCTTTAGAAGGAAAGATGATCCGAAAAGGTAAATTCTTCCCAGCATAATTTTTGAGATTAGGTTACCTTTGAATCTATTTTACCACCAGTTCCATGGAATAGATTCTAGAACTAATTATTGAGAGTCAAAATGTAGAACTGGTTCTGGAACCAGAAAAGAATTGGCTGTTAAACAGAAATTATCCCTTATGCCAATGCTATATAAGGTCCAGAGACCTGTTCTTTCGATTTCACCTTATTACTGGGTAGGAGTAGAGTAGTCAGATTGTAGTCAAAACTGCGGAGCCAGCTGATTCAGAAGTCAAGTAGGTTCGTAAGTTTAAACCTTCTTAGAACCTACAGCAGCAAGTCGTGCCGCACTGCTGTCCATTTAGTAACTCCAACACAAGCCGAGTGCTGAACCTTGTTCATATGCTTCGTAACCACATGCTTGGTAGTTGCCGTCCACCGTACAATACGTTGTACGTGAGTATTGGTCGTTCGATGTCCCCATCCATCTACTTTTAGACTCAAACGCTATCTTAAACCAAACATCTATCCAGTAGAAAGCAACTGTTGGCTTTCTAACCCTACGCTCTGTGCTAAGATTCCACGATAAATTTGAGTCGGAAACACTGCCAAAAATGTAGCATGTTCGAAGAGGGCGAGTTTGCAGAATTGAAGTCCCGGCAGCCTGAAGCTTGATTAGGCCGCTGGGTGACACCGAAAATAACTTCCCTATTAGGCGGCTATTTATTTTTAAATTTTTTAGCTTGTTTCGTCTTAGCTTTATATAATCAAATTTATAATATTTATTACAAATAACATGTCTAAGGATGTAATATCACGCTGTCTTATGACAGCAGGAATTAATAATTTTCAACTAAAATTTATTATTTCTACACTCAGAATATTATGTAGTTAACTGTTTGTAGTTTAATAAAAAAGTTTTTCGTTCCATTTAAAAATAAAGGAATATACATTTCTTTTTCAAAGAAATATCAATATAAACTTTTTTATACATTTATTCGAAATAATTTACTATCATTTACCATTTTTTTCAGTTTCATTTTTTTTTTCATTTGTTTGAAATTTAATAAAAATTTACCCACAAAACGGAAACTTGTGGTTTATTTGTGTCCGTAATAGTTATTACAAATTTAAATTTTGTTTGCTGTCTGTTTCAAAAAAAAAATATTCAAAAAATTTCAATTTGTTTTTTTTATTTAAATTGGTTGTATATATACAAAATTTTTCAATACAAATTACAAGAATTTCATAAACACACATACATACACAAACACATTAACACAAAAAGTGTTTATAGCTTCATATGCATACATACATTTTGTACTGTACGAGTATATTAAAAAAAAGTACAAAAACGGAAATAATTACAAATAAATGAAAAAAAAACATTTATTTTTTAAGGATTGGTAGGTAAAATTTTGACATTTATTTTAACTGATTATATCATTTGTTTCTTACGGATGTGTCAGTTGATTAATCAACATTTAAAAATAAATAACAAATGGCATTTAATTTAAATGAAAATTAAGTAGACCGGTTTTTAAATGAAATATCATTTCTTTTAAATGATATTTTCAGTTATTTTAACTTACAAACTTTTTGAAGTGTAAGAATCAAATGCAATTTGTAAATAATGTAGAAATAGTTGTGAAATAACTCTACTCCATTCGTGTGCTCCAGTTCAGGCATACTTTTTTCACTATTTCGCCCTTTATCGTACCAATGACAGCTGTAATGCTATCTTCCAGGGTTGGATTTGTGGCTGGCTTGTCCCTGTATACAAGAGACTTCTCGTATCCCAAAAAAAAAAAATAGTGTAGTGGGGTCAAAGTGCGGCCAATAGACTGCTCCAAAACGTGATATTAATTGGTCACAAAACTCGCCTATCATTGACACTAGCCGATACGGCAGCAATATTCTCCTCAGTACGCACTTTTCTTACAAGGGTTGGTGGATTAGTGTCCAATAAAATGAAACTGGTGTCAATTTTATGATCATTATCGATCATAAAATTGACGCAATTTACGAAACACATTTCTCACACAGCACGAATTTTGATAATAAAATTCAATGATTTGCAAGCATTGTTCGTTTGTTAGTCTATTCATGGTGAAAGGGCAGACCTTTCTGAGCATTTTTGGCATTACCACATGTCACTATTCTTTTTTATACACGAAAAAAATTTAAACTCAAAAACCAAAAAGGAAAAAAAAATCAGCCTTTATAAGCAAATATTTTAATCTTTATTAGATGATTTTATCATATCATTTCTTAAAACCAAATTTGTTTATATAATTAATATTGCAAATATTTATATATCATCTAAGTATCAGTTATCAAAAATTAATTAATTTTTTCTTTTTTGTACCACTTTCAGATAACTCAGGTATAAAAAGCATACTAACTACTTCAACTACAAAGTCTTTCATTATTAGGATAAAAAAATAACAAATTATTAAAGCCACAATACTTATAAAATAAAACACATGCACAGAAATGAGTGCATTAGTAACTGTTACCAAGGCAAAAGGTAAGTTTTATTCATAATTTTATGTATGTGTATGTATATATTTCATAAATTTGTCTAAAATATTCATAATACGAAGGCATTCATGTAACAACATAGTTACACTTATGTTAGACAGCAGGCAACCTGCAAAATAAGCATCTAATTGTTGTTAAGTAACAACTTGAACTAATTTCATTCTTTTTTTGTTTTTTTTGTTTTCTTTATTTTTTGTGTAAAACTTAAATGCTTATGGCAGAATATGTAGAATTTTAGAACACACATACAATTTTTTGGAACAATGAAAAGTTCAGAGATGCTAAAAAATAATGCGGCATAGACATAGTTATTATATATACGAGGAATGTTTAAAAAGTATTTAATAAGATTTATTAAAGTTATTTGAATATTAATTGAAAATCATAAGTTTAAACTACTGCTTGATAATTATAAAATTCCAAACTTCCCTCGTACTTTTTAACACAAATCTGTTTTATGTGAAAGAATGCAAAATTTATTAACTGATTTAAGATATAATAATCTTCATATATGAATAAAAACGAGAACAAAAGCTAAAATTGTGCATGGCGACCATAAAATACACTACATCAGTTTGGTTGAAAGTCAACTTTTGTTTGGGTCCGAAATTTGAATTGGATAATTTAAAAAGCAATTGGAAAAATTGCCTGAAGTTAGGTTTTTTTTTGCGCAAATTGGGAATATGGTTCATATGGGTATTATCCACACTAGAGGTGATCAAAATATCAAAAGTGAATTCCAAAGCCCACGAATTTAAAATGAAATTTGGTGCCGATTGAATAAATACAATTTGAGACAGAAATCGATTGAAATTTTGAATACACTCACAAAAATTAGTATGTAGAGTTTATTTTTTAATGAAGAATCAATTGAATTTCATAGAAATATATTTTTTAACTATTTGAATCGGTCATTCAAAAAACAAACTATACAAATTTACAGACATTCAGTAGGAGTTGATATTTTCTGTTAAATGTAAAATTTTAGGTTTTCTGTTTCTAAAAATTGAAATTCAAATAATTCCTTTTTGTTTTTTTTTATCAAAATAGTTTGTTTAAATATAAAATTAATTAAATATAAATTACAAGAAATTATTCAAATATACATAACACATAGAAAATACAAATATATACATCTGTGTGTGTTGTGTTTTGTAATTGCATTCAAATAAAAAAAATCAAGTTTTAAAAACAGAAAAAAAAATCTTTTTTTTCTAACATTTTGTCAGTTAAAACTTGATGGTTATGTAAATTTTGTATATTACTAACGAATAGTAAACACTAATTCTTTATTAAATGGAAAAAATTATAAGGATCAGCGCTAGAGGGAGTGCACGCTTTCGACCCGAGCGACCAGGTCATCATCAGCCTCCTTATGAACCACCCAACCCACAAATAACGCATTTTAAACGACTTTCGATTGTTGTTACTACTTTTGTCAATTACACTGTCCAACAAATTAAGACTTTTTGAGTGAAACAGAATAGCGACCCCATAATTCTGAAAGGGTATGTTGAGTAGATCATTTTAATAGAACAAACTTATGGTCCAGCACGTCTGAGTTTTTTTTTACAGTTTTAATTTTACAGGCGTGTAATTTTGCCAATTAATCATAAAGAACTTTATTTACAACAATGGTGTCTTTGGTGACCCCCACTGAAATTTTCCGGCAAACATTTTCGTAGAATATTTTAATCCTTAAATGTCCTTTTTTAAAGGATATTTTTTGATTTTCTCGAAAAAAGGGTCAAATTGACCCATAAAGAGACCAATTAGAGGGTTAAGATCTTCCACAAAAATAATCCTCATACAATTCCACAATACAACTCTGACCATAAAAATTCTCTCAGACATTAACTTACAGCATTTTTTTCATATAGTATAATGCTCCCTTCGACCGAAAAATGAAAACTTTGACCCACTGTAAAAAAATACTCAGACGTGCTGCACCATAAGTTTGTTCTACAAAAATGATCTATTCAACATACCCTTTCAGAATTATAGGGTCGCTATTCTGTTCCAAAAATGCTGTTGGACAGTGTTATTAAACAATGATTAAAAATAAACAAAAATCAATAGTTTGATTTAATTTAAGATTAATTTTGTATGTATTTTAAATTATTTTTAACGAAATAATATTGTGTGTATAGTGAATGCAAGGGGAAAAATTACTTTTTTTAGTAAAATTCTTTTTACAAAAACTATGATAAACTTCAAACGTATAACAAATAGAAATCGGATGAAAAAGTTACAAGTTATGACAATAATGTGTCAAACACCACCTTTTTAATGCTACATTATTTATAATGGGTGATCCATTTCGAGGTTCCCTAATTTTTTAAAGAAAAAACACAGAAAATTTAAATTTAATGGGGGAATGTTTATTATCATTTGAAAGAACATTCTTTGGCATTATGTCTATCAAATGCTGGCAGTTGCTACGTCGTAAATGGTCCATCCGTTGAGTCCAATTTTCGATGACTCGTTCGGGAATTTCCACTGGGTTTGTCCGCATAAGCTTTAAACAGGAAAAAGTCTAACGGTGTGTTATCTTACGATCTTGGTGGCCAATCGATCGGCACAAAACGTGAAATTATGTGCTCACCGAAGTGTTCTCTCAATAAATCCATTGATTGATGCGATGTGTGGGAAGTGGCGCCGTCTTGCTGAAACCAAATGTCGCCGAGATCACGAGATTCAATTTCAGGCATCAAATAGTCGGTTATCATGGCACGATAACGGTCGTCATTGACGGTTACGTTCGCACCGGCATGTTTTTTAAAGAAATATGGACCGATGATTCCACCGACCCACAAACCACACCAAGCCGTTGTTTTTTCTGGATGAAGTGGCAGTTCTTGAATATCTTCGGGTTGCTCTTCGTTCCCAATGCGGCAATTTTGTTTGTTTACATACCCATTGAGCCAGAAATAGGCCTCATCGCTGAACAAAATTTGCCTCGAAAACATCCCTCACAGAACGTGAATTTTCGTAATAAAGTTGAACGATTTGTAAACGTTGTTCAGGCGTAAGTCTTTCCATTATGAAATGCCAAACAATACTAAACAAAAATTACATGACAGCATGACACGACGCACACGTGATCTGTCAAAAAAGGCTATTGAAAAAAGTACCTCTACTTGAATCACCCTTTACATATATTTTTAAAGATCCATAAATGCTCAAATATGAAGTTTTGTTCCTTTAAGGTAGCCTTAACTTATTTTTGAGTATAACTTAAAATGGTAAATTTTTTAAGCACTGGGGGTTTCATTAAGTAGATCTTAAGAGATAAAAATTACATATACCACTCGTTTAATTTGGTAATTCTAGGAAGTTAAATTTTGGAGAATTTCTAGGAAGTTGAATTTTTTAGCACACAATTGATCAATAGAGTAAAATTCATCTGCTTTTATTAAATTCTAAATAATGCTATTTAGAGTTTTATAATACAAACCACAAGAAATATATTCTGTAAATTAAGTCAAAATCGATTCACGGCCAAGTTTAAAGGACAAGGTCAAAGGTAATTTTTTTTTTAAATTTTGAATAGTATAAATGAATAAAGTTTAATAAATAATATTTACAAAGCACTTGGAGGCAAAAATTACCCAATACTTTATTACCGTTAAATACGCAGTTTTATTCAAATATCTGATATCTTCAGAAAAATCCATAAATTAACAAAAATTCGATTTTTTTTAAATATAAAATTTTTTTAAAAATTTAATAATTTTATATAAATCAATAAATTTTATATAAATCAATAAATTTTATATAAATCGATAAAAGTTTATAAAAATCGATAAAATTTTATAAAAATCGACGAATTTTATAATAATCGATAAATTTAATAAGAGCTGATAAATTTTGTTAAAATCCATTAGTTCTGCAACAATTATTAAAATTAAAAAAAAATCGATAATTTATTTTAAAAATTGATAACAACTTATCTTAAGTTTATAAAGACCTGCACAATTCGTATACTATGCATTTATGCATATGAAAAGGCCACAGCCATTTTCAGTCCCATTTACGACGTTTTTATGCCGATGCTCGCAATGGGTTAAAATTTTGTACAAACATTAAATCTTCAAAAATATTCCCAAACTGGCGCTTGAATTCAGATAGTATTTTACTTTTGATACATTTATATAAACTAGACGTTTTTATGTTGTGGATTATAATGTCTTGATATTTCGCAATAACAATCTAGACATAGTTCTGACTTAAAACTGTGAAATTTTTTTAAACTTGTGGAAGAAAAATATTCCGTTACTGGCTATTTAATTTAGGAAATTCTGTACCTTTTATATATTAGTATGAAATAGTCACGGTCTTTTTCGGTCCCATGTACAGAATTTTTATGGCTTGGCTCATAATGGACTAATACTTTGCGGAGATAATCTATACGTAGTTCTGACTTAAAACTGTGAATTTTTTTTCAACTTGTGGAAGAAAAATATTCCGATACTAGGTCCTAAATTCAGAAAGTTGTGTACCTTTCATACAATATACAGGTTGGTTGAAAAGTTGCTGCGCTCACCAAGAGATGGCACTGCTAGCTCCAAACTTTTTTTTTCTCAAGTCGGTATAACTGTCCTGAGAACACATACAAAGTTGCAAGTCATTCTGCCAATTCTTTCTTTGTTTACAAGCCATTTGAAGTTGACGTGTCATTGATTTTTTTTAATATGGAAAAAATTGAATATCGTGCAGTTATTAGATTCTTTGTTTTGAAGGGTTTAAAAGCAAAGGAAATTTATGAACAATTGTTAGAAGTGTATAAGGAGTCCTCACCTTCAAAACGCACCGTTGAATTTTGGGCTGGTGAATTTAAACGTGGTCGTACCAGCCTTGAAGACGATCCACGCAAAGGACAACCAAAAACTGCAACCACAGCAGAAATCATAGAGCAGGTACATAATATGGTTAGTGAAGATCCAAGTTTGACTAAGCGTGAAATTGCTAATGCCATAGGCATCTCAGACGAACGAGTACTCCATATTTTACATGAAGAATTACGTATGAAAAAACTGTTTGGAAAGTTAGTGCCGCACACATTAACAATTCAACAAAAACTGGGTCGAAAACAAATTTCTCAGTGTAATTTGGAGCGTTTTAAGCCGAATAGAACCGACTTCATGCGTCGTTTTATAACTATGGATGCGACTTGGATCTACCACCATGATCCTAAATTGAAACAAGAACGTTTACAGTGGACTGAAGCTGGGTGTTCAGCTCCAAAGCAGGTGAAGTCACAACGACCAGCAAATAAGGTTATGGCATCAGTTTTTTGGGATGCAAAAGGAATTTTGTTGACTGATTATCTTCAGAAAGGTAAAACAATCAACTCTGAATATTATTGCAGCCTTTTGATCAGCTGGATGCAAAAATTCGTGAGAAAAGACCTGGTTTAAAGAAGAAAAAAATTATTTTTCATCAAGGCAATGCACCTTCTCACAAAAGTGTTTTGACGATGGCTAAATTCAAAGAATTAAAGTACGAATTGCTTGAACATCCACCGTATTCACCAGATTTAGCTCCCAGTGACTACTATCTCTTCAGAAATCTCAAACAATTCCTTCGTGGAAAGCATTTTTCGTCGAATGAAGAGGCCATAGCAGCCGTAGACGGTTATTTTATTGGAAGATCATTGGAACAAGTGTATTGAGCTTCTAGGAGATTATATTGAATAAAAAAATATATTTCGTAACAAAAACAGTATTCTTTCATTTCGAGCGCAGGAACTTTTCAACCAACCTGTATGAAAATATCACGGTCTTTTTCTATCCCATGTACGGCGCTTTTTTACAATCAAAATTGTTTTAAAGGACAATTGAATCGTTTTTATATTTTCAAACCTCGCATTTTAATGGTTATAGAAATTATTTCCATTAAATATTTTTCTTTTAAAAATTTGTTATAAAAAAGTATGAAAATATGATGCAAAGTTAAATAAGTATGTACATAGATTTTAATAGAGAGCGTCGAGAAAAAGTCCGATTAATAATCGGATATATTGGCTTTAAAATTTTTAATTTTGTTTAGTTTAATAAAATCTCTTTAAGATTTTAAAGTTAATTACGCAAATATTAAATTTAAAAATCTAAATTTCCATTCAAATGTTATTACGAGCAAAGGGCGCTGCAGTTTGAAGTAAACCTGCCTTAAAAAGGCTAAAAAAACACTATTTTTTAAAACTGTCCAAATATAACTGCATTAAAAAAGTTCTTGCGGAATAGCAGTGATAGTTATGGAATCCATTATCACAATGTTTTTTTTTTTTTACGTTTAGCTTCTTAAAGTGAAAGTATTTATTGAATTAAATTTAAGCACATAATTTATATACGTAAAAAAATTCTTTTATGATTGTTTGTTTTTTTTTTTTTGTATATTTTTTCTTGTAGCTTTTGTCTGTCTCACCTCATTATCATTGTTGAAAATTACTTTAGTAACCACAATATTATTACTGCCACCGCCTGTGGTCAAAGCCACAAGCGGCTTACGTGTACCCACCTTTTTGCAGGAGCCACCATCACGCCTACTCTTTAGCAATGACACTGGAACACAAGTTAGCTGTACGGCACATGGTAATCCACCACCAGTGGTTTCATGGGTACTCAGCGATGGTGCAATGGCTACACAACTACCAGGACTTAGGTAAGTAAAAGTTGGCAATATGATATTAAGTTAAATGCATGTGTACGTGTTAATATGTGTGTATGTGGACAATAATATTATGCTACGCTGTTGCTCATGCTGGAATGTGTTACTATTAAAAAGTGTTAGACGAAAAGTTTTCACAGAGAAGGGTTTTACAAATTTAAATTAATTAAAAAAAAAAAAACAAATTCCTGCCGAAATTGTTAAAAAGTTTGCCCAATTAGTGGATAAACTTATTTAGATTTTCTTGTTGTTAATTAAAGCAACAATTATTGTTATTCGTAAAAAAAGGGACTCAAACTTAAATTCTTTAGATTTTTCGGATTTAATTAGATTAAATTAGGGGTTTATAAATTTGAAATAGTTTCTGAAGTAAATTTTTAAATCTTCCCCTTTACTTTAATATATAAATTTATAAATATGATTTTAACAAGTATGTATGACATCTTCGGCCCAGTCATTCGAATGAATCAATTCTTTAATATACTTTTGAAATATGATAAACCCATGAGAAATCAAAAAGAAACATTTAATATTTAAAAAAAAAACATTATTTATATACTTAACCTCGTATTGTACAACAATGATGTTTTATACGGTAAATTAGAATTTCTTTTCCATGGTGTTAAAGCTGCTAAATAGGTCGTTAATATAGCTTTAATTTGGCATCAAAAATTTGCACCAACTTCTGAAGCACCGACCTAAGTTCATATAATATTAGGCAAGTTGGGTCGATGTCTTTCAGAATGAAAATGCTTAATATTTTGAGTAATATATTCTAATGAAAAAAATCTGAGATTTAAGAGCTTTCTGCTACTAAAACCCCATTTACATTTAAGAAATTTCTTATAAAAAACTCCCAAGATCTTGAGTAATATTTTGTACAACAAAACCCTCAGATTTTGAGAACTATTTTAACTAAAAATTAATGTCCTCAGGATCTGAGAGGTTTTTATATAGAAAATAGTCTTTGGAATCTGGGAGTTTTTAGAAAGAAAAAATACCTCAATCTGAAAAGTTCCTTAGAATCTCAGGATTTCTCTAATAAAAAATCATTAGGTTCGGAAGGATTTAAATAGGAAAATCTTCCCCGAATCTGTGTAGAATAAAGTACTCAAAACATAAGATTTTCCTATAAGAAAACACCCAGAAACCAGATTCGAACTGACAACCAAATTTGTTGCCAATTAAATGGTTGAATTGCAGCAACCGGATTTTTTGGTTGTGACTCCACCTCTCTGTTCGTTTCGCCCTATTTCGCATAGTTTCGGTTATATCAGTCATTTTATATCATGGAACATTTAAAAAAAATTGTGGGGGTCCTAGATCCCACCAAGGTCCACTTTTTGGATAGAGATGATGATTTCACGGGGTGGGGTAAAGCTGAGGTATTCTCTTAATCTCTTAGTTTTCAACATTTTAAAATATCATTTTAAAAATATCAGGAGGATATTAAATATCGCCAGATTTAAAAAAAAAGCAAAAAATATGAAAATATATTTTTACAGTAAAATTAAAATTTAAAAAAAATGTGTTCTTAGAAACTTGATATAAATAATTTTGAAAATTAACCCACGGAATAAGTAAAAGCACTGACAATTTTTATTACTATGTAAAAAGAAAATAACAAAAATATTTGCTTAAATTAATGTTTTAATAAACATTTTGTTAAAAATTAGTTAAATTGATTTAAAAACATTTCACATATTTTTTACAAAGATATTATTTGAAGTTTAGAGTTTGTAAATAAATTTTATCTTAAGTCAATAAATCAACGTCGGTTAGATTATTAGAAAAAATAGATTGTTTTTCTATTGATTCAGAAAAATTTATATGATTCGTATTAACATAAAGAAATTAAAGATTCAGGATAACTGAAATTTGATAAGAAATTAATTCCTCAAAAAAATAAAATTTAACATAATTTAGGAATGAAGCTATAGATGAAATTAAATATAAAATTTGTTTACACCAACTTGAGTTTTGAGTTAAATAAAAAAAAAGAATTCTTTTGATGCTCTGCTACACCGAATAGGGGTTGCCAACAAAAGAGAGTAAAAACTAAAATTTCCACATGGGGCGATACGTTTTTTTTTGTGTAGCTTACTACATATACAGGTTGGTTGAAAAGTTCCTGCGCTCAAAATGAAAGAATACTATTTTTGTTACGAAATATATTTTTTTATTTAATATAATCTCCTAGAAGCTCAATATACTTGTTCCAATGATCTTCCAATAATTTTATCCCATCCTTATAATGGTTTTCCGGAAGCCCTGCAAAATAACCGTCTACGGCTGCTATGGCCTCTTCATTCGACGAAAAATGCTTTACACGAAGGATTTGTTTGAGATTTCTGAAGAAATAGTAGTCACTGGGAGCTAAATCTGGTGAATACGGTGGATGTTCAAGCAATTCGTACTTTAATTCTTTGAATTTAGCACTCGTCAAAACACTTTTGTGAGCAGGTGCATTTTGATGAAAAATTATTTTTTTCTTCTTTAAACCAGGTATTTTCTCACAAATTTTTTCATCCAGCTGATCCAAAAGGCTGCAATAATATTCAGAGTTGATTGTTTTACCTTTCTGAAGATAATCAATCAACAAAATTCCTTTTGCATCCAAAAAAAACTGATGCCATAACCTTCTTTGCTGATTGTGTGACTTCACCTGCTTTGGAGCTGAACAACCAGCTTCAGTCCATTGTAAACTTTCTTGTTTCAATTTAGGATCATGGTGGTAGATCCAAGTCTCATCCATAGTTATAAAACGACGGTTTTATTTCGCTTAAAACGCTCCAAATTACGCTGAGAAATTTGTTTTCGATCCAGTTTTTGTTGAATTGTTAATGTGTGCGGCACTAACCTTCCAAACAGTTTTTTCATACGTAATTCTTCATGTAAAGTATGGAGTACTCGTTCGTCTGAGGTGCCTATGGCATTAGCAATTTTACGCTTAGTCAAACTTGGATCTTCACTAACCATATTATGTACCTGCTCAATTATTTTTGGTCGTCCTTCGCGTGGATCGTCTTTAAGGCTGGAACGACCACGTTCAAATTCACCAGCCCAAAATTCGACGGTGCGTTTTGAAGATGAGGACTCCATATACACTTCTAACAATTGTTCATAAATTTCCTTTGCTTTTAAACCCTTCAAAACAAAGAATCTAATGACTGCACGATATTTAATTTATTCCATATTAAAAAAAATCAATGACACGTCAACTTCAAATGGCTTGTAAACAAAGAAAGAATTGACAGAATGACTTGCAACTTTGCATGTGTTCTCAGGACAGTTATACGACCAGCTTGAGAAAAAATAAGTTTGGAGCTAGCAGTGCCATCTCTTGGTGAGCGCAGGAACTTTTCAACCAACCTGTACTTTTTTGTGGTTTTAAACAAACGAAAAATAAAAAAAGGATGAAACTCACAAAAAAACATTAAAGTTTTTTTTTGAAAAGGTTTTAATTACACATTCATATTGTGCATGAGTTGTATTAAAAATACTTTAGAGACACTTGTCAATTAGAGCATAAATTAAATGAGTACTTTAAAATATTTGAAATAAAATTTTAAATTTTATAAAATGAAGTTGCAGTAAAAATTTTGCCATTCCAAGTTTTTTTTGCGCCCTATGTAAAAAAACTAAAACTTTATGGTTTTTAACTATTCATTGCTAAATGTCACTTTAGTCATGTTGTATGTCAAATGAATGTTATGAACATTATTTCTTGTTTTGGTTTTTTTTTATACAATTGTTTTTTCTCATATTTTTCTTCTTTTATGCTTTTTTTTTGAGTTATGTTTTGTCATATTAGAGCTGCATATGTTTTAACATACACTCAAAATAAAATGTTTGCTGGATGAACAGAAAAATTTGTTAATTAAACAAAATTTATTCCGTTTTTTTTGGCTTAGAATCATATTTTTAAATTGTAATGCAATTTTTGTTAAATTTAATACACAAATTAGTTTTATGTGTACTAATACTGTGTAAAACTTGTTCATATTATGGGCTTTTGAGATCCTGGTCCATAATCCCTGAGGACATGTTTGGATACCTCATAGAAACAAAAATTGTGTCCGGTTTTTTTTATTATATAAAATGGAACATTTTTTGAAAAAAAATTATGTGGGTCCAAGGCTTCACCAAGGTATTTTTTTGAAAAGACAAAACCTTTTCACGGGGTAAAGCTAGAGGTAGTAGGAATTTTTATCCATTTTGCTTTATATCATCAAAACATATATCGATAGAAAACATAATAAATTACTTAAAAAATTTTTTATGCAATGAGCGAGCGACTTTAAAGCGAGGAGGATGTAAAGTCAAACTTTCGTAAATTTGGAACAATTAACTTTTTAAAGCAGAAAATAAAAATTTAAAAAGCCCTCAAAAATAAATTTACGCTCTGGAAAATATTATTGTTAATAGCAAACCTAGTTTGGGGTTCAAACATGTAAAATGAATTATTACTTATATTCTAGGACTCACAGGATATTGTCAGGACATGTTTTACAAATACCTCTCTAATTCCAAAACCAGATGATAAGAAAATGTAATTTTTTTCTGTGATATGTTCTTGGAGGTTAGTTGTGTGACATGTTCTTTTAGACCAGTTCTGTGACCTGTCACAGAGGAAAAGTCCATGCTAAAGTGACCTATCCTTTTCATATAAAAAGCCCGGTTCCGTAACCGGACCGTAACACAATGAATCGGTCACATAACGTGTGCTGGGATATGTCCTTTTTCCGCAGGGAAACGCTCAAAGTAATTTAAGTCGCTAAAGATTTTTAAAATTGTATTAAATAAAAATAACTAAAGTCTATGTTGAAATTAGTATTTAAATAAAAATTTTTTCATAATTTTTCAAGTCGATATGTACTAATTTTCTTGGTTGATACTTAAGCAAAGGATGTCCTCAGAGCCCTATATTTTAGAAACGAAAACTCCCAGAAGAAGGTGTAGCTTAATAAAAAACCTTATTCAATATTAATGATACATTTCATTAAAACAACGAAAACTTTAATTGACTAAAATTCAATGAAACTTCAATGGTTATATTAAAAAAATCATTGATAATATAAAGAAATTTTTCATGAGTAAAATATGAAAGAATGGAGTGTATTAACGGGTGTTATCAACCGACAGGTTTTTTTTGGGTTTTGGTTTTTTTTGTGGTTTACAAAACATTTTTTGTTCTTCTTAACAAAAAAAAAACAACACAACAACAATAGAGTACATTGATTTTGACAGGTTTACTGCAGTCAGTCATTCATTCATTCATTCATACATTTATGAATGTATGTTACTTTGCATATTTCTCTATGTATTTCATAACATTAAGGAACCTCAGATAATGAAAAGAATGCAGTTCCATTCGCAAATTAATTATCATGTACATATTTAATTTTATAGAAATATCCAATATATTCAAACTGATTATTTTGAAAATGGCATAACTCTACTTTTAGATTAAATTTTAGATAACTCTTCTATTAATCTTATAAAAAACGATACAATTCACCCATTGTAGAAATTTTCTTCCGAAGTCTGATATCTACAAAGTGAATCCAATAAGTTTTTGACATACTTTTTAAATTAACTGAAGTTGCATGGTTTAGAAAAAGTTTCATGGTTCAGAAGAAAACTAACCACTGACAAGTTTTAAAATGGAACGAAACTGCTGTAGTCTCATAATTTCCTTGTGTCTCATAATATTTTAATAAAAACGTGTTCTTAGATTTAAAAAGTTTCGAGTTTGAACAAAAAAACTGGTTGCTATCTATCAGCTCTATTAATTCTTGTTTATACCTAATCTGGCCTTTTGATGAAGGTTTTCGGAAAGATTTAAATATTCTGGACACACTTTTTGATAAATAAAACTTAAATGTTTTAAAAACAAAAATGTATGAAAAGGGTGTTGTGCAAAATAGCCCTTAGAAATATCCTCCCAATCTTAAAATGTAATAAAGCACCATTTTTTGGGGAAAACTTTCTCAATAAAAATTTACCCCAAAAACATAATGAAAAATGATAATTTTATTCATTATGCAAAATAACCTCAATTAGAAGAAATGAAAAATTATCCCAAAATATGCAGAGCAAAGAAATTTTGTTTATGCACAGCATTATACGCATTTATATTAATAGCATCCGAATGTACACCTTATAAACACTTAGTTTAAATATTCTATAGAATTAGAATTAAAAGCAATTTATATAAAACACAAATTTTAGTGGTTGCACAACCACTGCCTTTCAAAATAGTTTAAAAATGAAGTAGATTTCTACTCTCCGTCCATAAGGAAAGTGTTGCATCGTGTGTCCTCCCAGCCAGTTCTTATTAAATTTGCTGGTAACAATGCAAGAGCAATCAATTTCCGATATGCGCCTTTTGCAGCATCCGACGATCTTATACAATTTTAGAGCGAGTGGTTTTTCATGACATTCCCTCTTAGAGCTTTGCAATTTTGAAACCTGTTAAGAATTTTATTGGTTATTAATCTATGCAAATCAAAATAAAAATCTTGTGATTTTTATTAAAAAATTTTCGCCTAAGGCGCCAATTTCTACAACTATTAATGTATGAAAAATTTCTTCTGCCTCTATTAATCAGTTTTTCACGATGATCGTCATCAAACTAATTACAAAACTAATTATTTTCCAATAAATAATGTCACAAGCAATGTAAAATTTCGTGTTTCCCTAAAATATGTAAATTAAATGAAAATGCAATTTGACCCCAAATTTTGTATCACACAAATTGGGGCTAAATTTCATAATGAAATTCGACCCATTTAGAAAAACGAGTTTTTACCCCAAATTCCTGGGGTCAGTTTTCATTTCTATTAAGATGTAAATACGCCACAAATTTTCCCTTTTTGTTTGGGGCAATTTTAAATTTTGGAGCCAAATTTCATGGGTCAAAATTTCTTGGGTCCTCATTTCAAAGCTCCATACGAAAAGCTACTAATTATTTTTTGAAATCTGTAGATTTTTGGAATTGTATGAGTTTTCTATAGGAAATATTTCCTCGAAATCCCATATTTTAATAAGAAAAAATTCTGAGAGTTCCAGTATAATTCTTTAGAAAAACACTTTTTTGAGCCAAACAATGATTCTTCTAAATTTTTATTTAAAACTGATTTGGTATTTTTCTCACTTTTTACAGCAAAATCAGGATTCACGTCTACCGTATTCCACTTTTTAATCAAAAACACTCTCGCGTCTGGTGTACATAAAAAAGGGGATTTTGGCGATATATATGCATCAATCAGACTATGAAACATAATGTAGTGTAACGGATTTGGTTAGTTTATGTTTACTATATAAAAATGGATCTATGCTACTTTTAAAATACACATTTCATATACTCATCTTTATATATATAATTCTCCTGTACGTGTGTTAGTGACTGCACTCCTCCTTAACGGCTGGGCCGATTTCGATGAAATTTGTTGTGTCTGTTTTATTTGATCCCTGAATGGTTTAGATTCACAATTGACCTATATGGGTACAATGGGCGTGGCACCTCCCATACGAAGTAAAAATGTATTTTTGTATATCTGGAGTACTGTTACAGTGGGAGTCTTCAAACTTTGTGTGAGCTTTTTTTATAATAATACTCATAATCTCCCAAAAAAATGAGTGCCATCCAAGCAATGGGCGTGGCACCTCCCATACGAAGAAAACATTCATTATTGCATATCTGGGGTACTATTAAAGTGGGAGTCTTCAAACTTTGTGTGAGCTTCTTTGATAATAATATTCATAATCTTCCAAAAAATATGGGGGATCCAAGCAATGGGCGTGGCACCTCCCATACGAAGTACAAATTTATTATTGCATATCTGGGGTACTATTATTGTGAGAATATTCAAACTTTGTGCGAGCTACCTAGATAATAATGTAATCCTATTCCTAGGCAGAACAACGTTTGCCGGGTCAGCTAGTATAAATTTAAAATAACAAAAGCTTTCGCAAAAAGGAAACATCATTCGGAAATTATTGTTATTTTGATTTACTTATTGTTATGGATATTTTGAAACGACTCATATCCAAAAATAAGACATACACTTAAGCCTGAAAGTCGGCTTGTTCGAATTTTACTGAGTATCGGTCTCGGCGACCGGCTGACTTTGGTAAAGACGAGATTTTTTCAAGAAAACCTTTGGCTATTCAACAGTTTGGTGAAAGTTTGGTGTTGGTACTGACTACTTTCGATTTAATTCGAGCTTTCTCAGAGATCGCACAAGACGAGGGCGGTCCCAAAATTTGCCAACCTGACGCATAGATGGTGCTAGTAGTCTGAAAAAAGATAAACGAACTCAGTGAATTTGTAAACATGGAAAAAATTAGCTACATGGGAAAAATTGGACAAAATCGATGAGTTAAAGTTCGAATTGCTTCATCACGCACCTTATTCGCCAGACTTAGCAGTCCGGGATTATTTTGCGCAGTGTTAAAAGATTTTCGATTGATGGCTACAAACAGGGTACCAAAGCCATTGAATATCGTTGCAAAAAGTACATCGAGCTAAAAGGATATTAAGTTGAGAAATCAAAATTTTTTTTTTTTCAAAATTTGTTGTGTTTTCTTTGTTAGGTCGGCTAAATTTAAAAACGCCCTGATACGTGTTGCTACACAAAGAAAACAGATTCATTGTGTCAACCGAATTTTTTGGCAACCAAATGGTTTGGTTGGAGCCACCGACATATTTGTTTGTGGCGACCGAAATTTAGTTAATACACCAGAATTTCGGTTTAAACCATATATTTCAATAAGATCAGGTATACATTTGGTTAAGACAACCGAATAATTCGGCTGCTGCAACCAAACTATTCAGTTAGTAAGAAATTCGGTTGTCACAATTAATCTGTTTTCTCTGTGTATAGATTGGATTTCATCCAACGAATTTCAGCTTAATTAAGCGGTAACGCAAGGTTCAGTTCTTTCTTCCTCTTTCTCATCTTTACACAGGGAAAACAGATTCATCGTGACAACCGAATATCTTGCTAACTGAATATTTTAGTTGTCCCAACAAATTGTTTTTCTGATATAATTTAAATATTTGGTTTCCACCAAAATTCTTGTAAATTAACCGAATTTCAGTTGCGGCAAAGAATTATATCGGTGGCTTCAATCAAACCATTCGGTTGGCAAGAAATTCGGTTGTTACCATGAATCTGTTTTCTGTGTGTATTAATGATCTTCTTGATCAAACTTTCAACTCCATCTTCTCTTTTGCAAACAGAGAAAAATTTTGTCAATTCCCAACTGAAATTCGGTTACTAAGACTAAAATTCGTTGATTCAACCGAATAATATTTTTCACAACAAAATTTGGTTAATATAACTGAATTTTGGTTTCAATACTTAAAATATTTAGCAATCTCATTTAAATTTGGTTGTGCACTCCGAATTTATTGGTTGTCATAACCAAAATACACTTTTTAATTTGGTTGACACTTTATTTTTCTATGTGTGACCGCAACATTTGTTACACATTTTCCTTTCGTTGGCCTCTTGGAAGTTGCGAGCAGTCAGATTATGAATAACACACAATCGTGATCTTTCGGTTATCTCCGCGTGGGGCTTTCTAAAAGGACGGATATCTATGTATGTTAGACTCAATATTGTATGTTGGCCCATAGGGCTGTGGGGTCGTTAATGTCATCAATAAATATGGATAGTTTCAACATCGAGAAATCTTAATGTTCTGGCCATGAGAATTCAGTATGATGCACGTTGAAATAAATACGTATTTGAAGTGTCGAGAAAAGCATTCAAGGTGTTTGAATTCCTAAAAAAGTGTAGGAGATATTTGACCGCCGGCTATCTCCTTACTGTTTATATCCGACCTATAATGGAATACAACTCATATATACGGGCAGGAGCTTTAAAGTCTATTTTGGAGGTTTTGGATTGTGTACAGGGAAGAGCGTCGGCTCTCATTAATATCAGTAGGGTCGTGATCGAAATGTGGATTATGTGTCACTCCCTAGAGTCAGGGTTTATAATGTCCTGTGGATCGCATAATGCATTGCAGGAAAAATTCGTTTATCAGTGGAACAAGTCTTATCTGAAATAACCACCCGCAGAGGTCTTCGCTGTTACCTACAATATATAGAAATTCAATTCAAATGCCCAACAAACTCAACTCTCTCTTTTCTTTTTCCCATAACCTATTTTCCTAACTTCAACATCCCCCAAGTATCGGTCTATCGTAAAAAAAGCCTCAAACCGGGCCCGTTTTAATTCGACATTACTTTAGTATTTTTGTATCTGGATGAGAGTATAAATTTTCAAATTTGTTTGAGCCTGGTTTTAAGGAACCTTAATGTTAACACATACATACAAATTTATGTTTGTGCAGTATGTTAAATACATCCATATGCATTCATCCATTCATCTAATTTTTTTTTTTTTGTATAAAGTCTATATCTCTTCTATTGTAGTTGAGTCAAACGCAAATTTTATATTCTATGTTTTATGCAATTTTTTTCACCCTTTTTATATTTTTGAAAAAAAAAAAAAAAAAATTTCGTGTATATCAATTTATGTGAGTGTATATGATATTTTCACTTCTTTTCATTCACTATGTACTGAGATTTCTTTTTATGTGTGTAGTTTTTTTTTTGTTGATGTTGTTGTTTTGCAATGCAACATTGTTGAGTGGTTTTATGGTTATTTAGAGTAAAAAGGAACTTTTGTTTTAAACACGTTTTTTGAAGTGTTTACATGTGGTATGTATTTTTATATGTACATATGTAAAAGATTTTCCTTTCCGTTATTTCAATACATATATGTTTTTTTCAAAAGATAGAAAATGTTTTGTTTTTATTATTTATGTGAAGTGAAGTCGTTCTTAGAAATTTTTTGTTTTGTGTAGCAGAATGACATTTTTTTTTTTAATATCTTAAGTAGTGTTTTTAATTTTTTATCCAATGAAAATAAAATAAGTTTAAAGTGATTTAAATGTTTAACTTTAAAAATTTCGATTGTAGTTATTATACCCTTCACCACAGGTGGAAGGGTATATATAAGTTTGTCATTCCGTTTGTAATTTCTACAATATTGATCTTAGACCCTATAAAGTATATATATTCTGGCTCCTTATGAAGAGCGAAGTTGATTTAACGATGTCCGTCTGTCCGTCTGTGTGTTGAAATAGGTTTTCCGAAGAACCCAGACATGATGAGGACTTGATTGTTTTTTATTTCTGTTACATGTGATCCATTTCTGTTTGCTATTAAAAATCAGACAGATCGGTTAATAAATGGCTGAGATATTAGCAAAAAACCAGGACTACCTCTAATTTTTTCCGTAAAATCCCTTTGTTTAATATGCATGTAGAATTTTACGCATAACAAACACATCCATGTGTTAAAATTCTTTAACTTCATCTCCACCTTTTATACACAAACAACACACATACAAAGATTTGTCATTTAAATAAAAACTAAACAAATCTCTAATGAACGAAGACTTTTATATATGTACCTCTATTGACGATGATTTTGTGTGAGCTTCAATAGCTCAGTTGTCTAGACGCTATGTCACAAATACTTTTTTTTCTCTAAGGCCGCGGGTTCGAATCCCGGTCAATTCACTTTTTTTTTGTACATTTTTTTTATTATTTTCTTAAGACTTATTTTTGTTTTTTTTTTTGTTATTTTTTTTAACATTTAATAATTAATTTATATTAAACTTTATATTAATAATTAAATAATCTATAAATAGGCTAAAAACATCAAAATTTTTATAAAAACCCTCTGATACAAACGTTTTTATACCCTTCACAATAGGTGGAAGGGTCGCGGGTTCGAATTCCGGTCAATTCACATTTTTTGTACATTTTATTTTTATTTTCTTAAGATTTTTTTTTTTGGTTTATTTTTTGTTTTTTTTAACATATAATAATTAATAATAAATAAAATTTTATATTTATAATTAAATAATCCATAAATAGGCTAAAAACATCAAAATTTTTACAAAAACCCTCTGATACAAACAAAATACAAACGGTTTTATTTCTATTTTTTGCTCCGATTTAAAAGAATTTATAAAAAGATTCTTAAACCATTTTATTTCTCATATATTAAGAAAATTTTATACATAATTTCCCTTTGAGTGCAACTATTTTAGGTCATAACTTATAATAATTTATAAAAAAAAATTATTATCTATTTTCCTTCAAATTTTTAAAATTAAGCTAAAGAAATTAAAAATATTTTTAATAAAAAAGCGAAATAAAATCCCATATGCTAATTTTCCAGCTAAATCAAACGTTTTTGTAGAAATAAAACTCATGCAGTTCTAGTGATTTCTTTTAACGATTTGTTGAAATTCTTTTCTTTCACCTCTTCACCTTTTATACACAAACAACAAACACTATTCTAGAGCTGTAATATGACCTGTGGATACGTCTTATATAGCAAAAGATCGAAAATCTTTAGTATAACATATTTGCTAAAAAAACTCGGAAATATCGGTTCAGATACAAAAAAGTTATGCCCAAAACATAAATTTTTTTTAAATGCCTATTTTCTGGAACCATAAATCTTCCCGAGTCCAAGTTTTATCACCAAACTAAATGGTTAATTTCCTCTTAAAGGCGTTCGTATATAAATCTGTCCATTCCATATATGTCCATATATAAACTTCAGTTTTTTCCCAACCATGGTGAAGGGTATATAAGATTCGGCATAGCCGAATTTAGCCGCTCTTACTTGTTTTTTTACTTAAAATGTTAATTATTATAAAATTCTTAAAGATGAGGATTATCGTAAAAAAATCTGTTCACTTTTTTTTTTGATAAATGCTTTTTAAAAAATTTAAAAGAATATATTTCGCATTTATTAGCTTAAAAGCACGATACTCAGTTACCGGTAGCTTTTAAATATATTAAGAAGAAAGTTGAATTCTTTTTTTTTTAAAGATTTTTCTCTTTTAATAGATTTGTTTAACCCTTTTGTAGTGTATATTTCAATTTCAAGGGTAAAACCTGTAGAAGTAATTAAGAGGGGAGATATTTCTCCTGTTTGTCCCTTTCAATAAAGATTTCCAAAAATCCCGTTATAGAGGATGTCTGTTCCTTGGAACCTACGTGCGGTTCCCTTGTAACCTATGTTGCGGTTTCTGACTTTTATTCCGAGGAATTTGGGTAGGACGTTAAGCCAAAAACTTTTTTTTAATTGATGATTTCATATTAATTGTAATGAAATCATTTTCATTATAATTTTTTAATATTGATTAAATTGATAATAATATATCAAATGCAAAAAGAATAAAATTTACTGACAGATAAAATTTTCAAAAAACGTAAAAATTACAAAAAAAAAAATAACTGTAACAGAAAAAATTTATTCAAATCGATAAATTTCACTAAGATCCAGGCTCACGACATTACATATCGTTCCCTGTGTTTAGTGTGTTTATTCCTCTCGTTCCGATTCCACTGTATTTCGTTTCCCTTGTCCACTGTTTCAATTCCACTCGTTCCCCTTGTATGTTGTTTCAATTTCACTCATTTTATGTTCCGTTCCAATTTGTGCCCCAATTTTAGTGTTTCGATTACGGTTTGGGCAGGCCAGTAGGGCGAGAATCATCCCGCTTTTAACGTTCCTATCGAATATTTTTTAAAGTACAACAATATTGGAGAAAAGGATTTTCCTGTTGTTTGAATTCTATGTTAACCCTGCCATCGATTATAATTTTAGAAATCATTTAAAAATATTTACTTTTCATGGCGGATCTAAGATGGCGGAATTTTTTAAATTTTACCGATTTAGTTTGGAAATCTTCGCACGGATACTTTTGAGGTTAGCTAATAACAATCTGATGTTAAATTTTCAAAATTTAAAGTGGCCATAACAAAAAATTTTAAAATGTTTTATTTTAAATCCTCCATTTTGAAACCATTAATTTTAAAAAATGCTTACGCTATATGGAATCTGCCATATTAAACTAAAAAAATGCCACTCGTCAATAAAAATAAATTTATTTCTGGTTGCAGCAATTTAGAGAGGAATGTGGCCTGGTTACCAAAAAATGCTGGGTTTCCCTCAACTTTCATCCGTCGTGGCTATGAATTGGGCAAAAATATTTTTATAGTTGCGTTCTGTCTATTTTTTGTGGACATCTACATTGGACAAGGTGAATTTTTTAAAGTCCTTAATTTAAAATGCCAGCATTCCAAAACATTACAATAGCGCAAAAAGAAAAAATCTTAGGGTATAACTTATATAACTTAATGCTACGAGAACGAAATTTAAACATTTTATTTTCCGGTTTCCAAAGAGCCTAAAAAGTTCTTTAGTTTCGGCAGACAGGGTTTAATTCTACAAAGAGTTTTAATCTATGTCGCTTAGGTATTTGCATTTTAAATTAAGGATTTTGTTTTTGTTAAAACAAATGCTATTTTAACTGTATTGTAATTAATTTTAAAAATATTTATGCGATTTTAGTGCCATTAGCATTACTCGAACTTATGATAATGACATTTTAATATCAATCAAAAATTTTCAATTATAGTAAAGTTCTACAAATATAATTTTCAATTTAAGTTTCTCTTAACACATGTTGCTTTTTTATAAAATAAGGATTTTAATGCCAACAAGGTCCATCTGATGCTGGTAAATGTTTATTGAAATTTTCTCTCCTTTGTTAAATCTTGAGTTTTCTTTTCTGCATATCATCATAATTTCTATAATGCAAATATTAACTTTTATATTATTTCTTCTTTATTGAAAAAAAAGGGAAAAAGGAAAATATGAATATGAAATATAACATGACAATGGCAGTTAGAACAGATAAGAAATTTCTTTTATATTTTGGTATTGTGGAAAAAATATAAATTTTCTATATATATAAAAGAATAATGTTACTGACTGACTCACTCAGTCACTTATTGACTTACTCACTGACACGCTCACTCATTCACTCAATCACTCACTCACTCACTCAACATCGCCCAACTTATATTGCTTCTACTACCGAAGTTCCTCCTTCAGCGTAGACGTTCGCTAATATGGTCTTTTTGAAATTCATAGGGGAAGGGGCAAAAAGGAGAAGACTCCACCTTGGCGGGCTGCCCAAACCTCTTTGACAAAAATTTTAAAATATGTGCTTATGGGCTAGTTCACTGGTAAAGTACGGCCTGCCCAAATCACTTTGACTAGAAACCTGAAATTTAAAGTATGTATTCCCTGCTGAGGTACTTTTTGAAATTTTCGCCCGTAACTTGATATAAATTGGGGTTTAAAAGCAAAAAAGTGAGAAAGTGCTTTTTACAAACCGTTTTTGTTAGCAAGCTGAAATATAAATGACGAGTGAAAATGGAACATTAAAATAAGGAAATGGAATGAATGGGAAATGAGTGCAATGGAAACATTAGACTAGGGAAGGGAAATGCAGTGGAAAGGGGAATGAGTGGAATTAAAATACTCGACAAGAAGAACGAAATGTAATAAAACAGGGAACGAGTGGAATTAAGATACAAGACAAGGGAACGAAATAAAATGCAACGCGGAACGAGTGGAATTAAAACTCTAATCACAGGGAATGAAATGTAGTGATTCTAGATTTTAGTGTTATTTATCCATTTTGAACATATTTTTCTACTTTATCGATTTTTCCCCATTTTTACGTTTGTAGAAAATCATATCCCGTCAATGGTTATTATATTTTTGAAGTGTTGTATTATTTTTGGTAATGAACTTTAAAACGAATGCAATGAAATAAAATCCCTAAATGTTCTTTATTAATTTCAAAAATGATAATGAAAGTATTTTTATTACAATTGATATCGCAATAAGTATCACCATAATTGAAAGTGTCGCCATTTTTGCAAATGCCATCGTATGTCAGTTTGGTTTTGACACTCGTTAAGTAGACACTTGCGAAATTTATAGTGGATAACAATGGGTTGCTAAACTCCTAAAAATGGCGCGATATAGCCATTTTCACTCAATTTCTCTAACCGGAAATTAACGATCTGAATTTGGAAAAAATGTGTTTCCGACAAGAAGGAGAACACTTGTCATACTGTACCCGACGCAATCCTTACTTTGAAGTATGCCTCCCCATTGCCTGTAATCTCATGCTTCGGTGATTTGCCGTTTTATCTGTTTCGGACTGCTTCTTCTGGGGATATTAAAAGCCGTTGGTGTACGCGAACAAGCACCGCAGGAGATCAAAAAACTACATTCCAGCCAAAATTGTCAACGTGACACCACAAATTCTGGGCACAATAATGCAAAATCGAATAAAAAGATCCCAAATTTGAATCAACTCCGACGGCAACAATTTGTCGAACAGTTTTTCACAATTAATTGAAACAAAATTTAAAACTGCGAACGAATATATATAATCAGTTTTAAATTAAATGAGTTTTTACTCTAAACAAAAGTTAAGGAGAAAAAAATCATATGATGGTTTTTGCACCCTCCTGTACTTAAATGCTATGGTAATGAAATCATGAATTAAGTGGTTCATTTAATTTATAAGTCCCATATATGTATGGTAAACTAACACGAGAAAAAGATGGAGTTAAAGATGCAAAAATTGCACCTTTAATAACATATGCAATTCGAAAAATTAAAAAAACAAAATTCTTAAAATATAAAAAAGTATTTAAAAAATTGTCAAAAATGCATTTACGCTTCAGCATACATTGAGGATATTAACAATGCTAGTTTGGAGTCTCTACTTGTAAGAAAAGTTATTTTTTATGCTAAAGGGCTCACATGATACCGTTAGGAAACGTTTTACGAACATCTTTCTAAGTTAAAAAACTTGATAATAATTTTTTTTTTAAATTAAACACAGCTGGAACACTCAGATGTTTTTTGTGTGAATTTCGTTAAATTTCGCAATTTTCAAAAGGCGAAAATTGCAATAACTTCGGGAATAACAATTGTTTTATTTTATTTTGTATTGTTTTTTTTTAAATTTATTTTTTTTATTTGTTTTTATTTTATTTTTATTTTATTTTTTTTAATATTTTTTTTATTATTTCATATATAAATTTTTTTTTTTTACTTTATTTTATTTTGTTTAATATAATTTTATTTTATTATTTTAGTACTTTATACTTTTTTTATATATATGTACATATATATTTTTGTATTATTTTATTATATATTATATTATTTTATTTTATTTTATGTTGATTTATTTTAATTTTTATTTCCCAGCGAAAATGAAGCTGCCAAAGAAGCAATAAAAGCATCAACACTATGGCAAAGGCATCACTTCTTTTCTCTAAGGAAGCAATGATAATATAGGGTCCGCCAAATAACTTTTTTTTTTTAAAATGCTATAAAAAAAAACTACTGAATATTTTCTCAAATTTCTTTTTTTATTTAAAAGTACAATCCTTCCGGTTAATAATGGAAAATAATTTCATTCAAATGGCTGCCACGATCGGTCCATTGGCTTCACGAATATTGTCCTTTAAAGCGTCAATTGTCTCTGGCTTGTCGGCGTAACACTTATCTTTGACGGCACCTCACAAATAATAGTCCAACGATGTCAAATCGCAGCTCCGAGGTGGCCAAACGACATCAGCTCTGCGGCTGTGTGGCACGTGGCGCCGTCCTGTTGAAACCAAATGTTGCCAATATCCTCCTCTTCAATTTTTGTGAACGAAAATTCGTTCAACATGGCCCGATAACGATCGCCATTGACTGTAACGGCCACTGCTTGCTCATTTTCGAAGAAAAATGGCCCAATTATGCCTCTGGACCAAAATCCGCACCAAACAGTGACTGGTTTTGGGTGCATTGGCTTTTCAATGTATGCGTGCGGGTTTTCTGTACCCGCCAAGATCAAAATGAGCTTCATCTGAAAAGATGACATTGAAAAGATGACATTCTGCAACATCACCATGATTTTCAAAGTAATGTTGCAATATTTCCCAGCGTTGTTCAAGCGTATACACAACCATATTCGTTCAGCGGAAGGATAGAACTAATTATCTAACAAATGAGACATGAGCTAAGTGTTACCATTCACGAAATAAGCACTAGTTGAAAAAAAAAAAACGTTAGATGGCGGACTTTATACAATGATTAGATATTCTGATGCATGAGTAGAAAATGTTCATATACTTTGTAATATTTAAGCTTTTAATGAAAATTTAAATCATAAGAATGCCGAAAAATAAGTTTAAAGAAGCGAAATTTATGCATTAATATACAAATACTCTTTATTAAAACAAATAAATAATTCGACATTAGTGAAAAAAGATATTTGAAAAATTTTTCAAAAATTTTAATGAATTTTTAAACAAATTTTAAAATATTTTTGGATAATTTAAAACTGGTTGTACAATTTTGAAACGTTCTAAGACAATTTTAAGATATTTTTGAACAATTTTAAATAATTTTTGCACAATTTTAAAACATTTTTGGGCAATTTGAAATAATTTTTACACAATTTTAAAATTATTTTGGTAAATTCTGAATTAAAACTGGAAATAATGCAGTGTTAAATAAAATACATTATGGATAAATACACAGATTTATTAATATTTAAGGCTGAAAAAATGCAAATGACAGGCCAGCTAGTTTCAATTAAAGATAAAAAAAAATTGCAAAACTGCACAATTTCTAACCCTAATGAAATTTTAAACTAAAATATAAAAAATGATTTAATTTAAAAAACTTCATCAGAACTATTTTCTCAATTTGAATAAATGCTTTAGATTAGAAAATAAAAATATACGATGTACTATAACTTATGTTTTAGAAGTAATGAAGAGTGATATTTTAAGACATACATCGGGTTTATAACTGCATTTCGAATATGAACACATGAATTTCTTGGAAGTGCCTTAGAATAACACAAAAAAAAAAAAATATAAAAGAATGCCAAGTGAAGTTTAGGAAGCAATGAAAGAAGTTATAATCACAGAATCACTACAATTTTTTTTGCTGAGTTTGTTTTATTTTATTTTATTTTATATTTATTTTATTTTTTTTATTTTATTTTATTTTATTTTATATTTATTTTACTTTACTTTACTTTATTTTATATTTATTTTACTTTATTTTATTTTATTTTATTTTATTTATTTTATTTTATTTAATTTTATTTTATATTTATTTTACTTTACTTTACTTTACTTTATATTATTTTATTTTATTTTATTTTATTTTATTTTATTTTATTTTATTTTATTACAACAAAAACCGAAATTTTTTGATTATTTTTATTGATTCGTATTCAACCTTATTGTGTTATATTGCGAAAATAAAGCGATAAAGCAAAATTTTAATATTTCCAATGCCAAATATATTGAATAAATATTGTCGATATCTGAAGAAACAGCTTTAGAGGGTTAAGCTAAAAATATGAACATCCAACACAAAATGATTAGAAAAAAAGTTAAAATTTCTAATATATTCAGATTTTCAACATTACTTTTATCGAAGTATTAGTCTTTTCAGCTATTGTATGTATATATGAACATTTATGTCATATTATGTGCCAGTGTATATATTATATATTTATATTTTTCAAATTAATTTTTCTTGTAAGATTAAATTTACACACTGCATGCGTTTATTTTAAAGTTATATAATTTGCAATACAGATGTTTGTAGTAGTGCTGATTCATTGCAGTGCAAATCATAAAGATAAGATTGTTCAGTAAAAACACAACAGATGTACAACCGATAGGATTTGATCTTTTAAAACTTAACTAGAATTTTTATTCTTTTAATAATATGACATTCATTTTTTGTGTAGCGATTTGGCAACAACCCGTATTAAGCACTAAAAAACCCCTTTTTGGGAAACAATAAAGTAATTGGTGCCCCTCGTATACACACTGTTCCAATATTTTTGCTATGCTGGTTTTGACAATTTAGGAAAACGTTGTGTTATTTCAGTTTATATTCTTACATACACTCAAAAAAAAAAAAAAGACATGAACTAAAAATTAATCAAAAATTTCCTTTAAAATATTTTAAAAATTTTCCTTAATTTAAAAAAATTTTATTAAAACTAAGAAAAAAATTTCTTAAAATGAATAAAAATGCCTATGCTTAGGTAAAAACGAAACAGTTTATAAACTCAGAAATAGTTTATACCTTTCTTAAGTAATATTTCTTGATTTTAGGAAAAAACAAGTATATTTAATATAAATTTATCAATTTTTAAGTAAAACATCTCAGTTTTAAGAAATTTGCATACTTAAATGTAATAAAACTAAATTAAGTTAAAAAAAATTAGTACATAATTTACTCCCATTTAGTTAAAAAAATGTGTTTAACTTTAAATGAGAAAGAACTTAATGTGTTTTATTTTTTTTTTTCGTGAGTAGTAAATAATAGGAACTAAATTTTAGAAAGCCATTTCTAAATTAAATTTTTAAGTCTACCAATTTCTAATTTTTATAAATTGTTTTTTAAAATTTAGTTTAGGCAATTAAAAACAAAATGTTATAAATTTTTCCCAAGGTAATAATAAAAATTAATTTGGTTTTAGAAACTGATGATTCAGATAAATTTTGAAAATTTTAATAAAATATATTTTTTTTAAAGATATAGATTTTTTTTTGTTGGAAAAAGTTTAAATTATTTTAAGTATTCTTCTCAAAAAAAAAAAACACAAAATCAAAAACAAACTAGTTAGTTTTCCTAATTTTCAAAAAAAAAAAATGTTATTAAAGGAAACAAATTAAAATAACCATTAAAACAAATTATCGTGCATGATTGTAATTTTTGGTTCATGAGAGTGAGTCAAAAATTGCTGAAATATTGAACAAAAAGTAGCTTAAAATATGTTTTAAAATTTTGTTACCAAAAGGTAATAATGTTGTTTGCGGACTCCAATACAAAATATCGCAAGCACATTTTATTCATACTGCATAATGGCTTTCCTATAATTGACATTGCGCTTATTAAATTTATATTTATCGAAGGCACTCAAACTTTTTTCACTTAATAATTAAAAAAATTTAAATTTGTATATGTCAATTAAAGTTTTTCAATAATCACAAGAAATTTAACTGTCATATTCTGTATTTTTGCAACAATTTCCATAAATTAGTTAATTTAAGAAGACAAAGGACCCCCAGTGTTCCTTAGCCATAGATGCCGTGTGTCACTTAGGGCATCCTTTTTCTAGTTCTTTCAAGCAGAATGGTTAATTAATTACGGAAAGGATCTGTCTTTGTCACAATTTATTACGTTTCAGGATATCCTAGTTTTTAGTAAAAAAAATTATCTAATGAACTTAAATAAAATAAAATTTTTATTTAAACCAAGTAAACATTTCCTAACTAACAATAAAATTTTTGATGATATATGAACCAATTAGGAAGAAATTTTACTGTTTTCTAATAAAAATTTAGTTCTTAGTAGTAACATTTTTCTATAATTTAGAAATTTTGACCAAATTTTAAGTAAAAATTTGTTTCTTAATTTCAAGGAAAATTTTTATTAAATATTGGTAAAAAGTGTCTTTTGCGTCGTTTTCATTTCAATTTTTCCTCCAAATAAGTTAATTTTTCTAAATTCTAGTTCATTTTTTTTAGTGTACTTGTAATTTTCCAGTGTAATTAAAGAAAAAAAATATTTTAAATATCTGAAGTGTTATTTCTTCTATAAAATTCATTTTGGATTTAACTAAGATATATTTTATTAATATCAATAATAAAACTTCTAAGAAAAAAATTTAAAAGGTGTAAATAATTCATAATTACTCTTTGTAGCCAAACCTTATTTTTCAATAAAAATCACTTTTTTTTTTGTTAATTTTAAATATTTTTTTTTGTAAAACAAGTAAGAGCGGCTAAATTCGACTATGCCGAATCTTATATACCATTAACCATGGTTGGGAAAAAACTGAAGTTTATATATGGACATATATGGAATGGACAGATTTATATACGGACGCCTTTAAGAGGAAATTAACCATTTATGGTTTCAGAAAATAGGTATTTAAAAAAAATTTATGTTTTGGGCATAACTTTTTTGTATCTGAACCGATATTTCCGAGTTTTTCAGCAAATATGTTATACTAAAGATTTTCGATCTTTTGCTGTATAAGTCATATTACAGCTCTAGAATAGTGTTTGTTGTTTGTGTATAAAAGGTGAAAAGGTGAAAGAAAAGAAGTTCAGCAAATCGTTAAAAGAAATCACTACAACTGCATGTGTTTTATTTCTACAAAAACGTTTGATTTAGCTGGCAAATTTGCATTTGGGATTTTATTTCGCTTTTTTATTAAAAATATTTTTAATTTCTTTAGCTTAATTTTAAAAATTTGAAGGAAAATAGTTTATAATTTTTTTTTTACTAAATTATTATAAGTTATGACCTAAAATAGTTGCACTTAAAGGGAAATTATGTATAAAATTTTCTTAATATATGAGAAATAAAATGGTTAAAAAATCTTTTTATAATTTTTTTTAAATCAGAGTAAAAAATAATAAAATAAAAGCGTTTGTATTTTGTTTGTATCAGAGGGTTTTTATAAAAATTTTGATGTTTTTAGCCTATTTATGGATTATTTAATTATAAATATAAAATTTTATTTAAATTAATTATTAAATGTTAAAATAAACAAAAACAAAAAAAGAAAAAAAAATCCTAAAAAAATAAAAAAATATGTACAAAAAAAGTGAATTGACCGGGATTCGAACCCGCGACCCTTCCACCTGTGGTGAAGGGTATAAAAACGTTTGTTTTTTTTTTGTATCAGAGGGTTTTTATAAAAATTTTGATGTTTTTAGCCTATTTATGGATTATTTAATTATTAATATAAAATTTTATATAAATTAATTATTTAATGTTAAAAAAAAAACCAAAAATAAATAAAAAAAAAGTATTAAAGAAAAAAATAAAAAAATGTACAAAAAAAAAAGTGAATTGACCGGGATTCGAGCCCGCGGCCTTAGCTTCTAGACAACTGAGATATTTAAGCTCACACAAAATCATCGTCAATAGAGGTACATATATAAAAGTCTTCGTTCATTAGAGATTTGTTTAGTTTTTATTTAAATGACAAATCTTTGTATGTGTGTTGTTTGTGTATAAAAGGTGGAGATGAAAGAAAAGAATTTTAACACATGGATGTGTTTGTTATGCGTAAAACTCTGCATACATATTAAACAAAGGGATTTTACGGAAAAAATTAGAGGTAGTCCTGTTTTTTTGCTAATATCTCAGCCATTTATTAACCGATCTGTCTGATTTTTAATAGCAAACAGAAATGGATCACATATAACAGAAATAAAAAACAATCAAGTCCTCATCATGTCTGGGTTCTTCGGAAAACCCATTTCAACACACAGACCGACAGACGGTCGTTAAATCAACTTCGCTCTTCATAAGGACCCAGAATTTATATATACTTTATAGGGTCTAAGATCAATATTGTAGAAATTACAAACGGAATGACAAACTTATATATACCCTTCCACCTGTTGTGAAGGGTATAAAAATGGTTTGAAAAGAAGAGATCATGAATTTAAGGGTTAGTGTGGCGTATGATTAATATTATTTAATACACTTAAAACATCATGGCGTATGATTAATATATAAAAAAATAACATATTGTATTTTAACCGTGACTTTTATTTCTAAAAATTTCCAAAGAAATGTTCATCAATTTTAAAATGTTTTATTTTTTTTATCAACAAATGTCTATTTAAAAAAAAACCATATTTATGTTCAACCATTTAGATAAACGTGATCACATCATGTTTTTTCTCTACACTTTCTTGTGACATCTAAAATAAAAATTTATTGCAATTTTTTTAGACGTTAATGTATGTGCTCTTTCGTCATTTGGGTTTGAGTGATGCTGTTGCTTTATTTTTTTAACATTAATACTACCTTGTAAGAACTACACATATAGAAATAAACATATTACGGTTGTTGAAATAAAAGTACCTTTATGTTGATACGTGGGATAATTAAGAAATAAGTTTAATCGAGGTAATAAAACCGTAAATAAAACATATTTTTAAATTTAATAAACTCGCTGAAAGAACAAAAGAGGGAATATTTTGATTTTAAATAAACTGAAAACAAAAAGACCGTAAAATATATGTGAAAATATTTTTTTTCGGAATTTTAACGAAATCCGTGCGGATTAGTGTGCCCTATTAAAGCAATGTTTAGTTAGCTACTAACTGGGACTTTAACTGTTACTGTTTACCATATAAAATTTGAATTTAATTTTGTTAGTAATATTTTAACGGGACATTGATGATTATATTTTAACGAGGCATTGTGTTAACGGGCTTAAGTCTAAAACTCACATTGTGTACTTAGATTAGGTTAGAAAGGCCAATAAAATTGTTTGTGCAGACTCATATCCGCAAAACCTACAAGGGTCCGTATCAACTAGATCCCTAGTCCCGAAATGGTACCTGAGATTTCAGTGTCCACTTAAAAATCCCGTTAAGGTCCTTAAGTCCTTCTTGCCCAGGAAAAGTAGTCTCCTCGAGTTTCCACTAGACAATGCATCTTTCTAGCCTTGAGTTGGTTAATGGTAGCATTCCAGCTCTCAACGATCTTGCATTTCCTCCACATCCTAAGTTTTATTATGGCTTAGCCCAAAGGTACACCACGGAAAGGTTCAGAACCGACGGGTCAGGCAGTTTGCCAACCGGCCAGCCCGTTCGCAGACCCTCGTACCCAGGAACGCGACAGACTAATCACATAGTCTGTTGCATCCACTGAGCCTATTGAGAGACTCAATGCATTCCAGGTCAACTCTCGACTATAAGTCATAAGACAACAATGCCCTGAGTGCTGCTTGACTGCTCCAAAGAACATAAATAATTCAACACTTTGGGCCCCTTCTCAGGCACTCCGAAAAACGGACATACTAGATGGCAAAGATCTCTGGCTAAATCCTAATGGGTCGTCTAAGCAATAGACCCTGTTAAGCGCTCCTTTTGCCTGGTTTTGCTCTACATTGTGCCACCATGCCACATCAGCATAGTTGGCTATTGGTCTTACGATGATGTTGAAAGGCCAGTATACTATTTGATTCCTAAAAGCCCAAGTCCTACCAAAAGCCTTTGATAAAATACACTAGTAGCTTTCCTGGTATAGAAAGCCAGGTAAGGATTCTATCCAGAGTAGCCCCAATAAACCTAACAATGGTCGTCCCATTAATCGTCGGCTCCACCAAGGTACCAAGATCGTCTGGATGATTTCATGAATAGGCCTTTTTCCTGATACCATTTGAAGATATGGTCAGAAACTGTATGGAGTCAGAAACTGTTCGGTGGTCAGAAACTGTTCTGCTACTTATGTTCAATGAAATGAACCTAGATATTAACATCTCAGTGGCCCATTTTATGATAATTGGAGCAATGTCCTTCCTAATCATAGTCCCTTTAATCGCATTATATGTCGTATGATCGAAGTCAACGAAAGCACAAAGGGCGATTTGTTTATCCTCTTATGCATTTTAAAATTACAATGACAACATGATGGATCATAGTCTCAGTGGACTATTCCTGTTTGTACGCAAACTGGAGTCCATGAATGCACGTCTATTCTTAAGGCTTGAGGTGCACATTTCTGATGTAATGGTACAAAATCTTCTCCATTGTTTTGAAGAAAAAATAGCTCAGACACCGGTCTGTAGAATTTGGACAACTGTTCAGATTTTTTGCCTGCTTTAGGTGTTAAATATCACTTTTGCTTCTCTCAAGGACGTTGGAACAAACCCTAGCAACGGCTTAGGACCAAATAATCCGTTGAGATGTGGGGCGATATTATCCAACCCTTTTTACACCAATACTTCCCAGAAATAGAGAGGGATTTGTCAATAGGCATACATTCCGGAAAATGGGTCTAAAAAAAGTAGTTCAAAGGTTAACTCGGGTAACTTAGTGTGGGAACCATCTGGTCCCTTTTATAAGAAAAGACATTTTGAAGGCAAATTGAGTTTTATTACCAATAATAATGCATCAATTTAAAAAACCATTAGCATTATTAACCGTCATTTTATGTGTTAATATTTAAGTTAATATTGATTTATGCGGTTTAATATTTGTATATTTTATATTTTGTTGTATTATTTTCGTACAGGGTGTCCGCCGGGAAGGTATACTACTTTGTTTATTTATAATTTTTGATTAAATGAAAGAGAATGGATCTTATATTGGTAAATGTTTTATTTAATGTCGGCACTTATGTATGGAATACAATATCAGATAAATGTCCGCCTCTGTTAGCCTCACAAATTCGAGCACATTTTTCATTACATTCTCACACATTTCACGCGGTATTTCATTAATTTCATCACGAATATTTTGTTTGAGTTGCTCGAGCGTTTCTGGTTTGTTTGCATAAACCTTGCTTTTCAGATATCCCCACAAAAAGAAGTCCGGAGCAGTCAAATCAGGCGAACGTGGAGGCCAATCAACATCACCATTTCTTGAAATAACTTGTTGCGGAAAGAGGTCTCTCAGTAATTCCATTGTAATCCTGGCTGTATGCTATCTGGCACCGTCTTGTTGATACCACATGTTAATCAAGCCCAAAGCATGCAGTTATGGCGTTAAAAAGTTTTCAATCATACACGATATTGCTCCTCATTCACAGTTACCGTTACGCCGTTTTCATTTTCAAATAAATAAGGTCCAATGAATCCTCCTGATCAAGTTGCACACCAGACTGTCACTTTTAATGGATACAAAGGTGACTGATGTACAATTTGAGGGTTTTCCATTGCCCAGAACCGACTATTCTGTTTATTCACATATCCATTCAAATGAAAATGTGCCTCGTCACTCTTGTCATGGGCGAGCTGTAACATCCTATTGGCATATGTTCGGCGGCGTAAATGGTCATGTGGAAGAAGCTCTTGTGTCAACTGAATCTTAAATGAAAACAAATGCAAATCCTTGTGCAAAATTCGGGCCAAAAATGTTCTTTGAAGAACAAGCTCCTGGGCACGGCGTCGAATTGAGGTTTATAGATTGTTTTAAACACTTTCTTGAGCAGCAGTAGTGTTTTCAGCCGATCGTATAGTACGTTGTGGTCCATTTTTTGGGCCTATCACCTACAGACCCTCTTTCTTCGAAATCATTCACTACACGATAAATAGTGCGTATTGTTGGCACATTGTTTTAACGTAACTTTCTCATCGTCTCAGTAAGCGATGATTGATTTTGATAAAATGTTTTAACGATTAAAACACGTTGGTTTACCGAATATTTTTCCATTAAAAATTTGCCACGTGTCTACTTCACGACTGCCAAATATGAATTGTCAAGACTAATGTTTATCAAAATAGCGGCATAACAAAGTAGTATACCTTCCCGGTGGACACCCTGTATAAAGCTTCTTTGATAATTTTCAAATCGTATACGTTTTTTTATAAACAAATGATTTTTCAATCAATTATAATTAGTTTTTCTATGTATTTGTGCTATTTCATTACCATTAGTAATGCATTTTTTTTGTCATTTGCATTAGTGTCAACTAATGGTAATGAAAAATTCTCAAGAATGGTTTCTAATCAAGTTAAGTATGCTGAATACGAATATAAAAACATTTTTAAATAGTTCAAACAGTCTGAGATATCGAAAAAATTTCTACACATAGAAAAATAAAGTGCCAACTGAATAAAAATGTATTTTGGTTGCGAAAATCAATCAATTGATTGCTACATATTTTGGCTTTTGTACTAACCTAGTTTTTGTGATGCAAACCAATATTCAGTTGTAGCAAATGATTTTTTTTATTCCGCGAAAATTTAAAGTTGAAATTAATCTAATTGATTAAAGTTAATTCATTCTATATATCTAAATTTGACAGTTAAACTTGACAGTTAAGAGATTAACTTTGTCAGTTTAAAATGAAAAGGTGGCGTCCTTAGCATTTCGGCATGAGACGAAAATGTTGGCGTTGGCAAACCTTTCTTTCGACAGCGTTAAAATATTTTTGCATCGTTAATTTTTATCTGTGTCACCAACTATTAATATAAAAAAACTCAGAGTTGTATATAATAAGCAGTATAAATATAGAGTCGTTTAGAAATAGTTATCAGATTAAAATTTGTATTAATTGTGAATCAACATATATAATATAACCGACTTTTATTAGATTAACTTTTAGGTGTAAATTCCCAATATACCATATAGCAATCAAACTGCAATACAACTTGAGAATAAGCTTATACAAATAGTGTGTTTTAAGCTTTTCTTAATTTAACAATGCTTGAGAAAACATTATTATACATAACTCTTTCTAAAGTATGCTTATAAACAACACATTATTACGATTGAAATAGAAATATTTTTCAATTCATTCTCGTCTTGTTGTCTTTGTCTTTGTTGTCTACGCTTATAATGCATACAACAAGTGCCGTTACTTTTTTTTTTTAATTTGTCAAACGTGTTTTGCGTGTACATTTGGTTGTAAATTTTGCAAAGTGAACGTGTAATTGCATATTAAATTTAATTATTTTTATAATAATTTTTATTTATGTTTAAAATTAATTGTTATTAATTATATTTAAATTGAATTATTATTATTTATATTTAAAATTAATTATTATTATTTATATTTAAAATTAAAATAAAAAATAATATATTATATGTAAAGCTTATTCCACAATTATGTAAAAAAGCTTATAAATATATTGAGTCAAATAAGCTTTTCTATACCCAAGTTTGTAAGCTTTTGTAAGCTTATTCTAAAATTGCAAGAATAAGCTTATAGTAATCATACACACATAATATTTTCACAAGGGTTCCGTTTTGATTTTTTTACAATTGGTTCGATAGCCTTTTTCAATATTTTCTCAAGTCTTTTTCAAGCTTAAGGCTTGTTTTGTAAGCTTATAATAATATTTTTCTCAAGTCATTTGGTATGTTGGGTTGGGTATAACCCTTCCCCAACTTAAGTTAATTTACAATTTGTCCACTTTATCAAATACTCATGTATCTAGTAAAGGAACTTGATGTTGATGTTGCTAGTTTTGATGTTATTTATAATACATTCTTAAGTGTATACTTAAAAAAAAAAACAGTGAATGACTTTTTAGGATAAAAATTTGTTGTTCAGCAAAATTTATATTTTTTTTTTATTTTCTATTGTACTTTGAATAATATATTTATACAGTTAAAGTGGTTTTAATGAATCTATTTTTAAAGAAAGTATGTTTATGATTAATAAATAGTACAAAATAGGAAAAATACATACTTTATAATAAACAAATATATTTTTTGTTTTCTTTTATAAATAATATTATTTTTTATTCCAGGAAAATTTCTGGCAATGGTACTTTGTATTTTCCACCATTCCTAGCTCAATATTATCGTTCTGATGTTCATGAAACTATGTATCGTTGTCGTGTTACCAATGAAGTTGGTACTATATTGAGTCGTAATGTTCACGTACAAGCAGGTAAATAAAATTTATTTAGTTTTTCCCTTTAACTTGCTCCACAACAATTTGAGAATTTATGTTATTTGTAGAAAAAATATATTTTTGTATGATTTTATATTTATTTTTTTTTCATATTTTTTGTTTAACAAAACAAACTAACTACTATCTATTGATATTGTTATAAGATTTGCAAATGTGAAAATAGTTCATAAATAATACAGTTTATAGATTTATGTAGAGAAAAATTTTATAAATATGTTATTTTGTTCTGTATGGAAATTGTTGTGGATTTTCTTTTTGAATATTTTTGAAAATAATAATTTGCAATTAAAGTAAAAATATAATTTTTCTTTTAATATAGGAGCTAGTTTTATAGCGAGCATTTAAAATATATTTTTTTAAGTTTAATAATACTTAAAATTATTAAAAATCTTGAAAAAAGTTGACTTAAGGAATTTTACATGCAAAAGCTCATGACTTATTTCCCCTTTGAGATTTCGAGTCAGTATCTCACACAGATCCCGGTCTGATATTGGAGATTTTAATTTGTCTGTCAAGGCCGTAATTGCATCTTGATACTCGTCAAAAGTTTTATTTATTTTCAAAGTCATTAAAATCTTCTTCGTATTTGGTTTGTAATTTATCCGTTAAAGAAGTCCAGCCAAAATCAACATGTTGATGATGGTAACGCCAGTACCAGTCCAGGGCCTTATCCTCAAATAAACAATGAGCATGATCGGTCAATAGCCTAAAGTTCCTGCCTAAAGTTTTAGATGTCAGTACGTTCACCCTTTATATAAATTCGGATACTGGCATCTGGTTGTCATGTCCGGTAAATTTAATTCGCCAGTTACGAATTATGTTCAAAACTTTATCAGTTGAAAAACTATCATATAAGTAATTGGAATGAGGGGAAGGAAAACTACTGGCAGCACTATTCGCTGTTATTGTAGGAATACTTATGGAAGAAATTACGTTTTTTGAAACACTAGAATTACTATTAGAGTTACCATTACTTGTCACGTCCATGGCCTATAACATCGACCATAATTCATTAGAAATAAAGCTCTATATTTGCGCACGAACATTTTAGATCGAATCTGAAATTTAATGTCTAAGCTTAGTATTATCAAAATTACGACTACTTTGGGAGTTGCTAAATTTTGTTTCGTTTATTCTAACCCCAAACTTAATCGGAACATTAAGATATCGATTTTAATAAAAATGAGAAATTATTACAAAATATATGATTAGAAAATGTGTCATAATAAATTTATATTAGTCTGTTATTATTAAGATCCACACAAAGGTTATACCAAATTTACATAAATATAATTTCGAGTTATCTGTGTAAAAATTCACCAATATTGCACAGAGAGATCGGGGGTCTGCCGTTAATAGATTGAAAAAACTTAAAGGCCTTAACATCCTAGTTCCATTTTTTGGACTGCCAGTAATGATATCAACTTACTTTCTGCATTAAATCAATAATGACTTTTTTTATCATTATTTAAAATAATATATAAAGAATTTTTTTGATATTTTTTTACAATTTTTCGAAAAATCAATTTTTATACTCAATATTTTTTCAACTCTGTTAAAGATCATTTATGCTTTTATCTATCAAATATAACATGTCGAAGTAGGGCAGATCTGAAGTAAAAATGTAGCAGTATAAAATATTTTCTTAGAAAATTTGTTTTTTTGAAATCTAAATCATTATATATTTTCATATTAATATAAGCAGCACTGCTGACGTGTAGTACAAT
The DNA here is from genome assembly GCA_949748255.1 of Eustalomyia histrio. NCBI lineage: Eukaryota > Metazoa > Arthropoda > Insecta > Diptera > Anthomyiidae > Eustalomyia > Eustalomyia histrio. Next base: position 49,668,213 of record OX456523.1, on the reverse strand, counting down.
AAAATTAGTAGAAAAATGAGTAGCCGCTACTATATTTTAGTATACTTTTTTAAAGTGGAATTTAAAATCTGTTTGCTAAAATCAGCAAAAAATATCACTAAATATTAGCACACAATTTTAAATTTATTTTTTTTATCAAGCATCAATTTTTTTTTTTAATTTATTTATTTTTTTAAAAAATATTTTATACAAATTTAAAAACAAAATCAAAGGCTTAAAAATCTTAAAAATTGTTAAAACATAAACGAATTATTCATTTTGTTTTAGTTTGGTAATTTCTGTCAATTTATTTTTACTTTTAAGGTCAAATTTTAATTGTTTTTAGTGCTGATCTTTAGAACTAAAAAAACTTTTTAGTGCTATTAAAAGTGGATGTCCTATTTTCAGAAATGAGTCGGTATATTCACTTTTGATCCCTTTTAAAATCCATGTAACATTTTAAGGGTTTTAAAATTAGTAAATTTTTTTGGTAATTTAAGCAAATAGGTTTTAAAAAATTTGTAAAATGATTTCTGAAATTTGCAACAAAAATTTGTAAATATTCTGTAAAAACTCTGTAATTTGTAATTTGAGCGCCCCGGTAGGCTAGTTGGTAGCGTGCTAGCTTATCAGTGCGGGGGTCGTGGGTTCGATTCCCACCAGAGGCTCTGGTCTGTTTTCGCTACAACGAGCTGAAGGCCTTGGTTGCTAGTGCTCGGTTAGGGTATTAAAATATAATTTGTAATTATATGTTTAACAAAATAAAAATAAAATAAAAAAAAAATGTAAGTATCACTCAATTGGAAAGTGCTGCGATTTTTGTAAATGGCATCGTATGTCAGTTTGTTTTTGACATTCGTGAAGTAGAGACGTGCGAAATTTATAACATGATGAATCTCAGCGGCCACGTCTATAAGGAAAAATCTCGATTCTGTGGGACGGAAAATCCACGCATAATTCATGAAGCATTATTACATCCTCTTAAAGTAACCATGTGGTGTGCAGTTACATTGGAGAAGGTGATTTGACCTTAGTTTCAATTGTCGCACACAGTTATGAAAAATTATGAATGAATTAGTATTAATGCCGACGGCGGCCATTTGTCGGACATAGATTTCCACAATTGAAGCGGAGCCGCGAATAAAATTTAAGCGACAATTTTTACAAGACCTGTTTTTTCAAGATTACCGTAAGAATAACTCTCTTTTATAACTTAAAAATGAAATTAGACAAAATTATGCAGGATTTCGTTATTAAAATGCAATCTAAAGAAATGAGGCAGTAGGATACACAGTTCTAAAACGTTTTATTCGATTTCTCAACAATTTAAATTTTGTCGCTTACAACGTTATTCGCGGCCCTAAATTTAGCTGTGTGTGTACCTTAGAGCTACCGCAGTAAATTTAAACAAAAGATTAGACTAAAATTCAAAAGATATTTCAAGCTTCCATTGGCAAGCCCCTTTGTGTTGGAAGGTAGCTAGGGTTCTGTCAATCCCGAAAGGGATGCGGCTAGGAACCCTTATAAATACCGCCAAATGCAATATGCATTATTGTGAAAAATTTTAATTTTTCTTATAACTAAAGACACAAGAAAACAAGAAAAAAATATTTTTAATAGTCAGTACAATATTTGAAGATCATTCGTTTTCGATTTAAACTATACTCAAAAAAATTAACATGGTATTTCTGTTCAATTAGTTTTGTCCGACATTGATTGATTTTATGTGTTTCAAATATTGACTCTGTAAAATCGCAGATTGTTGAGACTCCAAAAAAAAATCTTCAGTTTTGTGTTTTATTCAACTTGTTTTATATTTATTTATTTGCAATATCGATCTGCTATGGCGATGATTCTCTTGACAAAAGACAAAAATGTTTCAATTCTTCTTATAAGATCATCTTCGAAGAAAAGAGTTACCACGTATTCCTTTATGTAAAAATACAATTCTACGTGAAGTATCCACTGTCATTTAACGTATTGACAATTCATTGGGGATTAATGGCATTTATATACATTATTATTGGGAACTCAGAAACTTAGTTAAATTATACAAATATCAATATACAATCATTATAATTTATTTCAACAATTGGTTCTGCCGTAACAGACTCAACAAACAACTCGCTCCGTTTACGTATCGTTTTTGGTCTATCATAAACTGAAAACAACTGTTTTCGGAATCCGTTTACAGACCAGAAAACGGATTTTAAGGAACAATAAAACTGATTCAAATGCCATGAAGTACCATCAATAACTTACCGTTTACCGACAGTTATGTCGTGAAAAAAAAACGATGTTAACTAGGCTTTTAGGATACGCATCCGGTTCGTATTCGTACCGTTTCTTTACCAAAAACGAATTTGTGTAAATGCCTATTTTTTTTTAATTTTAAATAGCGAATTATATATTTATAAATATTTTTAAATTATACTAAAATAAACTTTAACAAACTTAATTAAACTCTATCCCTTATTCATCTTAAGCACAATAAGCATCTCTACCCATCACTGCGGTTGTGGCCCATAAGAAATCATGTACAAATAAAATAAAATTTTAATTTAGATTTAGTTGGTGGTATTTACAATATGATGTAGCACACAATGCAAATTTGCATATTTTTTCTCAAAATCTATTATAAAGTGTCAGACAATATTTTTATTTGCAAAACTGCATAAATTTGCACACATCATCGTAAAACTTGTTTTAAGTTTCATAAATATTTATCTCATGGAGTTTTTGACAACAAAACGGATTAAAAAAAAAACGGAAGAAAAACTGATGAAAATCGGCGAAGTCCGTAAAAACGTATTTTTATGAAATTTTTCTAAACACAAATATATATTGTTAAATATAGCCAGATATATTAATATACATAATTATTTCAAGTCATATATAGCTATATATAAACCTTTTTCGTCGGGAGATCCATATCTACACTAGGAATATAACTTTTTTTTTACTATTTAAAAATTTCCCAGGCACTACGCTATGGGGAATATTGTACTGATAATAAAAACTGATATCTTAGGCCAGTTTGAAACAAAATCCATCCGCACCGGATGCGATTTATAAAATCTTCTAAGATTTATTTTTTTTAAACAAATTTAAAACAACATAACAATGTTAATAAAAAAAAGTACAAACTGGGTGTAACAAGCAATAAATTGGAACAAAAAATAACCAAAAAACCAAAAAAAAATTATTTTAAATAGGAAAATCAAATAAAAAAAAAATTCTAATTCCAAGCTTCCTCGCGTTTGGTGCGGAAGCTTTTTTTTGACGCTCGGAAAAAAGTAAAAACATAATTATTCCCATTATTCCATGGACTATTTTGATATTTGCAAAAAATGTCATAAAGATATATCCCTAATGTAAACTTTATATCTTTTCCAATAGTTGTTAAATGCTTTTCTAAATATCTAAATACTGTAAATTAAATACTATTTACAATATTCTGAAATAGACAAATAACCACAAACTGAAAAGCAAATACATACATAAATAAACAGTCATAGAATAATATTGAAGTTTTTGTGTGAATACCAACAAAACCCAAAAAAAAAAAATTGTCCCAACCACATCAAAATTATTGCCAGCATCCCAGCAAAATCTTGCTAAAGGTTTGGAGCAATATCAGTCATTACGCTTGAATTTTCTTTAAAACCTAAAGTAATACGTTACAAATATTGTATAAGTTACGGATATTGATATATGCCACTACTTATTTAGTGGCTTTAAAATAATTTGTTGCTGATATTGTGTTAGGTAAAAGTTGATTAAGTATATATTAACTACACGCAAAGAAAAAACATGGTTGGGAGAATCATATTCGAAGAGCATCATATATTTTTGGGTTTATGATTGTGCCAACCATAGTCGTACTATATTATGATTATCATATTATGATAATAAAATATCCATAATTTTACCATAATGTGGTCCCTACAGTTATATTATGATTCAATTATTACAATATTATGATTTTGTATAAACATATTATGATGTTGAATTTATCATAATATGATTGCATGTACTCATAGTATGCTCAAAATGTTTTACAGTATGGTCCCCATAACTTTATTATGATTTCTGGATTATCATAATATGATCCATATAAAATCTTTATATAGAATTTTTTGACAATGAATTGATTATTGTAAATAATATTACATGTATAAAGAATTTTCGAAAAAACCCTCAAAAAAAATCTTCTAAAGTTAAAAAAATAAACTGGATCTTAATAGGTCAATTGATGACCACATGAAAGGTTTTTTTCTGTCCAGTTTTAGTAAACAATATATGATTGTTTTTAAGACATTTTTGTTTTTATGAAAACAAGACAATACTCGTATTAGGACTGTATATGTCAAAGTCATGTTTTATTTGATGTATAATTATTCATTGATTGTTGACAGCATTTTATGGTTACATAATTATCATATTTTTTTCATAGTCAGAATTTTCGTTACCACAGTATGGTTACAGCCAATCATGTTATAAAATACGAGGTGTCAATCATAAAATAGTGAAATATTTACTATAATAATGATGGTAGCGACCATGTTGATGGTTAGACAACCAATAATATGGTTGTGACAACCATACCCGATTGCAGCAAGCACAATATAGTGGCAGTGATCATGTTGCAACCATGATTTTTCTCTGCGTGTAAAAGGAATTTTTTTATATGTTAAGAACTTTTATTAAAAATAAAATATAGGAAATGATTTTTTTTTAATTTTCTATTTGATAACTTATTATTTGGAATTTAATTTAAAGCGTATTCGCAAGTAGCAATTTTCAATTTTTTATTCGGCTAAAAGTGACAGCCAAAAATTTATTTTTTTCATGGTGATTAAATAACCTTTCTGTAATGATTTTTTAGATAATCTTGATCAAATGTAGGATAGAAAAAAAGAACGCTATTTACAGACTAAAAAACATAAAAATTTTCACCACCTTTGGCCATAAATTGGTCCATACAATAGATGAGACTTAAGTATTCAATTAATTAATTGCCATTATATATACTTTTAGGTTTTAAATATTTTAAATAAAAGTTTTCAACCTCTAACAAAAAAACACCCTTTACTTACAATTAGGATAAAGCTATTTGGATTATTGTGCATAAAAAATTATGCACAGAAAAAAGTATTGCCAAAAAAATTTCAATAAAACTTTTTTTTTTTTTTTAATTTTTTGTTTATTTTCAATTAAAAGTTTTATCATATCAATTAAATTTTTAATTAACAATGAACTGGGTGTAATAAATATTCTAGTTTACAATAAACACTTTTGGCAACATATAAAATTCATATTATTTTGATTTATTTATATCTTAACTTTTATTACAGTTATTTAAATTGCAAAATCGCATCTCAAATCTCTAAAGCAAAAAAAAATGTGTAAAAAAAATTTTTACTATTACGCTTTTAAAAGAAGCGCCATAACTTAATTTTTTAACAAAGAGAACCGCACTCATTATTTAGATTTACAAAAACAACATAGTCTATGTAGTGTTTGTAAGCATCAGTATGTACCCTGTAGGAAATGTCGATAGTGAGACTGTACTAATTCACTATTCACTTTGTCATCATTACTACTGACTAATTATGCTCCAGTCAAAGCTGTAGAATTTAACATGTGCGTATCATTGCGAATCTACACAACTATTGACTAGGTGTTGACATTGGAACCAGAATTTCACTAGTACCCCTGAACGAAATGTCGATAGTGAAACTGTACTGATTCACTATTGTCATCGCGAATCTACTAGGTGTTGACATTGAAACCAGAGATTCACTAGTACATTTTAGTAATTCTAGTCTACACTTTTGGAACTTTTTACTAGATTTCCACACTAGGAAGGAAATAAGTTTAAACATCTGCATTTATTTTGGAAAATTAGATATTTTATTATTTTTATTTATTTATTTTTTTTTTTTATAAATTTCATTTAATTAAAAAATGTTCGTGCAAATGACCCCAGGCTTCCTACAAGGTATACACATCAGTGTTGCCAGATAGGGGATTTGGATTCAGATTTGCAAATTTATTGATAAAAAAAAAATTTGAATAGATTTTTCAGAATGATAATCGAAAGCTATTTCTGCAAAAAGAAGTATTGGTTTTCATGTAGAGCTCGATATTTCATTTTATTTTATAGACTCACAATAATATTTCGTTAAAAACAACTTAAAATACTACTGATTTTCCATTATATTCGTCCCATTTTGTTGTTGATTTTCAATCATTGTTTAATAATCGATAAGAGTAGTAAAAACAATAGACAGCCGTTTAAAATAACCATAAATTTTGACTGATAAAAAGTAACAAAAAACTTCTTTTGTGGTTTTTTTTCTAATTGAATTTTTTTTTATTTATATGTAATTACAAAACACAACACACACAGATTTATATATTGTTATTGGCTTTGTGTGTATCTATATTTGAATAATTTCTTGTAATATTTATTGAAATAATTTTGTACATAAACAAACTATTTTGGTAAAAAAACGTAAAAAAACAAAAAGGAATTATATGAATTTCTATTTTTAGAAACAGAAAATATAAAATTTTAGATTTAACCTAAAGTATCAACTCCTACTGAATGTTTATAAATTTGTATAGTTTGTTTTTTGAATGACTGATTCAAATAGTAAAAAAATATATTTTTATAAATTTCAATTGATTCTTCATTTAAAAACAAACTTTAGACATAACTTTTTTAATTAAACTACAGTCGGTAACAGAAAATATATTGTGAGTGTATTATTAATTTTATGAATCCATGAATAAATTATAATCACTTCATATCAACTTTAATTAAAGTTCGATTAAATACCTAATATGTTTTATGATTCTGTTCGCGAACGATTTTTGGTTATTTGAGTTGATTGATTCTATGAAAAGAATTGGATATTAATTTATTTATTTATTTTATTTAAACAATGAACATAATTTTTCAAATCGATTCGTTGAAAATTCCATCGGATTTAAAAATTAAAGCAAGGGATCATGTTTTTAAAGGTCTGTTTTTAAATTTAAAAAAGTTGTTAAAACTTGAATTCCTTTATAAGGCCACCCTTTTATTTAGAATGTTTATTTTGATTTCTTAAAAACAAAATCTGCGAAAAATAATTTTAGAAAAAAGAACAATGGGAACATGAGAAGAAACTTTTTTGGCAACATTGCGGATACGCATGCACCAGTTATGATAAAGTTGGTGCTATAGGAACCTCAAAAGTACTATGGTACTCCTATGAACTATTTGGTACAAAGTATTTAGAAGTTTTCAAGCGTTGATGAATTTACACACAAACATATGTATATTTGTTAAAAAAAAATATTAAAAATTTGATTAAAATTTTAACCGATTTGAATCCCGAATTTAAAATTTAAATTAAATTTTAATTAAAAATTTAATTTAAAATTTAATTGATTTAAAACCGGAATTTTAATCAAAAATTTATTAAAATTTTAATTAATTTGATGCTTGAATTTCATTTAAAAATATGATCATAATTTGAATTAATTTTTTGTAAGAACTTTAATTAAAGTTTTAATTAATATAATTAAAAGTTTAATTGAAAATTTTTAATTAAAAAATTAATTGATATGACTTAAAAAAATTAATTGAAAATTTTCAATTAATTTTAACAAAAAAAAAAATAATTGATATAACAAATTCTGTTGCTGGTCCAATATTAATTAAATTTTTAATTGTATTTACAAATATTTTAATTGAAACTCGGGTTTAGTTTTTTCTGTGTGGGTATCGGTATGAAACAAAAATTCTTAATTTTTTTTAATATTCAAAATTTCTATGTCTAAAATTTCGTTTCACCCCAAAGAAAAATTTAAGCCAATTGTAGTTAAGCCTTTAAGCTATTATTTCTTAATTCTCTCTGTTCTACATGACTTATTTTACGCACTATAAGTATGTACTTATTTAAACCCCTATTTTGAATCAGTGAATTCATTATAACAAGTAACTATTTATTTTAGTATTTTCTTGTTAATGCCTTAATATGTCTACACTTGTAAGCTTAAAGAAACCATTTACCTCCAATGACTGACTCCCCCATGTTAAAATAATGTGTTATATAACCAAAGTGTTATTACTTACAATTCTTGTTTTATTATTCCATTTCACATTACCTGACAATAGCAAGTTTTGCTGGGATGATAACGATGATGATTATGAAAGTAGTTTTAATAAATGTTTGCGGTTGACAATCATAATGATAACAAACAAATTTGCCAGTAAGTAAAAATATATTTAGTAGAAGGAGAAGCGAAAGACATTCACTTATTTAATAATTTCCTTTTGGTGATTGTTGTAATTTCCTGTATTTGCACAATTCATTATAAGGTAGATGATGATTTTGTTATTTTAATGTCAACAATTTTCTGAAAGGGTATATGTAGCTGTATTCATTTTCATTGAAATGACTGGGGAACAAATTATTTGAATAAAAAAAAACTGGTATTAAAAGAATGACTGGCAACCACCGATATATTTAGAATAAAAATCCCTCGAAGCCCAACTGTTGGCTGACCAATCAGTACTTCTTTGCAAAAGAATGTTATTAGCTGTTCTAATGCTAGGATACGAAGCCAATCAGTCAAGTCAAGTGGACTCGTTCATTATAAATTCTGAAAAGTTCCTTAATATCTTTGGAATAACTAACGTTTTTTCGTCCTTTCCATGCATTTTAATTAAACATACCACTTTGTCTTATTTTGTCCTCTTTCCTGTTACCATTTAAACGACAAACATTACAGATATCTTAGTATTTAGTACGATTTTTATCAAATAGCTTTAAGGTAGTATTATGAAAAAAAAGCAATCAGTTGTTAAAAGTGTTGACATCAAAAGGATTTACAACTCAGCAACAATAACAACAACAACAACAGTATAAAAAAATATAATCATTGTTATGACCTCAAGCTAAAACAAGTGTTCAACGTATTACGTTCATTGCTTTGCAATAAATGTAATATTTAAGCAATTTAAAACAATTTCCAACACTTTGGTAGTTAAACGAGTAAAATGGAAAAGAAAATAATAACAGAAATTTCATGAAAAGTATAAGTGAAGCATGTTCCATACATACTACGTAAATATATTGACCTGAAAACCATAATCTTAACTTTTTTAATATGCAACAAAAGTGTACATATATTCTTGTGAATTTGCAATTTTTTAAAGGATTTGAGAATCATTATGTTATTTTAGTAATTTCTTTTTTAAAATATACTTAAATTTCTTACAAGGAGACTTCCTCTGGAATAGGACCTCAAAATTAGTTGAGTTGTCACCCATTTAATATATTTTAAATATATTTAGGTGAAAAAGAGCCTTGGTAAAAGTCAAAACTTAAAACGAATGAACACAAAATGTATAAATTTTTAAAGCTGAACAAACAGTAGGAATAAACAATAGTTACTAGGGACCAGGTTAAGAGAATACGATGATGGAAAAATAGTTCGTAATGCAATATGTTCCATTTTTTCATTCTTTTAAATGAAATGTTGGTATGAATATAAACCGATTCTAACCAAATATAAGAGGATTCGTTCTTAGGTATGTACTTATAGTACTCCAATTGACTTATAATCACTTCCTGATTTAACGATGTCAGTCCGCCTTACTTTAACAAAGTTAACAAGGAACCTTGTAATCAAATTACAGGTTCCGCATGTAAAGATCCCAGCAAAACTTTGGTAATGGGTGCGATATTCTCATGCGTTACCTTGTAATGATAGCTCGTTACCTTTTTCATTATTTGCAAGCATAAAGTAATAAGTAACGTAATATATGATTTATAAATGTAAAGTAATAATTGAAATATTTTTGAAAATCTATATTTAGATACATTACTTTGTGTTTTTTTGTAAGCAAAAGGGTAATGTATGTTTGTTTTGATAACACTAGCGAAAAAACGAAGCGCAACAATTCATTTAAGTTTAAAGCAATCAAATACTATATGCGTCGATAGCTCAGTGGGTAGAGTTCTTGGCTGGCAACCAGATTTCCCTGGTTCGATTCCCATCTTGACCACATTATTTTTAATTACAAATATTTTAAAAATAAAATATTTGTAATAATTTTTTTTTTAATAAAAATTCCTCTTTTTTAAAAATCTATTTTTAGACACATTACTTTTTTCATTCTCGTAACCATATAAGTAACCCCTTACATTATCACCTCTAAAGTAATGGGTATATAAAGGGTGTCCCAAGAAGAACGCAATTTTTAAATTTTAAATAAAACACAGATATTTAAAAAAAAAATCGTGAAACTTTAATATATCGTAAAGTAGACAGAATGAGGTTATGTATGGAACAATATATCGTGCAGATGGCCGCCGCGACTTTGCTGGCATGCACGCGATCTTTTAATGAAATTTTCAATGGCCGTTTTGCATGAATGCTGCGGTATTTCATTAATGCAGCGTCCAATTTCCTCTTTTAAGGCTTGAGTCGTCGTCGGCTTATTCGCGTAAACCATCGACTTCAAAGAAAAAAATCTAATGGTGTTAAATCGCACGATCTAGGCGGCCAATTCTGATCTCCAAAACGCGAAATAACACGACCGGGCAATGACTGATGCAGCAATTGAATTGTTTCTCTGGCTGTATGACATGTGTTGGAACCACATGCCCTCCACATTCATTTCTTCAATTCTAGGCAAGAAAAAACTGGTTATCATTTCACGATACCGAACACCATTGACTGTTTGCGCTTGACCTGCCTCATTTTCATAAAAAAAGGTCCAATGATTCCTCCAGCCTAAAAACCACACCACACAGTGACACGTTGAGGATGCATTTGCTTCTCGTGAATCACTCGAGGATTTTCCTCACCCCAAATGCGACAATTCTGCCTATTTACGAAGCGATCAAGATGAAAATGGGCCTCGTCACTGAAGATGGTTTTATCGGCAAAATCAGCATTTTCATGTTGTCTCTCCAATACCCAATTAACGAACTCCCTTCACTGTCCATGGTCAGCTGGCTTCAGTTCCTGAGTCAATTGAACTTTGTATGCATGAAGATGCAAATCTTTCGTCAAAATTCGCTGCAAAGTGGATTTGGAGACACCAATTTGCTGAGCTCGGTGTCGAATTGAGGTGGATGGAGTTTGAGCGACATCATCACCTACAGCTGCGACATTTTCGATCGATCGACCTGGTCGATGGCGCGTTGTTGTCTTTACATCACTAACAGATCCAGTTTCGGCAAATTTATCCATTAATCTCTTTACAGTTGACTCTTTTGGAGCATTATTGTGACCCCAAATTGATCGCAATTTGCGAACTGTAACCGCAAAGCTTTCACCATTTTGGTAAAACAATTTCACAATGAGAATGCGTTGTTCATTCGTGTAGCGCTCCATTTTTACTAACCTCGTACCTTCTACTAGCAAACAATAACAATTGTTCAAATGTCAAACAATGACACTTCGAATGTTGCCAGATTTAAAAATTGCATTCTTGTTGGGACACCCTATACATTACTTTGAGGCTCATCGCCTACAAAATTCATCAATGAAGTAAGGTGTAAAGTAATCCATCGGCCCCTATGGCTATACATTACTTTACCCATTATTTGGTAATGTGTGGTTTTGCTGGGATATATAGATGAAGCTTGATAAATAAGTTTCTAATGGACCAGAGACGAACACACTTGAAATTGTTTAGAATCAGTAGATATTTAGACCTACCTCCCAAAAAAGGGTATTATCTAATTTGGGCTTGAATAGTATTTAGGCACACAAACATGTAGATATCTGGTGAAAATTTGGGTTGTGAATGTTATTTCGGACAGTAAATCATGCCTCCCAATTTAAAGAAAATCATACTTGGTATTTCTGAATTTGGCTTAAATGTTTTAAGGCATGCAAAACCGTTTGATATCTTTTTGAATTTGGGCTGTGACTGTTACATGTCACTTAAATTGTACAAGGTAGGACAATAAGTGTTACCCTACTGGAAAGTGCTGACATTTTTTCAAATGTCATCGTATTTCAGTTTGGTTTTGACACTCGTTCGAAACTTTTAGTGAATTATAATGAATGGCCTAATACGTAAGATTTGTGAACTCAACAACAAAGTGGATGATTTTCCATCAAAATTGATCATGAGCAATGAGGCTCATTTTTGGTTATCGGAAATTCATGCATTACTCATGAAGCACCATAACAACCTCTCAAATTTACAGGTGTGGTGTGCAGTTACCTCGGGAAACTTGATTGAATTTTATCGAAGGAGCCGACGGTAACGCTATTACAGAGAACGGCAGCCGCTATAGAGCTATGCTGACAGAATTTTTCTTTCCAGTAGAACGGTTCAATTGTCATACTCCACGCAACACAGTGTGTATTTTGAAGGAATCCTTCTCAGGCCTTGTAATCTCATGTTTCAATGATTTGGCTTGTTACTGTCTCGAATTTATTTCTCTGAGGATACTTGAAGTCGTTGGTGTACGCAAACAAGCCCCGCACCATGAGTCAAAGAACAACATTCGAGCCGAAATTGACAACGTGAGACCACAAATACTGCACTGCTTAAATTCTTACATTCTTAAATTTGTGTAGACATATACAAACTTTTGCTAAAAACCCACATTTAAAAAAAAATTTTGTAGGTTATTTAAAAATTCTACATGCCGAATGTAACAGGGCTTTTAAAAAATCCCAGGATTGGATATTTTTTATTAGGAATTTTTGAATCTTCTGTTGAAAAACAAACAAAATTTTTAAAATTGATAAAGTGAGTATACTAATTTAAAAAAAAGTGTTGCAATAAAATAAAATTTCCACTCAGAGTAAAAAGATTTATTGTGACAACCAAATTTCAGATGACAATAAAGTGTATTCCTGAATCAATTGGAATATAATATTCCAACCTTAATTCTGTTGTAAATACTTTAAATATTATGGAAAAAATATTATGGTAGTGGAGAAAAATAAGTGTTTGCCGTAAATGCACGATGAGTAAATAGAAAGTAGTAGAAGAAATAATAAATAAAGAACTAACACGAACTTAAAGCAAAAAGGAGGTGGCAAACAACGCTTAAGTGACGTTTATTACTTATAATTTATGTAGATACTCCCTTTTAAAGAAGTATAAAAGGGGAGTAAAATAGATCATAGCGTAGTATTAACCCAAAAAGGGGTCAGAGTTTGCCAAAGGGACAAAATGTAAAAAATGGATGAAAATTAAACATTTGTGCTTAAACAATAGGTAACACTACTTTAACTAAGCTAAGTACTAGGGAACGTGTAAATATATATTTTTTTTAAATTTTAATGTTTTGATCACTATTTTTAAAAAAATGTTTAACCTGTGGTAAGGTACTAAATCTTTTGTTTGGAAAAACAAATTTCCCCAGAACGTAGCTTGCGTCCCCAAAAATAATCGCTTCAACTTATCTTAGTTTGAAAATCTTTTAAAATTTATTAAATAAAAAAGTAGCAAATTTATTTTGATATATTATGTGTTCACGGTAACCGGAATTTTTATCTGCGATGCATCATTGTATGCAAATATATGGGAACAGAAAAAAAAATTGTTTTTATATATTTTCGTTACATAAAATTTTCATAGAATTTTATAAATTTTTCATTCATATGCATCATATCTGATATTTACATAGTGGATTTATACAATGTGTTCATATACCAACTATGTATGTATGTGTAGCATTGTCGGTATATATACAAACTACATACATGCATTTTTCTACGTTTATTTTTTCCCAATTTTTTTTTTTCACTATTGACTGCGAGTTGATGTTTCCAGTAAACTGTAGCTTGTTCTACATTTATCTAGTTCATATATTCATTTTTTATTTACATATTCTGTTCACAATGACTATCAAATTGAAAAACATTTGAGAGAAAGAAAAAAAAAAATAAACTGGAAAAAAGAAATATTTATTTTTATTTAAAGGTCAGGTGAAAAAGCGAGATATGTATGATAAATTGATTTTAAATTATAGTATGAATGTGAAAAAGATATCTTTAACATATTATTGTTAACCATTGTATGTGGAAGTTTTTTTTTTTTTGTTAAATTTTAATTGTTATTTAATTGTGAGTATTAGTTACAAAGCCGTTAAAATTAAATCTATCCCTTATGGTATACGATATATTAATGTCATACACTACATGTCGTATGATTTATTTTAAATACATTAAGCATATCTGTAGTACAGGGCGTATGAGTAATATTAAATTTTTGTATTGCATTTGCATTAATTAATACGAATATTACAACAAAATAAATCACCTATCGCAACTAAATTTTAATTGTAGCAATCGAATTTATTTGAAACAATCGATAACATTAGTTTAACTGAAAACGCACTGAATTCAAATATTTTACAAATAATAAATCAAAATTTGCCAAAAGGGATTTTTTTTAGTTTATTAAAATCTTAAAAAAAAACAATCAAAAATCCATGGATAAATTCACAAGTTATCACCAATTGTGTTCAATAACATGTGTGGATTTTTCCACTAAATTTACACAAACACGACTACACTCTGGGAAAAAGCTTCATCATATATATGAAAACCTTTATGGGAAAATATCCTTGGCGGCAATGTCCTAGCATCTTCCTGTGTTATTTAATTAACTGATAATTCACCTTTGAAATTTTCACTAGAAACGTTGTTTAAATGTGGGTTAAAAGTTTTCCCCTTAACGACATCCCTTAACCGTTTGAAGCTAGAATTCTGAAATTTAAGATATGTGTTGTCTGGATAAAGTATTTTCAAAGTTCACCAGGAACATGTTGAAAATAGGGATTTGAAGAGGTGGTAAAAGCTTCTCTCCTAATGGCCTGGCAAAACTACTTTGACAAGAAACTTTATTCTTAAAATATTTGTTTTCGAGCTTTCGGGCTAATTCACTGATAAGATATTTATGCAAGAAGCTTAGTATAAATGGGGTGCAAAAGAATAACAATCTCCTTTAGCATAGCCCGTGCAAACCGCTTTATTTCCCAAACTGATATTTAAAACACATGTTTCTCGGTATTAATGCCTGGATTGTGGTAAAAATAAGGGTTCCAAATTGGAAAAGCATGCCTAAATCCTCTTGTCTAGAAATTTGTAATTTAAAATATGTATTCCTTGGGATATTGGCTAATTTTTAAAGAATTACTTTTTGGAATTTCTAGTAAGAACGTTATAAAAAATGAGGTTAAAAGGGCCAAAATCGGCCTTATAATCACCCAGCCAAACCGCCGGAGCTACGAGCTTAAAACTTGGCATGCTCGTTTCTTCTCCGGAATAGACAGGCACAACGATGGGGTTCTTTTTGTAAATTTATAGGAAAAGGGATAAAGGGAGGAAAGTTCTCCATTAGTACGGCCTGCGAAGATTCCTTTAGCTAGAAACCTGGAAATTTTAACATGTCTAAACATCTTCGCAGAGAAAACAGATTCATTTGTTTGCCAACCAATAGTTCGGTTGGGGCTACCGATATATTTGTTTGTGGCAACAGAAATTCAGTTGCTGCAACCAAATTATGTGGTGATAAGCCATATAGTCTTGCGTAGAGATTCATTGGGAAATTTTTCCCAATTGCATAGTTCGATTTTGGGCTTCGATATATTTAGTTGTGGCGACAGTAATTCGGTTAATATAACAGAATGTCGGTGGAAACATAATTTTCGGTAAATACAATAGAATTTCTGTGGAAACATAATTTTCCAATTGACCCAGGATAATCAAATAATTCGGCTGCTGCAATCAAACCATTCGATTATTGCAGCCAAACCATTCGGTTGACAAGAAATTCGGTTGTCACAATGAATATGTTTCTCATAGAATTTTCTTATTAAAGTGAAATTTGACAAAACTGCAGACTACAAGTCCAGAATATACTTTTAAAAAGGAGTTTGATGCTCTGTGAGTAGATTAAACAAGAGGTACACTCAGGGAAATAAGTTTCATTACATAAATAAAATTTTTTCATAAATCGTTTGACATTAACTTTTCATCATATTTATGATGTTTTCATAAATATAATAGTCTGTCGTAAAAATTTATGAAAAATGTTTCATAAATTTTCATTATTTCGCAAAAAAAAAAAAAAAAAATATTAAATGCTTCTAAAAGTGTGTATTTCGAACTTCTTAAATTCTTTAGCTTGAGGTTGGTTTTTTTATAAGTAAAAATATTATTTATTTTTTAATATTTGGCTACTCCATTGTGTAGTATCTTTAGGAAATAATAATTATATGACAACTAATAGAAAATTTTTGAAAGCTCTGATAAATTTGTCAAAAAATTTAAGAAGTTAAAAATAAGAAAAGGTGAAATAAAAGTTAAAAATAATTTATATTTCTGGTACAAAAATCTATTATTTGTAATTCTCATAAAGTTTGTATTTGTATTTACATAAATTATTGGCAGATTTCTAATGCTTAGCAAATACACCTGAAAACTACTTCCCAATATTGTATGTTGCCCATAGGGCTATGGGGTTGTCAATATCATCAGTAAATATGGGATACTATTGATGTTCTGGGCATAAGAAATAAGTGAACTGATCCCTACATTCAGGGAAAAAGTTTCATTATATGTAGAAAAAACCTTAAAAATAAGATGAAGCTGTTTCATAATTATTCAAGCCGATTGTGTGTTTCTTCATTTTTATTAAACCTTTCTTAAATATGATTAAGATTTTTTTAAAAATATATATATAATAAGATTTATGAAATTTTCCTTCATATTTGTGAAAAAATTTGTTCATATTTATAAAAAAGTTTCATCAATATTTATGAAGAAATATCTTCATGTTTATGACGAAGTTTTATTTATATATATGAAAAAACTTCATTATATTTTTAAGAAGTTTTATTAAAATTTTGAGGTTTATTCAATATATATTTGAAATTATTTAACTAAATAAAAATGCAAACTTTCCAAATTGGAGTATTTTGCAACTGAACTAAATAATTTGTAAGAGTTTTTATAAAATTTGTTTTGTGAATTTTTTTTAATGAATTGAATATTTCTAAAATACTTTATTCTACGAAGAATATTCATGAAAGTCGTAGCGGACTAGAAAATAAATTCCATTCAGCTTGTGCCTAATAACTTTTTCTATGTATTCTACATGATTACTAAATAAAAATAAGAAAAAAAAATGTTCATTTGAAAAAAATTTCTATGATCTCAAACCAGACTAAGAATCCATTTTCATACATATGAGTATTAAAAAGATCAACTATAAAATATAAACTTCATACTTAATTCTATTTATGACAACTTCATAAATATTATAATTAAAAATCCGAAATATTGGCAGTACATGCATTACTGTCTACATTACCGGGCTGACATTGTTCCATTTGTACTTTATTTTTGATATTTTCAACGATATCCATATCCATGAAACGATTCGGAAATTTTAAACTCTTTTTTTTGTCAAATTCTACATTTAAATCAAATCATCCCACTGTAAATTTATATATCTTTATATAAAATTATATTTTAATAAACATAAAAACTTCAAATAGCTCTGGACTTTATTTCAATTTAAAAATTTATTAAATTAAGCCCGGCAGTCAACAACCCATACTAAAATCAAAACTAAAAAAAGAATACCAAAAACAAAACTAACAACTAATCCTATAATAGTTTTCACAAATTTTAGTTTAAATTTTTGTCAGTCGTTTTATTTTTTTTCCTCTTGTATATTCCAATTTAAATATTTTGCTTTAAACCTGTTAATCCTGACTACTCATGAAAAGCTATTTTTCCATTTTCATGTTGTTGTTTTTATCCTTTCGTTCATAACCGGAAATAACACTTTTGTTTTAACACATACCAATACATTTTTCATGATGATATTTTACTTGTATATTTTTATGTTTTTCTCTTGTTTTTTTTTTGTTCAGTACAATGATGATGTATTTATGTATTTGTTTCCATTTGTTTTTATCGTTGTAGTGGTACGCCGACAATTTCATATACACGTGGAAAATACTGAAGTGTATTTGGGAAATTCAGCGTTGATTAAGTGTGCCATACCGGACTATGTGCGTACATATGTTAAGGTAGCCAGTTGGCAACGTGGCGAAGAGATACTATTGCCGGATCTGTCGGATGTTGGTAAGTGTTGTTTTCTGCTTTTTATTTTGTTCACTATGTGAATGTTGTTTTATGTTTTGCTTTTTTCGTTGTACCCGGTGAAAATGGATTAAACATGGAAACGTAAAATTTAAACATACACACATTTGTTCATATATGGACAATAAAACCTTCATGACATATATGGTCTCCATATGTCCTTCATATACTCCCAGGTTGATATTTCGTCAGTTTATTATTAGTTTGACCTATATGCTAAAAAAGTCATATCGAGGCTTACATTTCTTAATTTTTGTACACAGGGAAAACAGATTCATTCTAACAACTGAATTTCTTGTCAACCGAATGGTTTGGTTGGAGCCACTGATATATTTGTTTGTCGCAACCGAAATTCGGTTAATGCGACAGAATTTCGGTTGAAATCAAATATTTTAATTATATCAGGAAAACATTTGGTTAAGACAACTAAATAATTCGGTTGCTGCAACCAAACTATTCTGTTCCCCTGTCAAATTTAACAATAGATCTCTAAAACATAAAATGAGATATCGGGAAACGGGTTTCGGAATCAATTTAAACAATTTCTACCTTATTTTTGTTTTTTCAAATTTCTACCTTATTTTTGTTTTTTCAACAATAATAGTTGAACCGTATACGATCCAATTTTACTTGGGGTTGTATTTTATTTATATTTTGGTTTTTATTTGCTTCTGGACCTTTAAATGGAGATTGAGTTTTATTCTATGCAGAGTTTCTAAAGAATTCTATCTTTGTGTTGGTTGTAAAATTTGAACGATTAATTTGTTCAATTACTGAATTCATGCACAAGGACCTAATTTATGGCGAATTTATTTCACATTTTATTTGGAATATTCGATTTTGAATAATGGAATTTGATTTTAAGAGAATTCATTTAAAAAAACTCATTCTTTGAAGCTCTGTTTGCCTGTATGACGTGCCATAGTATTTGTTGTTGTTGGAGTGCTTATTTCACATACACCCTCAACTGTCCAACCGTTATATATGTATCAACAAATACATTGACTATTGTCTGTTGTTTACTATTGTATATGTTTATTCATGTGTATGCGCTTGTATTTTTCATAGAATAACTACAAATAGTTTTGTTGGAATGTTGTGGGTATTTCGTTGTTGTTTGTCCTTTTTTATGTTTTGGTGTTGATATTATTGTTGCTGGGATATGTCTGTGTTTATCCGTTTGTTAAAATTTATGTTTGCGCATTTTCTTTCCTTCCGGTGCGTTCGTATGTTATATTCTGCAATACATTTACAGTATAGGACATAACGGCAGCATATTATTGGTTTGACCCATATGCGAAAATGTCGTTATCGAGAAATAATAATAAAATTTAAATTTTTTTTATGAAAAACTAGCGAGCAAAGCCCGCTACGTTGTTAGCGTAAAAAAAGGTTGCCCTAGCTAAAGCCCGGGATTGCCTGGACTAACGCCTGGGGGTATACGGTGTCCCCAGATAATTACCCGGAGTCCCCAATTTTTACCATGTCCCTGACCAAAATTCTAAGATGTACCTCAGTAATGAGTTAGCTCTTATAACAGGTAACATACTTCAAATTTCAGATTTTGCCCTTTGAACCTCCATTTTTACAATGTAGCTGATCAATGAGTTAGCCCATACTCCAGTTAATACATGTTTAAAATTTCAGGTTTCTAGCTACATCGGTGTGCGTAGCCCCTTAAGGGGGACTTTTTACCTTTTTGCGCCACCCAAAAGATATTTTCAAAAATCCGACCAAGGTGAATGTTTTCACCGGAGGAGGAACCTATGCACCGAATTCTTACTTTCCAGCTCCAGCGGTTTTGGCAGGACGTCAACGGTGAGCATTTTCCCTTTTCTGCCCCTCCCTGTTGGATTTTCCAAAAATTACGTCTTAACTGTTATCCACACTGGAGAAGGAGCCTTCATACTAAATTTAAACTTTATAGGTCCAACGGTTTGGGCAGGCCGTTAAGGGGGAGAGTTTATCGATGAGTTAGCACATACTCCAAGAAAAGCATATTTTAAATTTCAGGTTACTCGCTTAAGGGCTTTTTCCCCCGTTTTGCTCTTTTCCGAAGGAATTTTCAAGAGTGTCTACACCTCTTACGGTTTGGGCTGGGCGATGTTGAATGAGTGAGTGAGTCAGTCAGTCAGTCAGTAACGTTATTCCTTTATATATAGAGATTGGCAGGTAGTTTAAAGTCGTTACTGGATATCTCAGACATGATAGAATACATCAAGAAACGGGCCGAGAAATCATAATCCAAAACTGGTCAGTAAAAATCTGACAATAAGTAAAGATTTGAAGCGCATACATATAAAATTGAGTTTTATGTGTAGGGTTTTGCAATTAGCGTGGGTAGATGTCGGCGGCCTGTGACCACCATGTTGTTTTGGTGGCGAGTGTCTAATCTATAGTTTATTGTTACTGATGCGAAATCACCATGACAAGTTACACGAATGAGCAGCACGTCCAAATGAAAAAAGAATAATGAAAAGAAATGAAAAATCTTTAGCGACGAGGCGCATTTTTGGATGAATGGCTATGTTAACAAGCAAAATTTCCGTATATCGGACGACGCCAACACACACGAGTTTCGCGAGGTGCCAATGCATCCACAAAAAGTTACTGGTTGATGCGGATTTTCGTCCAGCGGTGTTATTTTCGAAAAAGACGATTGTGAGACCGTCACCATCATCAGCGAGTGCTACAGAACGATGATAACCAATTTCACTTGGCCTAAGTTGAACGATATGTATGTAGACGATATGTTGTTTCAGCAGGATAGCGCTACGTGCCTCTCCGAGATTAAACTTTTAAAGGTTTTTTGAAGTCTTACCAACACTATGATTAATTTATGATGAAATTTACCCAACTTATAGTAGGAAACTGTACTCCTACTATAAGTTGGGTAAATTAACTCTGTGTGCGTAAATGAAAAAAAGTACACACATTATGCGTAAATTGATGAACACAAAATAGGTAAAATTACATTAAAAGTGACTTTAATTTAAATAAAATTTTAAAATTTTTACCGAACTTGTGCGCAAATAAACACGATTTTCCTGTAAATGTACACATATAATTCGTTAAAATCCTAAAAAACTTTCATATTTTCTACTACGGTGTTGATAATTAAACAGCCCAAAAATGTTTGTTTTGTAAATAATATAAACAATAAATTTATTGTTTAGTAATTCACAATAAAAATAAAAACAATAAATTTATTGTTTAGAAACTCACAAAAAGAATAAAAACAATAATTTTTTTGTTTAGTAATTCCAAATAATTGATAAATTTAAAAACTAATAAAGTTTTCTTTTTTGCGTAACATTTTTATTCAACAAAATAATACTAATTTTAGGCATAATGTGTTTAATTGTATTGTATATAAAAGTGTGCGCAAAAAAGTTTTAAGCATTTAGTGTTTATATTTACCGAATTTTAGTAATATTACCTAACACTTTACCCATTTAATAGTAGTAAATTTACAATCATTTTATAGAGTGAACTAAATGGTTTTGGTGCAGCAATCGAATTATTTGGTTATCGAGATCCAAGATATATTTCTGATACAATTGAAAAATATGGTTTTAACCGAACTTCTGTTGTATTAACCGAATATATCGGTGGCTCAAACAATACCTTTCAGCTTGCAAGAAGCAGTTTTCTCTGTGTATGTGAACAAGCTACAAAATTTGGAAGATATCAAGGAATATATCCAACAAGAGTGCGAGAATTTATCGTCTGAAGATCTCTCCAAAACGATTGAAAATGCAACGGAAACAATTTAAAAGTCCAAATAAACATTTAAAACAAAGAATTTAAATCATGTCTTTAATTTTGAAAATATATCAAAACATCATGTCAATGTTGTTGAACCACCCGGTACATATTACCTTCAAAGTTCTACTCATGGGACCTTTTTTTGTAGGCAATGGTCCGCCTTATATAAGGTTTGACAATGCAACTATTATCTACTACTACTACCAATAAAGTATAAAAAAAAAAAATTGAGAATATTTGGACTGTCTGTTACAAATGTACAAAATATTTATTCTTATTAGGTTGGCGGTTATTTTGCAACTTTAAATATTGAACAACGACTTACATTTATTTATTGTGACAGGACATTCAAAATCCATTCCAAATTCCTTATTTGGAGATTAAACACAAGAACTTTTTCATACCCTCCTCCCTATAAGGTGACTTTGTCATTCCGTATGTAACGTGCGAAATATAGATCTAAGACCCCATAAAGTTTGTATATATGCGATCCTTATGAAATTCTAAGTAGATTCAGTGATTTCCGTCTGTCTGTTATAATGGCAATCACGAAGCGAAGACGCAAGCGTTGTATCTCATTTTTACCCAAATTAATGGACATCCTCCCAAGCAGTCCAGTGGTCCAGCGGTCTAGCGGTTATAAGTTATGAGTCAAATTGATGTATTTAAGTACAATTTCATAGTAGCGCCTGGTGAATGAAATATTTTCACATATTTTTTTACCAGACACTTACACTCAAAAAATGACATGAACTAAAAATGAATCCAAAATTTTATTTAAAATAGTTTCAAAATCTTCCTTAATGTAAGTAAATTTTATTAAAACTTAGAAAAATTTTCCTAAGATAAATAAAAATGCCTATGTTTGGATAAAAACGAAATAGTTTGTAGACTCAGAAATAGTTCATACTTTTCTTAAGTAATATTTTTTGATTTTAAGAAAAAAAAACAAGTATATTAAAAAAAATGTATCAAATTCTTAGAAAACATCTCAGTTTTAAGAAATTTTCTAAAAAAAATTAGGAAATAATTTACTCCTATTTAGTTAAAAAAACGTGTTTAACCTAAAATGAGTAGTGAAATTAACTAAATTTTAGGAAAACATTAGGAATTGTTTTCTAAAAATTATTTCAGGCAATTAAAAACAAAAAGTAATAAATTTGATTTTAGAAACTAATGAACAATTTTACGGAAAATTTTCATTCAACTTAGTTCAGATAAATTTTAAAAAATTTAAAAAAAAATATTATTTTTTTCAAGTAAATGTTTTCTAATTTTTGAGAAATAATAACTTTAGGTATAGGATTTTTTTTGTTGGAAGACGTTTAACATATTTTCAAAATTTTCTTCCAAAAAAAAATTAACTTTAACAAACTTGTTAGTTTTCCAAATTTTAAAGAAAAATTGTTATTAATTGAAACAAATTAAAGTAACCATTAAACTTACCGTACATAATTGTTATTTTTGGCTCGTGATCGTGCCCATTTCTAATTTTAACAGTATTAAATATTAAACTTAAAATAGCTTAAAATATATTTTAAATTTTTGTTAACAAAAGGTAAAAGTTTCGAATGTGCCCTTTTATAATTATAATGTGGGCTTTTCTAATTATAATTTTGTTTGCTGACTACAATACAAAATATCGCTAGCACATTTTACACATTATGGCATAATGGTTTTTCTATAATTGAAGTTGCGCCTATTAAACTTTTTATTTATCGAAGGCAATAAAACTATTGTTTTTTTTCACTTAATAATAAAAAAAGTTAAAATTTGCATATGTCAGTTAAAGTTTAAGCTAAAAATGCCATAAAATAAACTTATGAACTTTTTCATTTTCCAATAATAACAAGAAACTGTGATATTTTGTATTTTTGCAATAATTTCCTTAAATTAGTTAATTTAAGAAGACAAAGGATCCCCAGTGTTCCTTAGCCATAGATGCCGTCTGTCACTAAGGACTTCCCTTGTTGTAGTTCTTTTGAGTAGAAACATTAATTACCTACGAAAATGATCTGACTTTGTGTCAATTTATTAAGTTATAGACACCCTGCTGTACATATTTTTAATTTGTTTACCTTTTTGCTAATGAAATTCAATTTATATATTAAATACATAATTTAGTATAATTTAATTTAACGTAAAGGCAAAAAGGAATAGCAAAAAACTTTTTAAAAGCGGTGTGCTCACAAAGCGGAAGACCTCCCAAAGTGGGAAAATACTTACACAATGAGTGTAAAGTACTTTAAAATATATGGCGCCCCGGTAGGCTAGTTGGTAGCGTGCTAGCTTAACAGTGCGGGTGTCGTGGGTTCAATTTTCACCAGAGGCTCTGGTCTGTTTTCGCTACAACGATCCGATGGCCTTTGTTGCTAGTGCTCGGTTAGGGTATTAGGATATATTTTCTAATTAAATGATTTATATAAATTAAATAAAAAAATATATGGTAAGATATATAACCTTTACATAGAAACAGTTTTATATTTTAGAAAATTTTTATCAATTTTTTCTCAAAATAAGTTAATTTTTCTAAATTCTAGTTTATGTCTTTTTTAATTGCGCAGGAGAATGATATTTTGAATTCACTTCAGATTTTTTTCATCTAAAATTTTTTTTCACAACAAAATTTTGTTTTCACTACAAAATTTTTTCGCCACAAAATTCTTTTACGCAAGAAAATAGTTTCATTAATAGTGGTTAAGCGGTTTATCAAAACTAAGTGGAAATTTGTATTTTCCAGATCTTTTTTATTAATGGCATTTTTTTAGAATCGCTCTCATAATATGTAAGGTAAATATTTATGGGTGGATATAACCAACATTTCCAAAACTTTTTGTTTTAAAACATTGGGACTGAAATTTTTTTCGAAATTAAATAAAACAAATAAGAGCGGCTTAATTCGGCTATGCCGAATCTTATATACCCTTCACCATGGTTGTGAAAATAGTGAAGTTTATATATGGACATATATGGAATGGACAGATTTATATACGGACATCTTTAAGTGGAAATTTACCATTTAGTTTAGTGATCAAACTTGGACTCTGAAAGATTTATGGTTCCCGAAAATAGGTATTTAAAAAAATGTATGTTTTGGTCATAACTACTTTCAGCAACTATGTTCTACTAAAGATTTTCGATCTTTGGATATATAAGACGTATTTATAGGTCATATTACATATTAGTTTTTATAAAAATTTTGATGTCTTTAGCCCATTTATGGAGTATTTAGTTACGGTCTTACCGTTCTTAAGATATAAATTTGTCTATTTTGTGCCACGCCCAATTCAAGGATTCCGCCCACATTTGGTTAGATGATAACCAAGATGCTTGCACCTTATTTGGAAACTTTTCCTCTTTTCGTTCTCCAATTATACAGAAAAGCTGACCAACATCGTTAAGACAACTGTGCTGGACACATTTATTTTGTTAAAAAAAAAAATAAAAAAATAATAAAAAGTCTTAAGAAAATAAAAAAAAGTGTTAAAAAAATATAAAAATAAAAAAAGTTGAATAGACGCGACTCGCGACTAAAAGAAAAAAAGTATTTGTGACAAAGCGCTTAGACCACTAAGCCATTGAAGGACATAAGCAAACGTCGTTAATAGAAGTAAATAATGAGTTTTCGTTTAAAACAGATTTGTTTGGGTTTTATTCAAATGACAAACCTTTGTATGGATTTGTTGTTTGTGGGTAAAAGGTGAGGAGGTGAAAGAAAAAAAGTTCAACAAATAAAATAAAAACAACAACAATCGCGATCATAATGCCAATCAGTGTTGTCATATTTTTTTTTTTTCAAAAATCTTTTTAGTTCTAAAAAAAGCTTTTTTCGACCAAAAAAATATGTATTTACAAATCGTTAAAAGAAATTACTAGAACTGCATGTGTTTTATTTCTACAAATATGTTTGATTTAGCTGGCAAACTTGCATTTTATTTCGCTTTTTTATTACAAAATATTTTAAATTTATTTAGCTTAATTTTAAAAATGTGAAGGAAAATTTTTTTTTTTATAAATTATTATAAGTTATGACCTAAAATAGTTGCACTCAAAGGGAAATTATGTATAAAATTTTCTTAATATATGAGAAATAAAATGGTTTAAAAATCTGTTTATAAATTCTTTTAAATCGGAGCAAAAAATAGAAATAAAACCATTTGTATTTTGTTTGTATCAGAGGGTTTTTATACAAATTTTGATGTTTTTAACATATTTATGGATTATTTAATTATTAATATAAAATTTTATTTAAATTGATTATTGAATGTTAAAAGAAAAACAAAAAATAAAAAAGTCTAGAAAATAAAATAAAAAATGTACAAAAGAAAAGTTGAATTGTGTCTTGAGTAGGATTCGAACTCACGTTCTTAGAGAAAAAAAGTATTTGTGACATAGCGTTTAGACGACTCGGCTATGAAGGCTATATGGAATCACCGTTTGTTTATAGAGTTAAATGAACAGTTTTCGTTCAATAGGGATTTGTTTGGTTTTTATTTAAATGACAAATCTTTGTATGTGTTTGTTCTTTGTGTATAAAAGGTGAAGAGGTGAAAGAAAAGAAATTGATGTGTTTGTTAAGCGTAATATTCAACATACATATAAAAAAAACAAAGGAATTTTACGGAAAAAATTAGAGGTAGTCCTGGTTTTTTTGCTAATATCTCAGCCATTTATCAACTGATCTGGCTGATTTTTAATAGCAAGCAGAAATGGATCACATTTAACAGAAATATATAACAATCAAGTCCTCATCATGTCTGGGGTCTTCGGAAAACCCATTTCAACACACAGACGGTCCCAGAATATATATACTTTATAGGGTCTAAGATCAATATTATAGAAATTACAAACGGAATGACAAACTTATATATACCCTTCCACCTGTGGTGAAGGGTATAAAAAGGCATGGTTGGCAAGCAATAACTTTTTATTATAACTGTAGTTGTCTATCACGCTCTGATTAATACCGCTAGGAAATTTTTAAAACTACAATTGCAATAGTGATAATACCTGTTAAATTTTGTTATATTTCTAAAATACCGTTATAAATCGGTGTTTCGGTAATTTAGCGTTATTATAACGGTTGTTTAAGATATTTCAAAATTGAAACGGTAAAATAGCGCAATAAACTCGATTATAGAAAAAGAATCGCCATTTTAAAATTTTCATTTCGGTCTAAAAGTAACTGAGGTAGCCAACTACCATTATTATGAAAAGGTATTGAATGCCAACCATGAAAAAATGACAAAAAAGCAAATATGTTATGATAAATTTTATTGAAAATATCGATTTAATTTTCAAATATTTTTATTACATGTGAAATTCATCACCATAGACTTTGAAAATCATTGTCTTTTTATGATATTGGTGAAGGGTATTTATAAACTTGGAACAGCCAATGTTAGACTTTGTAAAATTTGTTTAGAAATATTGGGTTCTATAAGTATCACCCTAATGTAGATACATTTGTATGTGTGGCATACTATGTAGTAAAAATAATAAAGTGGTGTTGTAGTTTGTTGTGGATATTTTTTCTTTCTTTTCTTTACTTTGTGTAGTATGTAGTATACATATTTTGTAGTTGACATTTATTGGAAAATGTTTTCATGTCATCATGTGGGAATTTTCATGTTGTCCACTGTTTTGTTACTTTGCCATGCATTTACTTAACATTTTCATGGGATTTTATTTGCTGTATTAGTAGTAGTAGTTGTTGTTAGGATCTGAACCCTAAACGAGTTACATTGTTGTATCTAATACAAATGTATTTTTTTTCCTTTTTCCTTTTTTCTTAATTTTTTTTTTTTTTTTGTTTTTGTAAAATCCCTAAGGAGGAGTATAGAGATTTTGTTATACTCTAAAAAAAAAATAATAGATATTTTGTTGTTATTGATTTTTTGTTAAAGAAATTTATTTTTTTTTCTTTTAAATTTTAATTTAAAAACAAAATAGCACCATTAACATAGTTTGGTAAAACTCTTTTTATTTTAGCGGGTCGTTATGTTGTTTTAGCAGCATCTGGTGATTTGTATGTACGTTCTATACGTTCTGAAGATGGTTTAGTTAAATACTCCTGTTTGGTTACTAATACCTTGAATGGCGATAGACAACGTAGTGAAGCTGTTATGTTACCAGTTAAAGGTTAGTAGTAATAAAAGTGTTTTTTTAAATTTTGCCTGGAGTATATTTTTATAATAACAACTAAACTCCTTTTCTGTTTCAGAACTAAGTAAAAATCTAGCACCTCGTACCACTCAAAAGCCTGTTATGGATATTTATGTTGAACGTGGCAATGATGTTCATTTGCCCTGTAATATACAGGGTAATCCATTTCCTATATTTACGTAAGTGTTTTTTGTTATATTTGTTTCTTTAGTTTATGTACAACTTTTATGTTTATTTTTGTCTCTAAGGATAATTGCAAACATATTTTAATGATGTGTTGTTTATTGTTTATTTTTATTACTGGGTAAGAGATAATTAAAGTAGAGAAATTTTTGTCTAATAATAATGAAAAAAATTATAATTAGGAACACATGTTTAGATGCAAAATTATAATTTAGCAAAACTGTCATAAAATATTAAAATATCACTTAAGTGATAAAAGCCCAACATGTGTGAAAGTTTTTTTTTATGACAAGGATATTATATTGAAAGGATACTAATTGAAATATTTTTCCAAATCGAATGACATGTATTAGACTCATTACACAAAAATATTACTTTAGCTATTGCATTCTGAATTTTTGTTTATATGCCCATGTAAAAATCTAAATATATTTAAACATACATGGGCTTGGATATGATCATATATGGCATTTACCAAGTTAGCTAAAAATAGTTGAATTTCTTTGTTCGGTTTATACAAAGAGGATAAAAACTCCTTACTGAAGTTGGGAACTCGTTGGTTAATATAGATAAATATATTTGCCTGAGGCCGAGTTTTTGGGATGTGAGTTAAACTTGGTTTAGTTAAAGCGAAAACGAATTCTGTCAGCCATTTCCAAGTTTTTGAACATAAGTTTGTCGAAACAACTTTTTTTGCATATAAGTTTTGTCGTCATTGAAATAAAACAACACGAACCAAATTTCAAAAGCAGTTTTCCAGTTATAAACTGCCATAAACTGAGTTTAAAAATAATCTTCATCCCAAAAACTCGGCCTTAGACTCAGATTCGTTGAACTTAACAAGTTTTTGATAATGAATATTACTTCATTATCACTTGAAAAATAGATACAGGAAAAAATAATGTTATTTTTATAATCTGCAAGTTCGAATTATTCAAAATAATAAGATTTGTTTTGCTAAATTTAGAATATAGTAGTTGTTTTTGAATTTTCAATCGCGATTTGTGATTTTTACCAAATTTGGCAAATTCTAATCTAATATAACCAAAATAATATGAGCCGAAAATTATACGAATCGACGGAAAGGTTTGGGTACTTGCCCTTAAAGTTCTGTTCTATAAATGCAAAAAAGCGATATTAATTAAATTATGTGTGTTAGCATCATGAAATTTTCTCAAAGTAAATTTTGTTATAAATGCTTATAAAAGAAAATAAACTCTAAAAATAAATTCCCTTACTTAGTTTTTCAAAAGAGTAAGGAAAATTTAAGTTACGAAAAGCTATATAAATTGTACTTTTCCATAAAAGGATTTCCGTTCCTTTCAAAAATGAGCATCGGTGGAATTTCTATATTATTATTTGGCTATTATCTGATTTCTATGTGTTATTCGCTTCATAAAAACTATGGCTGCCTTCCAAATTAATTTTCGGGTAACTGAATATTTTTCTTTGTTGAGTTGGGGTAGGTTGGCTTGTACAAGCACAAGTATTAAGCCCTTGAAGCTCAGACTGAAAATTGTCCTGAAGTAATCTGGAAAGTAATGGACAAAATCTTCTGTCATGTGCTCATCCTACATACATGATATACACAATAGGTCTGTAATAATACACATCTGCACCATAAGACAAGCACAAGCGTTGTGTCCTGTAATAAAAACAGTAAGTCTACAACAGTCTATTCTACTTGAATTAACTAAGTATATTACCAAATTACCATCTGAGGGTCAATTCTCGTTCTGTGATAATGTGAAGTGAAAAAAAAAACTTTTCATTTTCGTTTTCATAAGCACTTTTTACTCGAACTTTTCACAAATACATAAATTGCGATTCTCGTATGTATTATGAAAAAAATGTTTCATTCGCACTGTACCCATGAAACTTTTGTAACTGTGTTATCCAAAATTTAAAGCAAATGTCAAAACAGAGAAAAACGTAAACAAAAGTGAATTAAGTTCGAAAATGTATTTTAAATTATTATATAAAAAGGTCTGGATTAATTGTATTATTAGATATTACTCAAAGAATTCGGGATGAACAAAGGTAAGACAATGATGTTACAAGCATTTCATTGCAGTAAATAATTTATAGGAATTTTTTGAGAGTGCTGAGACGCATACTTCGTGATTGCCAAAATCCATTCGAGAAGACAACCGACGAGCACTTCATGGACTTATATCGGCTTGCTTAAGTGAACTATATGTATTACTTAAAGAAAAAAAAAACATTTCATAAAGAATATAAATAAACTATAAATAAATAAACCTTAAGTCACTCCAATTCTTTTTCCATTTTTCACCGTCCTTTTGACTGTTAAGGCTCGCGGCTAATTCGTTACACTTTTCGTCTCTAAATTTGGCACCATCTGCAGTTACAAATCTGTAAATATGGGGTTTATATAAGTGTGCTAAAAGTAATTAAACAACTTACTCATCGTTTGCAATGTCCACATGCTTTTCTAAATAATTAATTTAATACTCCTTTTGGCTTTCGCAGGCATGCTTTCCTCTTACAAACTTCTCCATGCTTATTTCACTTATAAATAGTCTGTGTAAACAATTTTTTCATATGAAAATTTTTTGACAGTTGTTTGCACTGTTACACAAAACAAGAATCGCCAGTGCTGTGCAATCGTGAAAAAATCTTGTTTCGTTTCACTTTTTTTTCATATGAAAACGTTTTGATATTTCTTTACATTTTTTCACAGAACGCGAATCAAAAGTACTATGAAAACGTGAAAAAACTTTTCATTTCACCGTTTCACAAAACGAGAATTGACCCTCTGGTCTGCTTATAAAAAAACTTCGTACCTCAGAGCACCATCAAACGTACTAATCATGAAGTGCTGATAACCAGCTGTGGTTCATGATTTATGGTAGTTGAAACCGATCCTATGTTAGGCCATTTTATTACCCGGAATATCCACATCCAAATCCCCAATTCCATAGAAGACCACCATATAAATAATCATAGATGAAGTGTTTGGATATTCAAATGCCTTTAATGAAGCCTGACTGTTACTTCAGATACTGATACTTGTGTCCCTCCACCCGTTAACGATTTTTCCATACATTTCATTCAAGATAACAAAAATCCCAGCCTGAAAAACTGTTTCTGGTCATCACATCGCCCAGTTATCCACCGGATCCAGTACCATTAGCAGTATGAGAATAATTAACAAGTTGTTCAGTTGGGTTGCATCAGTCCTCCGTAATCGGAATTAGTATCTAAATGGCAGTATTAACTTAGGACATTATAAACTTAGTGCAGTGTATATGCCAGGTTCCAATTTTATTAATTTTTTAGCTTCGCCCTGCAAATGAAGTTCCAGGGAATGCATGGTACATCCAGTGTATAACAGTAGGTTGAACAACCTAATTCTTTCCAAAAGCTAATCGACACTACCAGAAAATCGGCAGTCCTTCTGTTCAACATGCTCCACATTAGCTTACTACCTATCACCCCCCGACATTTAACCTATGAGGCCCCTATGTTTGGTCATACGCGCAAACAAAACAAAATCTACATTGTCGGACATCGCTAAATCGAATCAGATTCGGAGTCGATTGGTATACTATAAGGCAGGTTCAGGTCCGGTATTTTTGATGGTTACAAACGTCAGCCTATAATACCCTCTCTACGCAGTGGAGAAGCTGACTTACAGTATCTACAACTTTGATATGCATGTTGTTGACAATTGAGAGAGTTTCGGAGCAAAGTCACTGTCCAATTGAAATCCTTCATAATTTGTTCGAGAGTTTTCATTAGAAAGGGTGATAAACTGACTAATTTAACATCGGGACATATGAAGAAACATACCCAAGGGCCAAGCTATTCAAAAAGACTAGCGTTAGAGTCTTAATCAGAATTTTTCCGTCCCTCTTTAGCTTTATAGGATATATATCATCAGAACATAGGAACTTAAAGTTGCTAAGGGAAGAAAGACGTACCTGTGGTACCTTTATAACTACCCCGTCTGATATACACCAGTCACCCTGAGTTGTACTATAAGAGATAATACCGTTGAAATTGGCCAAAATATATAGAAATAAAAAGCTAGTAAACATTGTTTCCCTTATAAGTGGTCTACCTTGTTCACAGGATGACTATAAAATTTTACACAAACCTTATTTCTCATCTATTCTTGACCATACTGTTTGTCCCAATGGGTGCTCTAAATTTGAAGTAGTATATTTGTAACACTTTTTTTGCATGGTGAAACCACTGTGCGCCATACTCCATTGCAAACTTTTCAATAAAGTTGTTAATTCAATAATAATATTACATTAAAGCTTACTGTAGGTTTTATTGAAAAATACCCTGTATATTTTCTTTTAGCTTTTATTAAGACTTTATTCCAAATTATATATTCTTCTTGTTTTCTATTAAATTTCGAGTAGTTTGTTTTCCCCTGAAACATATGAGCACGAAATCAATAAACGCTACTTAAGCATAATCTGTCACAGATTTTCTTTATGAACAAGTCAACACTTTATTCTTGTTCCCCATTAAAATTTCAAGCACGCATTTGGTTTGTTTTTTTTCATATGAGAATACAAAATCGTATACATATTAAAACAGACTCAACAGCACTTCATGTTCAAACTTATATGGGTGTATTATACAAAATACACTATGTTCTTAACAAATATATTTTACAGCGGAAATTATTTTTCATAAATTCTATATTCAAAAACTGCCCACAGAAAGCCTAATACAATTTTTCAGAAAATTTTTGTTATTGATGTAAAATAAATTCCTAAATGTTTTCAATTTAAAAAAATTCGTTATACTTTTCGAACATAATGTAGATAGGAAGGACTTCCTTGTTTACTTTTAATTTTATTGCTTATTCGTATCATTGGAATGTTTTGTTAAACAAAATTATCTCACTGCTACCTGTGTCATGTGATTCAAAAATGTCTGGTTCTTGTCTTTACTTACTCCTTTCCTTTGCTAATATGAAGGAGTGTTTATTGATTGAAATTTTAATGAGCTTGTTTAAATGATTCGCTATGTATATAAAATTATACCTACTACATATTAGTATGTGTTGTTTTAATGTCGACATTTCTAGATTTCAAACATATGTTTACAATAAAAAAAGTTTTAGACAGGATGACATCAAAAACATTCAAAAGTTGTATAATGGTTTACTGCAAATATGCTAACAAGGTATTTCTATATTAATTGTTAATGTTACAAAGGGAATTTATAGATAGTGAGTACATATATACCTTACATAACGAGGTTTTATATGAAGCAATTTTGCTCTAACGCGTGTTTCCATACATTTTTTTGTTTCATAAACATTTATGACAAATATATAGAAAAAAAAAATATTTTATAAAAAAAAAAACTTAATAAAAATTCTTACAAATTACTTATTTTTAAAAAACACTGTTGTTCGTAATTATAAAAAATTTCCAAAATAACAAATTAAAAAAAAAGCTTCATCATATTGATGAAACTTCTTCAAAAATATGATAAATCTTCGTTTAAAATATCAAGAAATTTCTTTATTAATATTGATGAATATTCGTGGGCAGATCAATAAGTCCGTGACATTTCGAACTTTCCTCATAGTTATATGAAATGCAACACTGCTCCAATCAAATAGCACCTGTTGATAGACTACTGTTAAATTTTGAACAAGTTCCGTCATTTACTTTGCGTTTAGCAGCTGTTTAAAACATAAAACCTCGTGGATTTTATTAAAAATGGAAAACAATGAATTTCGAGTGCTCATTAAACATTATTTTTTTGCGAAAAAAACGTCAATTAAACCAAGGAAAAGCTTGAAAAATACTATGGGAAATCTGCACCATCGATTTCAATGGTAAAAAAGTGGTTTTCTGACTTTCAATGTGGACTTACAAGCACGGAAGGTACCAAACGTTGTGGACGCCCAGTTGAGGTCTCTACACCCAAAACAATTGAAAAAAGTCACGATATGGTGTTGGCCGATCGGAGATTGAATGTACGATAGATTGTGGAAGATATAGGCATCTCACATGGCTCAGTGGCTTAAATTTTGAACGATCACTTGGGTATAAGATAGCTTTCCGCAAGATGGCTGCCGCGTTTGCTCACAATCGACCACTAACGGAATCGTGTGGCAAAAATCCATGAAGTATACTACGAATTGCCCCCTAATTCACCTTATTCTTCGGGTGACTATTTCCTTTTTCCAAATCTAAAAAAAGGCTTGGTGGAAAGTGATTTAGCTCCAACGATGAAATTATTGACCTCGAATAATCCTATTTTTTGGAAGGGATAGAAAAATTGGAAAAACGTTGGACTAAGTGTATTTAGCTTAAAGAAGATTATGATAAAAAATAATTTAAAAAAAAAAAAAACAATTTTTAAAAAAAAGTCACGGATTTAATGACCCACCTTCGTTTATATTGATGAAATTTCTTCATAAATCTTACTATGCTTTGAAATTTCTACATCATATTTTTAAAAGATTTCAATAATAAGTAGAAACATCTTCATCATATATTTATATGAAGTCTGACATAGAACGAAAATCTATGAGGTTTTCAAAATCAAATTTCTGAAGTTTTTCATCAATATGATGAAGCTTTTTCGCTGAATGTACGAGGGCGGTTTAGTAAGTCGGTATTCCTTAAGCTTGACACATTTAGACCAAAATTTTTCCATTTTTTTTTATACCTTGAAACAAAAGGTTTTCTAAAGGTCATCAAAATAGGCGTATGTTTTAGTGATGACCCCTTTATTTGACTTAAATCTCTTAACGCCTAGTTTCAAATCAGGATATAGTCGCTGGGCGCTAAATTTGAAGAATATGCTAGATGTGTTAGCAATTCGTATTCTAATTTATGGATTTTTACCATTTCTTTGAAGGAGTCACACGCTTGCGCTTTAAGTAAAGTGTAAGCGCATAGCTTTTTCATGCTTAAATATTCATATAAAATGTGATGTACCCGCCGAGATGCCCGTTGAGATACCAACAGTGCCTCAGCCAACTAACGCAGTTTCATTCTCGGATCGTCCTATATATTCCATAGATTTTATAGAAGATTTCTAGTGTGAATACCTTTGAATTCCTTTAAGACGATCTGAACATTCGGCATTACTTGTGCTGGTATGACCACAACGGAATTCAGTAGAACACTTCTAAACCATTAAATTATTGGTGCAGAGTCACGATAGTATTTATCAAGCATATACTTTAGACCGTACCAGAAAAAAGTTCGTCATACACCAGCGAATATAAAGTGTTTTTGAAAGACAATTTCAAAATATACATATACATATATATATATGTGTATTTTTTTATCGTTCTTGTACTTACCCCCCCCAAATCTGTGTTCCTACAACACTAATGTGCGACCCTAATGTCAGAAAATTAAAGCTCGCAAAAAACCACCCTACGGGAAATGAAGAGTCGATTGATCCAAGGTGATAAATCTGTGATAGATAAATGAGGGACATGTCACAAAGCTGATGAAAAATATAATTCAGTGTCTGAAAAAGTGGTAATTGCTGGAGTATTACCAGTGTCCCAAATATTGAAATGGTGGCAGAACATTGACTGGTTCTTTCTGGATATATCATGTAACTAAAGATAAATGAACATAACACCAATGTGGACTAAGGAAACTAGGACTGTTATAGTTGAAATAATGACAGAACACGAAACTGGTTCAATAAATTTTGGAGTGTATAAAAGAATGTCAATCGGTGCTGAAAACCCCAATCACGCGACTGTTGCAAAGATGACATAATACTGAACTGATTTAAACAGAACCGACTTTGTGACAGCAGAAATGATGACATAACACTAATCTAGTTCAAAAAGAAGTGATTACTCAACTGTTTAGATAGTGACATATAACTGCATTATTCAAAATGAATCCAATGTGCATGATGAAGTGTCAATGACAGGTTATTGAAATTTTCGATCTTTTATCTTTTCTCTTTTCCCTTAAATTGTTACAATTTATATTGCAAATTTCATCAAATTAAAATATATAAAAATTATTTTCACTTAACTCCATTATGAACACTGTATCATTTACACGGCTATGTAATTGATTTAATTTAATTTATATTAAATTACTTTTGTTTATATAGAATAATTTGCTTGATAAATTAATTCGTGAAATATATATCAATTACACTAATTTATGTTGGAATGATTTGTTAAAATGATTCATTGATTAAGATTAATTCAAAACTTCTAACGATCACAAAAATTGCATAAGAGTCAAAAATTCGCGAAATTTTAAACTGAAAGTCGCTCAAACACTCCTCATAGATCAACTTATTTTAAAATAAATTAGAATTCATATTGTCCTGCACTCATATATACTTATTTATAGTATTGTATATAAAAGTCATTTTCAAACAAAAAATATTGGCCATTTTGGATTTAATTCATTAAATTTAAACACTGAATTCAAAAATTAAATGAATGAATTAAATCTTCGAAGCTCTGTTTTCTGGTTTGTTATGCCATTGGGCAGTTGAAATCAAATACGTGTGTAATGTCAATTTTAATTTAGTGAACTTATATTT
Source organism: Eustalomyia histrio (assembly GCA_949748255.1). Classification (NCBI taxonomy): domain Eukaryota; kingdom Metazoa; phylum Arthropoda; class Insecta; order Diptera; family Anthomyiidae; genus Eustalomyia; species Eustalomyia histrio. The sequence continues at coordinate 49,631,415 of OX456523.1, read as the reverse complement.
AATTTTGGAGATATGAATCTTTGTCCTTTAATTTGCAAATATCCTTACAGATTTATTTTTATTTATATCTTTTAATATTGATTTCCATTATATATTTTTTATAATAATAATAAGCTTCTTAAATGTTATAAACCATATTTGAAAACCCATTTAAACGTATCATAGCACAATTACCATAAAAACATAACGTATATATTGTATGTTAACAAACAACAAAAAAAAAAAAAACAACTTATAATTTTATACATCATCGTTTATTTGCTTTTTCCTCTGCAACTTATTGTAGATGGTATCGTGTATCGGATTCATCGGCTTTATATCCAATACCATCATCACAGCGTGTTATATTATCTCGTACATTGTTGCTTATCAAAAATGCTGACGAACGTGATGCAGGCAAATGGGTAAGTACGAGTACGATAGAATATGAAATAAGTAAAAAAATAATTACTGAAATAAGGTTGAAACGAATTGAAAATACAGTTTAACTTTGAAAATAAAATCTAGTGAAATTGATGAGATTCAAAAAGAAAAGAAAATATTTTAACGAAAGAATGTATAAAAGCTTTTAATATTTCAGTTATTTGTTGATTGTAACCAGTCTATAGAAATTACAATTCACTATTAAAAAATAACTTTTTATCTGTTACAAACATTATATCCAATTTAATATACATATCTCTTATTATAAACATGACATAAACGACAAACGTAGCGGCAAATTTTGAACATTGCGACTATTACGATTTAAGTAAGTAGGAAGGAAGTAAGCTGAATATTGTATAAGTAAAGTGGAGTAGAGACATTTGGAGTGTTTAAAAAACACAAGTCGGCAAGCAGACATACAGCCAACAAACAGCGTAACAGTCAGTCATCATAAAAGGCGACACCACCATAGAAAGACAGAATATAAAATGGTGATATAAAAGGAAACTGGCAGTCAGACACACATTTTACTTACCACATAAAAAAACCTGGCGTGCTATGGTTTTTTTTGTTACTTTTATAGTAGGATTGTTCATATTCTAAATTGATTTAAATTCAAGTAGATTTTTATGACAACAATGAGTACCATCAACATCATCGTTGTCGTAGTCGTCGTCATCATCATCATCATCATCCTTATGCAGAGTACTTAATGTTGTTCATCTCCGTTAAGAGGATACATAATGAAGAACAATTTAAATTTGCATAAATTCATTTGAAAATTTATTTATATACTCTATTCATCATATTCATTAAAGCGTTTTACGACTACACTTTATTTATTTTTTATTAAACAAATTAAGTATTTACATACTTACATGTTTTTTTTTTGTTGTTGTATGTTGCAGCATGAGTATGTAAAAACAAATTTGATGGATAGGGTTAAGCAGATTTATTGATAATTAATTAAAATATTCAAATAATGGTTAGTAATATTAAAAGTTCAGAAAATCGGTTATTAATTTTAAAAAAGCTTTGTAGGTCATAAATTTACAAATTTGAACATTTCTTGAGCAACTATTATTCCAAATAATATAAAGTTAATTAGTTAATCCTTTCTTACTAAATATTTTAATAACTTATTATCCATCCCACATATGAGGATTTCCATATCAGCTGTCCAGCTACAAAAAAGTGTATTGTATGTGTTTTAAAATTTTACTATTTGTGACGCCACGCCACGAAAAGGACCTTATCTCTCCAGAGGTTAAATTTGTGTTTTTGCTACCACTGGATCGGAAAATCTGAAAATTTTACACTGGTAAGATAAGGTCCCTTTCAACACTTCACGTCGCATTTATTGCTCTATATGATACGAATAAAACATAGAACAATTTTTTAAAATTTTTCAAAAAAAAAAAAAAAAAAATGGGCAGATTAGCCGTGATTAAAAATCGGGAAATTCAGGAATTTATTTGTAACATATTATTTCCATGTTAGATTAAAATCCTGATACTTCGTTGGCAGTTTTCTTAAATATCGGAATATATATTTTGAAGAAATTGCTTTCCTTTTTTTTAAGATTTTTCTTTTTAAACAGTAAAAACCTCTTACCTGTTTGCAGTGGACGATTTAATTTCAAGTTTTAGATTTCTAATTTAAACGGTGTGCACATGTCGCCTTTTTAACCAAATTTGTATCACGCTTTAATTGGATATTCCAAAAAGTATATCTTTAGGGAATTTGCCGATTTCCCAGGGAGATCGTTCTTAAAATTAAAATTTCTACCCGATAGCTTCTGGGTCGCATACTAATGGGGAGATTTCCCCCCTTATTGCTTCTCCCGTACGAGTTTTAAAACTCCTAGTTCTAGCGGCTGTGTTAAGGGTACTCTCCCCAAGTTATCCCCATTTGTTCCACGTTCTTATTTACAATTTTTTTGTGTGATTTTTTGTTGCTATTTAGTTTTTCAGTGTAAATTTTTTTAGTATAAAAAAACGTTCGTGACATTTGGCAATGCTAAAAAAGCTCAGTAAGGTTTGCCATTTCACCATGAATAGACCAGTAAATCAAATTATTTCATTATCAATATTCGCGGCGAAGTTCATTTTTGGTTCAGGCAAGGTTGGTGAGCAATTAAACTCACATTTTGGAGCAGTCGATTGGATGCCAAGATCATGCGATTGAACTCTGTGCACAGGGACAAGCCAGTCACAATTCTAGCCCTGGAAGACAAAATTATAGCTGCCATTGTAATCCCCATTTTTTCACGTTATTATTAGAGATACTTTATAGAACACAAATTTATATTAAATATCAAATCTCTAGCCAAAGAAGTTTGATTTGCTTCTTGTTGCCACTCCTCGTAGATAATTTTTTTAAATCCTACTCACTTTAATATCAGATATCAAGTTCCTTGCTCCAGCGGTTTGGGATGGGTATCAAAAGGAGCACTTTTTCTTTTGTAACTCCATATGTACCACTTTTTCCAAGGAACCCACATTTTAAATTGTTAAATTCTAGATGAAGTGATTTGTGGCGGCCGTTACAGGGGAGATTTTTTCACTTTGAAACCCCCATTTTTACTACTTATCTGACTAAGATTTCACAGTAAATTAGCCCATCTAGAGAATACATATATTAAATTTCTAACCAAAGTGACTTAGACAGGCCGTTAAGGCACACACCATTCCTCTTTTCGTCTCCCATTATTACCACGTTCCTGGTGGAAATTTTAAAAGGTACATTATAAATGAATTAGCCAATGATAAAGGGAACATATATTTTAGCAAAAGAAGTTTTGGTAGGACGTTGTTGCCGTCCAATAATCTCGAGTTTATGGATGTCTACCACACACGGGACTAAAAAATTGAGTGGACTAATTAATTTGATGATTCCCGTTACATACATATCAATTGTTATAAAATTATTTTTATTAACATTTTTTTTAATTAATAATAATATGTTATGGATTTGATTTCAATGCTAAGGGACAATCCCTTAATTCTAATTTGAATAAAATTAGTAATGCAACCTATAGGCAAGATTGACAGAATAATTTTCGTTGAAATAGAAAAATTTGTTATGTTTAAATTGATTAGTATCACTTAAATCCAGGTTGGATCCATTTCATTTCGTTTCCCTTGTCTAACATTACAATTACACTCCATTATATTCGATTTTATTTGCAGTTTGTGCAGACCGTTGAGGGTGGCATTTTCCCTTTTGTAGGCCTATTTTGTACAGATCTTTAAAGGGATAATTTTCCCCTATGAGCCCCTTCTTTTACTACATTCCTGATGTAAATTTATAAAAAGTACTCGTACCTTGTCAGAGTATTACTCTATACACCATGTAACACATATTTTATATTTCTTGTTTTCTCGGTAGGCTAGTTGGTAGCGTGCTAGCTTATCAGTGCGGAGTCGTGGGTTCGATTCCCACCATAGGCTCTGGTCTGTTTTCGCTACAACGAGCCAAAAGCCCTTGTTGCTAGTGCTCGGTTGGGGTATTAAGATATAATTTGTAATTGAATTTGTAATTAAATAATTTGTTTAAAAAGGCGGGGTGAGTAGATCGTTAAGCAGGAGAATTTTTCCCTTTTGAATTCCCTTCATACCAAGCTGTACCTTATCAGTGAATTACTCAATACTTAACGGGACTCATATTTTATCTTTCAACCTAAAGGGTTTGGGCATGAGACTTTTGCCTCTTCTCGTGGGGAAACCTACTTACCAAATTTCATTAGTTTAATATATGACTCAATTTGTCTCAAAATTGGCCCATTTTTTTTCTTATTTCTAAAATATTCAATGAAATATTTCAATAAAATATTTTTTCTATAATTAGTTGATTTTAAGTTTATGTGTCTCTTATACAAAGAAACAAAAGTACAAACTTTTATTGAAATTTGCAATGTTCAATTTTAAATGAAGCCGAATAATTAGCTGTATCTTTCTGGACCATCAAGAAAGAACATCTGATCAAAATGAAAATGTAAAAAATCTAAAATTCGAATAAAAACTTACAATAAATTTTGTAAACAGATAAACAAAATTAAGATAAAAAAATCTTCCTAAAACAAATGTTTATTACTGCATTTTTATTATCAGATTGCCTTGATTGTGTTTATAGACTTAGATTGTGTTATATAGACTTAAACGTATACTTAAGCTTTAGTATTTAAACAAACTTTTTAAATATCTTGAACTTTTACCAGCTACTGTTTTTTCAACAAAAATCACAGGTCTTTGTGATAATATGATCTTAAATTGGAGAAAAATAACAATCGTTGTAACAATTTTTAGATGATTTGTAAATAAAAAAAAATTAATAAATCATTTTTTTTTTCAAATTTCCACTTCTGGCATATTAAAATTTTCAGGATTTTCCAAATTCCATTGAATTATAATAAATAATAAATTAAAAAAATATTAAGTTTGTTCTTCGTCAGCTTTTTGGAAAAATTTAAAAATTTGTCCAAAGTTTTATTATTTTTTTAGGACAATAAAAACTGTACAGTAAATTTGACCTTAATCCGAAAAACATTTTTCTGCAGCCGGACAGTATGGAATGCGTCATATATTTAAATTTGTTCAAATAAATCATTTTCAATTTTTTTCCTCATCTATTTAAGGTTTGCCAAGCATCAAATCAATTCGGTGAACAACGTATTGAAATACGTTTATTTGTAAATTCTTATGTATCAGTTCATATATTGCCACAAGTTCAAATTGTCAATTCGGGTGGAACGGCAATATTCAATTGTTCTACAACGGGTTCAGCAATCGATAATATTGAATGGCTGCACAATGGTAAACCATTGCAGGAGGATAATATTTTAACTACTGGCAGAGATAAGTGAGTATCGTTTAAAAATATACACTGTACAATGTAAATATAGATTTTATTTATACATACTAGTAGTGTAACTATATGCAACATAGTATATATAGTTTTATATACAATACAGAATTCATTTTCTGTTTTAATATATCGTTGGCAAAAATTTATATACGAAAGGAATTGCCGAAAATTTATTAAATTAAGGATAATTTTTTATATTTTTAAATTTTATATCAAATGATTATTATTTTAATTTAAGTTTTTATGATTCAAATTTATAAATCTGTCATTACAAATTTTTACCTTTAAACTCTTTTGTTTCTTATTGAAAGAATTGAAATACAAAAAAAACTTTAGCCGACTTAAGTTGTTTTGTCAAAATTAAATTTCTAGAGACCTTTTTGGTTAGACATTTCACTTTTTCCACTAATGTTTTAAGAGATCGTGGAGATTTATGATATCAGCTTTTTAAATTTTCAAAAACTATAATCTTTCCTAGAAAAAATGTCTTAAAGTATCAGTTTATCAACAAAAGTCCTTTTGTTTAAGCCTGATAACTTTAGTTCATAGTGTGGTTTTGTTTTTTTTTAACAGTTGTAACCTCTTTGATTTCAGCCTACTATATATTTATTTTATATGTCTGTAAATTAACAGACATTGTTATTAGTAAAATGGCATTGAACTCCAATTTAAAGCGTTTGTTTTCTTTTTTGTTTTATTTCATATCAGTTATAAATTTGAAAAAGGGCATATGTTTCATTTATTTTCGAATTTGATTTTTTTTTTGATATTTTGTTGTACATATATCTGCTATTTTGAAAATTCCCTACATTTCACCCAAAAATTTGTTTTCTTAAATTTTCCCTACACCATAAATATGATGCATTCAACGAAAACTACCATTCCAATTTTCTTTGTAAAAATGTCAAGTCGGTTTAAATTTGGATTCATTATTGATATGAATTATATTTAATATATACCAGTGGTCGGCAAGAAGAGAGAATATGAATGTATTGGTGTTTTACACCGTAAGAAATTATTTTATCTTCTAGACAAATAAAGGAATGAATAAATTAATAAATGAGTTAATCGATAAGAGAATATCCCTATTCATTGAATTAAAATAGTTCATGTTTTTGTTTTCTCTTTTATAAAAAATAAAAATAATTCATAATAATGGTAATATAAATTTTTTGATTGCATACAAGGTACTGTGCCTCATTTAATATATTTTAAGAAAATAAAAAAAATTCTTCCCACTCAACGTTCCACATTTTTAAGTTAAAATGTAAACGAAAAAAAAAATAAATATAATAAAAAAATACATAAAAAAAAAATTTTTTAGAGTGTACTTTTTTTTCTTCAACAAAGCGGCATATACTTGCTCTGTTGAAAGATAGCGTACTACCGAATGAAATAATTGTATTTTTTGTGCTCTTAGCTGTGAAATTTGTTGACATTCGTGTAGTGTACGTGTAAGTTGCCGATTGTGTTCGGCCCCTGAGAGCTATGAGTGCCGATATATACACTAAAAAAAGTACTGCAGTTACCACATGACATTTACTTGTGAATTAAAGTGGTTGAACAATAGTTATATAACTGCAATTGCAGAAAAATGTGGAAACATGTTTTTAATGATTTACAGTTGCTTTCTTATACTACCTACAACATTTTAAAGAAAATTTTCTGTTTAATATCTTGCATTTTTATTGCTTTAAAATTTCTGTATATATGAACATACATGACCAACATGGTCCGGTATATGATCATACGACCAAGCATAGTTCAGTATATGATCATTATTCTTGTATTTGGTCATATATTAGCATATATGAATAATATATGAACATAAAAAATGAATATATCATCATATTCCCTAAAATTTAGGATCCGAAGATATATGGTCATATATGAGATCATGTATGGTCATATAATGAACTATGCGTGGATGTATGTACATACACGCAAAGAAAAATCATTGTTGGGAGAATCATATTCGAAGAGCATCATATATTTTTGGGTTTATGATTGTGCCAACCATAGTCGTACTATATTATGGTTATCATATTATGATAATAAAATATCCATAATTTTACCATAATATGGTCCCTACAGTTATATTATGATTCAAATATTACAATATTTTGATTCTGTATAAATATATTATGATGTTGAATTTATCATAATATGATTGCATGTAATCATAGTATGCTCAAAATATTATAACATTATGGTCCCCATAACTATATTATGATTTCTGGATTATCATAATATGATCCATATAAAATCTTTATATAGAATATTTTTAACAATGAATTGATTATTGTAAATTATATTACATGTATAAGGAATTTTCGAAAAAACCCTCAAAGAAAATCTTCTAAAGTTAAAAAAAAAAAATAAACTGGATCTTAATAGGTTAATTGATGAAATGTTTTAATGCCACATGCAAGGTATTTTAGTAAACAATATATGATTGTTTTTTAAGACATTTTGGTTTTTATGAAAACAAGACAATACTCGTATTAGGACTGTAAATGTCAAAGTCATGTTTTATTTGATGTATAATTATTCATTGATTGTTGACAGCATTTTATGGTTACATATTTATCATATTTTTTTCATAGTCAAAATTTTTGTTACCACAGTATGATTACAGCCAATCATGTTATAAAATACAAGGTGTCAATCATAAAATTGTGAAATATTTACTATAATAATGATGGTAGCGAGCATGTTGATGGTTAGACAACCAATAATATGGTTGTGACAACCATACCCGATTGCAGCAAGCACAATATAGTAGTAGTGATCATGTTGCAACCATGTTTTTTTCTCTGCGTGTATATAATCATGCTTACTTACTCTTACATAATCATATACAAGTCAATGTATGATAACGTGTTTTCATATATTTTTTCGATCTTAACTTGAGAAAGTGTAAAGCTCTAAATTTTTATCTACATATGCAGTTGTTTTTAACTACGTTTGTGGTTGTTTTTAACTATATTTGTAGTTGCACTTCACTACACTTGTTGTTGTAGTTGTTTTTAAAATTAATTTATATTTATTTTTAAGAAAATTTACTAGATTTATCCTGTAAATTTAAATACATTTGTATGTTGTATTTACTACAATTGAAGCGGAGGCGCGAATAACGTTTTAAGCGACAATTTTTACAAAACCTGTTTGTTTCCAGGTTACTGTTAGAATAACTCTCCTTAATGACTTAAAAATAAAATTATGCAAAATTATGAAGGATTTCGTTATAAAAATGCAATCTTAAAAAGTTAGTCAGTGGGATACACCTGCAAGTTCTAAAACGTTTTTTTTCGATTTCTCAACAATTTTAATTTTGTCGCTTACAACGTTATTCGCGGCTCTGCTTCAATTGTTAGTTGATATTTAGTAGTTAAAATTACAAAATATTGCATTTGATGTAAATTCAGTGTTCACTTTTTTACTGCAAATACAGCTATTTTGACTCAAAATTTCCTGAGTGAATACTGAAGAACAAACAGTAGAATTAGTTTCATACTTGTATGAACAAATATCATTAGTTAGAAGGTTTTCATAGCAAAGTTTTCTTGTGTTTAACGAATTCGTTCAAAAATGATAAATTTCCATAATGAATTTTAAATGAATTCTATTGGTCGTTTTATAAAAAATATATAAAGAATAGATATCACGCACTTTACAAAATTCGGAATAATAGGAGTTCATATAAAATGTGTTGAGAAAAATTTCATAAAAATAATATTCTATTTGCTTGAAAAAAAAAAAAAAAATTAAAATATTTACATAATTTTCCTTTAACCGAATAATCGCTCGAATGAAGCTATTATATGATATTCGATCGAATAACAAGAAAATTTTCAATTCCGTTATCAAAAATTTAGGCCAAGTGCGAGGTGGCTAAATAAATTCTAAACAACACAGAATAATATAACAAAATTATGTTTGTAATAATGAACATCGTCCATAGAACATTTTTGTAAATATGTACAAAAAAAATATTTATTAAAAAGGCACCAACAATGGAATTTGTAAATACAAAAAACTTTTTGTTATTTTTTTGTTACTTAAATTTTTATTTTCAAAGAATTTTTATATGAAAAGTGACAATTTACAAATATTTCAAACAAAAAATTGTTAGAAATCGAGTTTAAATTTTAACAAATATTTTTAATTACTTTACAAAAGGGTTTAAAATTTCTTTGAAAAATATTTTAAAATTTCATAGAAATTTGGAAGCCTGAATTTAGACTTTTTAGTTTGAACGAAACGAAAGTTTTATATAAGATTTTTAGTTTTACCACAGATTTATAAATAAAATTAATATTTTTGTATATTTTATTTATTTATTATTTATTTATTTATTTATTTATTTATTTATTTATTTATTTATTTATTTTATTTATTTTATTTATTTTATTTATTAATCATAAAATTACAAATTATATGTTAATACCCTAACCGAGCACTAGCAACAAAGTGTTTCGGCTTGTTGTAGCGAAAACAGACCAGAGCCTCTGGTGGGAATTAAACCCACGACCCCCGCACTGATAAGCTAGCACGCTACCAACTAGCCTACCGGGGCGCTCATATTTTTGTATAAAAGCAAGTTTTTCTATAATATTCCTTATTGAGCTAAAGATCCTTTATTTATAAAAAATTTATCCCATATATTCGTAAAGTCCCCGGTTTGCTTTCGCTTTTAAATGTTATACAACTTTTTATAAGCTGATGAATTTTTTCTCCCGACATAAAAAAAAGGTTTTAGCGAGAAATAAATAACAATGTCGTTTAAAAAATTCTCGAAAAAATTGCCAGATCTTTTTACTAGCAATTTTTTTTCGATCCAAAAAAATTCCAGGCATAAAAAAAATCTTTTTGTTCAAAAATATTTTTTTTCGCAAAAATTCATTCTGTTTACAAATATTTTCGTAAAGTTCTTATTGTCGATTAGTATAATTTTTATGTGAGATATTCTTTTTCGATTTAAGATCATGAAAATTTTTAAGTTAAAAAAGGAAAGAATAAAATTATAATTTTTATTGTAATAATGGGGAATACACAGAAAAATTTATTAGACACCAGCCGAATATCTTTTGATATTTTGACATGTGCCCTTTTTAATATTTATATTTCATATGTATTCGCTTATTTTTGTATTATTTGTAATAATCTTTTTGGATTTATCTGTTAAAATGAAATAAATGCTACAAAAAATTTCAGTTTATTGTTAGAGGATTTATTGTGACTTATTGTTAATTTATTCATTTAATTTTTTGTTTTTTTTTTTTTTTTGTTAATTGTTATAACAATAATTTTTTGATAACAATATATTTATGTATTTTGGAAGGTGATATAAATTTAAATTGACTGTTACAAGCAAATTATGTACACTCAAAATAAATACTAAAATGTATCTTTATAACAATATCAACTTTAATTCTGAACAAAAACTTATAAAATAGGCAGAAATATTGTCACATCTAACAGAAATGATATAAATGAGAAATTCAATTGGGTAGCAAACATCATCAAGAATACTACAAAAATATTTATTACTTTAAAACTTTTCAAAGTCCTTTTAAAATAAACCAAGCCAAAGCATATATGCACCCAAAATTTTGAATTTAAAATAGAAATCTACTTTAAATAATTGTATAGTAAGGATTATTATCATTAATGGCAAATTTGAATATCGTTATTTTTTAATAAATTGGATAGATTCTATCAATTTTCTAGAATTTTCACTTAATGAGTAAATCCAACTACTTTAATTTTGAAGTTGATTGACAAGTAGTTGGAGAATATAATTGTTATTTTTAGATATGTTTTCAAATACAATATTTTTGCTTTATTAATCCATTGTAGGTAAGTCCAAATAAAATAACGTCTTAACAAACGATTTATAAATGATCCAAACAATCTTTTCTTTGGGTTATACATATTTTCAAAGTAACAGAAATGGAAACATACGTAATATTTATTTTAATATTAATCATACGTCTAAGTAAATACAACTTCTTATAATACATAGTACTATTTGTATGAAATATGTTAATCATTTTTATACCCTTCACCACAGGTGGAAACTGTTCATTTAACTCTATAAACGATGATTCCATATATCCTTTATAGCTGAATTGTCTAGACGCTATGTCACAAATACTTTTTTTCTCTAAGAACGCGAGTTCGAATCCTACTGAAGACACAATTCGACTTTTTTTTTGTACATTTTTTTTATTTTCGAGACTTTTTTTTATTTTTTTTTAACATTAAATAATTAATTTAAATAAAATTTTATATTAATAATTAAATAATCCATAAATAGGCTAAAAGCATCAAAATTTGTATAAAAACCCTCTGATACAAACAAAATGCAAACGGTTTTATTTCTATTTTTTGCTCCGATTTAAAAGAATTTATGATCAGATTTTTAAACCATTTTCTCATATATTAAAAAAATTTTATACATAATTTCCCTTTGATGCAACTATTTTAGGTCATAATTTATAATAATTTATAAAAAAAAAATTATAAACTATTTGCTTCAAATTTTTTAAATTAAGCTAAATAAATTAAAAATATTTTGTAATAAAAAAGCGAAATAAAAACCCAAATGCAAGTTTGCCAGCTAAATCAAACATATTTGTAGAAATAAAGCACATGCAGTTCTAGTGATTTCTTTTAACGATTTGTAAAAAAATATTTTTTTGGTCGAAAAAAGCTTTTTTTAGAACTAAAAAGATTTTTGAAAAAAAAATATGACAACACTGATTTGCATTATGATCGTGGTTGTTGTTGTTTTTATTTTATTTGTTGAACTTTTTGTCTTTCACCTCCTCACCTTTTACAGACAAACAACAAATCCATACAAAGGTTTGTCATTTAAATAAAACCCAAACAAATCTGTTTTAAACGAAAACTCTTTATTTACTTCTATTAACGAAGTTTGCTTATGTCCTTCAATGGCTCAGTGGTCTAAGCGCTTTGTCACAAATACTTTTTTTCTTTTAGTCACGCGATCGAGCCCCGTCTATTCAACTTTTTTTATTTTTATATTTTTTTAACACTTTTTTTTATTTTCTTAAACTTGTTATTTTTATTTATTTTTTTAACAAAACAAATGCGTCCAGCACAGTTGTCTTAACGATGTTGGTCAGCTTTTCTGTATAATTGGAGAACGGAAAGAGGAAAAGCTTCCAAATAAGGTGCAAGCATCTTGGTTATCAATACAAAACATCTGACCAAATGTGGGCGGGATCCTTGAATTGGGCGTGGCACAAAATAGATTAATTTATATCTTAAGAACAAAAAGACCGTAATTAAATACTCCATAAATGGGCTAAAAACATCAAAATTTTTATAAAAACTAAAATGTAATATGACCTATGGATACGTCTTATATATCCAAAGATCGAAAATCTTTAGTAGAACATATTTGCTGACCAAAACATACATTTTTTTTAAAAACCTATTTTCGGGAACCATAAATCTTTCAGAGTCCAAGTTTTGTCACTAAACTAAATGGTAAATTTCCACTTAAAGATGTCCGTATATAAATCTGTCCATTCCATATATGTCCATATATAAACTTCACTATTTTCCCAACCATGTTGAAGGGTATATAAGATTCGGCATAGCCAAATTTAGCCGCTCTTACTTGTTTTTATTAATTTTGTTTGCTGGTATTAACTTAATCCATATTCAACTGAATTAAAAAATCGAGGAAATTTTTCAATGAAAATTTTAAATTCATATTTTATGGTCTTTCATTTAAAAGGTACCATCTTCAAGTGTAGTTCTTTAAAGGATCAGGTTGGGTTTGAAAATTCGTATACGTCACAGCAGGCAGCAAGTTTTTGACTTTATGGTAACGGAATCGATGATCCTATCTAAGTTACATTTGTTTGATTTTAAAAACTTCAAACCTGTTTTCAAGAAACTCTCTTTATGAAATCATTTGGCACTATTTCTTAAAAAATTAATAACCGATTTTGTTAAAATTGTTTACACTTCTTTAAAATAACATTATCTAGTGTTTTAACGAATATTTTTTTATTACAACTTATTTTATAAGGAAGTATGTGGTGAAAGTTTTAGCAAAAATGTACTTCAAATAGTTTGTAAAATAAAATAACAGAAAATACCTTTTAAAAGAAATGATATTTTATTTAAAAACTGGTATATTTACTTTTCATTTAAATCAAATGCTTGTAGTTTTTAATTTTTAATTGGCACATTAGTTAAAACTAATGACTAATCAATTAAAAATAAATGCTAAATTTTTCCTACCAATTTCTTAAAAAAATGACTGATTATTTATTTATTTAAACTTGTTTCCGTTTTTTTGTATTTTTATTTGTTTTTTAATCTACAATATGTATACTCACACCGTCTATAGATACATTATGTGTATCTGTGTGTGTGTGTTTATGAAGTGAATTAATTTAAATAAAAAACAAATTGGAATTTTTTTAATAAATTTTTTTTTTGAAACAAAAAGCAAAGAAAATTTAAATTTACTATAACTTTAACGAAAAACAACAAACAACAAATTTCCGATTTGTGGGTAAATGTTTTTAAAATTTCAGAAAATTTAAAAAAAAATAAATGAAAATCCGTAAATGACAGTAAATCATTTTGAACAAATGAATAAAAAAGTTAAAATAAATATTTCTTTAGAAAATAAATGTATGTTCCTTTATTTTTAACTGCACTGAAAACTTTTCATAAAAATAATATTCTATTTGCTTGAAAAAAAAATCAAAATATTTACATAATTTTCCATTAAACGAATAATCGCTCGAATAAAGTTTTATGTGATATTCGATAGGGTAACAAGAAAATTTTCAATTCTGTTTTCAAAAATGTTGGCGCTGTGCGAAGTGGCTAATTAAATTATAAACAAAATACAAATAGACTAATAATTTTCCATTAAACGAATAATCGCTCGAATAAAGTTTTATGTGATACTCGATAGCGTAACAAGAAAATTTTCAATTCTGTTTTCAAAAATATTAGCGCTGTGCGAAGTGGCTAATTAAATTATAAACAAAATACAAATTGACTAAAGGTTTTAAAATTTATTTGAAAAATATTTTAAAATATCATTGAAATATGGAAACCTAAATTAAAATAAATATTTCTTTGAAAAATAAATGTATGTTCCTTTATTTTTAACTGCACTGAAAACTTTTTTTTATTAAACTAAAAACAGTAAACTACATAATGTTCAGAGTGTGGGACTGTTTGTTTACAACTCCGTAAAAATACTAATTTTAAGTTTTTAAAATTATTTCATTCAAGCACAAGCTTCATACATCTATTAACAAACAAAAAAAAATGGTTTTATAATATGTGATGAACCATGAGTTGTCCTGACTGGCTAAATTTTCATAAATCAAAATTATTCAAAAGAGGGCTTTTCTATACTAAAATGTCTGAATAAAATATTTCATTTGATTTATTAAAAAAAAATCAGTAAAAATTCCCTTCTTTGAGCCTTTGAAACCCACTTATTTCCCTAAAGACTATTCCATTTTTTACAGGGTGGCGCAAGAACCAGCCATCATCTGATTTTCTTTCACTATAACTTTTGCTTAAAAAAAATAATTATTTTATTGGTTTTGTTTAAATGCACTTTTAAATTTTTCAGATTGTCAACTTTCGGCAAGAAAAATTTAGTCAACATGCATGCTTAAGGCCAATCACATTTTCCGAGGTAACTGCATGACATACGGTGATTTTGAGAGGGTTTAATGGTGCTTTATGAATTATGTGTGAATTTTCCGACCCCCAGAACCTAGAATTGTGATTTTTCACGTGGCCGCTGAGATAAAAATGAGACTCGTCGCTTAATTTTGAGGTTAAATCATCTACTTCGTCGTTGAGTCCCAAAATTCATTGTTATTGTCTATAAATTTCGCACGTCTCTACTTTACGAATGTTAAAACCCAGCTGATACACGATACCATTTGCAAGAATGGCAGCTCTTCCCAATACAGTGATACTTATTGGCCCACCTTGAATCAGTCGTTGGGTAATTTTCATATAAAGAAGTGTTATGCTTTGACTTCGCGTATTTTATTTCGTAGTTCATTTAGCGTGCACGTATTTTTTTTAATATTATTTTATTTTTGATTTTAGCGAATTTTTTACGAATGGCTTTTTGCTACTTCTTAGAACAATGAGACAAAGCCTTTTCCAAAACATTAGTAATATGTATTGTATATTAAAAATCCTCTTTTGAATAATATGTTATTGTTATGCAGTTTTGATTTTGAAATGCTCCCAAATAATAAAGGAACCAAATTTGTTTCAATTTTCTTACCACTTTTTAAAGGCCGAAGTGGCCAACTACTGAGACAGGTTGTTTATATTTTTTTTTCTCTAATATCTAAATTTCATACAGATCGAAAAGTTTAGCTTGAAATATATTCCTTATTGATATTCATAAGAAAAATTTTGATTATTCATTAAAATTATTTTCAATTTTGGACATGTTCCAAATCATTCGCTTGCCAATAGCTTACATACTATGTGAACATTTTTAACTCTTATTTCTTAAAAAAAATAAATATTTTCATATTTTCTTGCTGACCTATACAAATCCAATTATTATGCTTGTATTCATTTTTGTAGAGATTTGCTTTTTGTGGATTTTCTCTAAATTTGTGATCAACAAATAATAGAAACATTTTTATGATGATTTAAGACAAATAATACACAAAAATCAACATGCATGATAATAAATTTTTTCAAAACCCAAGGGATAACTTCAAAAAAGAAATATGTATGGTAATAATACCAATAATATGCCTACAATAGAAAAAAAATATAACAAAAAGATAAAGAAAATTTGGATTCAATCCTTTTGCCAAGAAAAAATAATAGAAAAAAAAACAAGAAAAAATGATTATTAGACAACTCAACAGATGTTGATTTCATTTGCTTGAATTTTTTTTGCTCATCTTTATATTTTTGTATGTTGGAGGCAGTCCAGAACATAAAAAATCAAAATAAGAAATCAAGCGTAAAGTTTTTATGCTTCACTAAGGATTTTATGCAAAAGGATAATGTATAAAAACACATACAACACTCACACTTATATACATATACCTACCAACATTGTCATACATGTGGTGTATAAAAAGGATTGTAAATAGGAGTATGAAAATATGTTTATTTTTATGTGTAGGAGGAAATTATACTTTAAAAAATAAATATTCAGGTATGTATGTGTGTGCGTGTACACTGAAAAAAATAATTTGTATTGTTGACTTATTTTCAATTGAAATTTTATTTATTAAAAAAAAAGAAATTAAATGTATTTACATAATATTTTTGTCAACACTATATAAGATTTTTTTATTAAAATAATCATAATAATGCATGTATAAAAATAAGAAATTAATGTCAAAAAAAAAAAAACAAAAAAAATAAAAAAAACATTTTCGTTTATTTTACAAGTTTTTGTAATGTTTACATTTTTTCGTATGTAATTTTTTGGATTATTAGTGTAATTTATTTCTTTTAAAAGCTCCTTAACTTATTATAGGAAACTAAAGTATTAATATAAATTTGTTAAATTAACTCTGCATGTGCAATAGAAAAAATTATACATATTATGTATAAGTTGGTGAGCACATAATCTTTAAATTTTTATTGTAAAAATGAAATGAAATTTAAAAATTAAATTCATTTACTAAATTTCAATTTACTAAATTTGTTAGTTAAAAAGCTTATTTTTAGAGTAAAAAAGCGTACAAAATTCTTCAAAATTCATTTTTAAATTAGTGGATATCGTTTAAAAATTCATATATTTATGTTTAAATTAAATAAAAAAAATCCCCGATATTCATAAAACAATAAATTTATTCTTTATGAATTTTTATCTTTTATTTTCGTTTCTTTTTAATAACTAATTAATTTTTTAAGCTTAAAGTTCGTTTCTTATAAAAAATATTATTTATTTTTCAATATTTCGCTACTCCATTTCCTGAAGGTGCTACACAATGGAGTAGCAAAATATTGAAAATAAATAATATATATTTTTAATAAAAAACGAATCTTAAGCTCAAAAAATAAATTAGTTGTTCTTGATGAATTTTAAAACATTTGCAAAAAATTGTTGTACATAAAACATTTGCTAGAAAATTAGAGAAGTTGTTTAAGCAGGATTCAATGCAAGATAGCAAGCAATTCCTAATTTAATTACAGAGAAATCTTATCCACAAAAGAACTAAATTTTATTCAATTTTCTTTTTCATCAAATAAAAAATAATTAAATAATAAAAGTCGAAAATAATTTCTTAAATTGAAAACAAATCGCCAAGTTTGAAAAAATCGTTAAAATTATAAAAAAAGTATTGCTGAACTTGATAAAAAAATAAAAAAAAAAAATTAAAAAAAAACGTAAAGTTGAAAAAAGTTGCCGAAGTTAAAAAATTTACCGACAACGTTAAAAACCCTAAATTTAAAATTGTAAAAATAACTCCCTCGCGGGAAAAATTTATTAATATTAAAAAAGCGAAAAAATTTTCAAAAGTCGCAAAAATTAGAAAGACTAACTAAAATTTTATCGCCAAAAGAAAAACAATTACCAGAGCTGAAAAATCTCCAAAGTTGATTACAATCGCTACAATTTTCATAATCACAAAAATTAACAAAAATCGCTGATACAAAAAACAACATTAAAGAATAAGTCGCTGAAAAAATCGTTTAAATTCGAAAAAAATCAATCGAAATTGATACGGTGTTTTATCAAATAGAAATATATTCGCTTAAATTCGAATCGCTTTAATTCGAAAATAATCTATGGAAATTAAAAAAACACTGAAATAAAAAAACATTGGCCAGAAAAAAAAGCAAAAATTTATGAAAAAACAAAAAATTTTGGAAAAAATTGTTCAATTTGAAAAAAAATCGCTAAAAAAAACTCGCTAAAATGAAAAATTGCCAAAATTTAAAAATTGCCAAAGTTGATAAAAATTCACTGGTTGCTTTTTGTGACTTTTTAGGGCCAAATCGCTGTCCGTTTACGTTTCTTATTTAGTTTTCTATATAAAATTGTAAAAAATCGCAAAAATTGATAAAACTTGCCTAAATAACTCGCGAAAATTAAAAAACTCGCTAAAAATAAAAAAATTCTTTAAAAAAAAAAAAATAAAAAAATTATATCGTCAAAATTTCAGAAATTCCATTGTTTTTTTATATATAGCAACTTTTCAATTTGGACGATTTTAGAATTTTAGCGCTTTTTTAAATTTTAACGGTTTTACATTTTTAGCGACTTTTTCCATTTTATAGTAGTAAATTTACAAATAGTTTTTAATTAAGTACTTAAGTAAAATTACTTAAGTAAACTTTAATCCAAAAAATCTTACTTAGTGTTGACTATAAATACTGGCCCTAAATGTTTTTAAATGCAATAAATTTGTTTGTTAATATGACAACATTTAAATTAAAAATAATTCAAAAATGAAAACATTTTTTTCTGTCTCTGCAGAAACTTATGAGTGTGTTGTTTGCCTTTTGTGTATATGTGTAAGTTTAGCATCCTAATAAAACTAAATGACAATTTCCATAGAAATGATAAAATATTTTAACAATTTGAAAGGCTTGTAGAACTTGTGTATATATACTTTTCTAGATTAATACAAAAGATTTAAATTTTCCCATTTATCTTAGATTTAAAAAGAATTATTGGAGTTTTTTTTTATAAAGCACTTTTCCTTATTATAAAATTTCAGTTTACGTTTTTTGTCCAAAACATCGTTAGTTATACAAAATGTGGGACGTCGTGATCGTGGTGTCTATCAGTGTTTGGTTGGAAATCAAAAATCCAGTGCTCAAGCAATGGCTGAATTAAAATTGGGTGGTAAATATTTATAGACATCATTTTTTTCTCCGAAATATTTATGGTATTTTTTATTCACTCATCATTATGTCATAATGTTTTTTTTTTTTTTGTTCTTTTTATAGATACAGTACCAGAATTGATTTATACATTTATTGAACAGAATGTACGTCCTGGACCATTAATATCGCTTAAATGTTCTGCCAGTGGTTCACCGCCACCACAAGTAAGTTACAGATTGTTTTTTGCATGATTTTTAAAACATGCATCATATTTTCCTCCCATTCAACATAATTTTATGTGTAGTATGTGTTGCCAGTATTCGTAGTGGTTGGTACGTGTAGGTAGATACCGTATCTGTTTCATTTTTTTTTTTGCTGATTATGTAGAAAATGTTCTTGTTTGTGTGTGTGTAGTATTATGTGTGTCATAATTTTTATTTCTTTTTTTTTTAATTTTACAGTTTTCCTGGTTATTGGATTCACAGCCAATTATGGATGTTTCTTTGCATCATCGCTTTGCAATTGGGCAATTTGTCGATATGTCCGGTGATGTGATAAGTCATTTGAATATCTCTCATGTGAGACCGGATGATGGTGGACTTTATAAATGTATTGCCACTAATACAATGGGAAATGTTGAACATTCAGCACGTTTAAATGTTTATGGTAAGTAAGTTTTAGCTGCTTGATGATTTTGCATAATTTTAAAAAATTATTTTCTAAACTTACTAAATTGCATTATCAAATTCGATTTTTTTTTTGCCTTACGAAATAAAAAGTTATAGATACGATATATTCACAAACGCTTAATAAAGTTAAAAGGTGTTAATTTAGCATTTGTAAAATATAGCATTTGTGTAGACTTTGTCAGTAAAATTATTTATATATAATTTTTTGTTTTGTTAAAATACTAGTTTAGACAAAATAATAAAATTCTATGGAACTGTCCATTAACATAGTTAACTCTCTAACCGGCAAGGCCGCCTCCAGACGGTGTTCATACAATTGACCACAAATTGTTTACTGTGAAATAATTTTTCATTTGCAGTCCACGGTTTGGAATCGAGAAAGTGTTCAAATTCAAAAGTTTCATAAAATTTAAAAAAAAAAAATATAAATTTTGAGATTAACTTAATTTTTAAAAATCTTAATAAATAAACAAGTTTAGTTAAGTGCCTATTCCTATAAATAAAAGACAGTAACTTTAGTGTGACTGTATTCCCAATGTGTTTGTTGTTATAAAATCACAATAAATAAAAATTTTCTAAATTTTTGTTTTAAAAATACGAAAAACTTAAAACCTGCAATTGACACCAACACAATATTGGCAAATCAAATTTGTATTTAAAGAACTTTTTGAATTTAAAGTTAAGACTTTCAGTCTTAAAAATATGACAGTCTTAACTCCTCACAAGTAGGAATACGCACCTAAAAATCATTGATAATGCACACAAAGTAAGAGTAAAGCTTTTGATTTCAAAATTTACCATTTCTTTGGTCCAAGGATATATAGGATTCCAGCAGGATACTTTTAAAAGACATAGTTGTAACTTGAAAACAAATAGAGAGATTTTAATGAAATTTGACAGAAGGAATATGTTTACTATTACTAGCAAACAAGTTTGAAGAGTATATATTAAATTAAAGGTTCGATTTCGCTCAATTTCGGATTTTCCGAAAAACGAAATTTGTTAATGTAATTTTGCTTTTATACTTTTATATTGGCAAGAGGAATAATTTATGCCTTACCCTACTCTTTTTGATACATTAGCTTACGAGATTAATTTTAAATCTATTTTGGTCTATATCACTTTAAGCAAACAACGAAAAAAAATTGTATTTCCTCCGAACACGTGGTATAATTTGCATTGCAAAAAAAGTTTAGGCTTAGGTTTATTTTTAAAATTTGTAACCTACTTTTTAAAAATTATCTCAAATAATTTTGCAAATTTTAATTTTATATAATTTTTGTGAACTGATATTTAAGCTTTCCAAAAGTTTTTAAAATATGTACTTAAGAGCGATTTCCCGAAAACTTACAAATAAACTAACATGGAAAATAGCCCAAACTAAACACTTTGATTTTGATAAAATTTAGATATGTAGTTGAAAAAAATCTACGGTCGACCTGCTTCCTCTATTGGTCACTTCGAAATTTTAAGGGGTCATAAAGGGGTTCAATAATGGGTGTGTTTTCGTTTTTTATTGAGCAAGTTTGTTGTCATTGGAAAGGGATTTCGGAGGGCTTTTTACTGGGACGTGTTTCGGTACTTTTTAGCTGTTTTAAAATGTTAAAAGTTAAAAAATTATTTTTAATATACTGTTAAAGCTTCCAAATTCACATATTTTTTCCATTTTAAATTTTAAGAAGATACGTATTTTAATTTGTATACCCTCCACCATATATGGTCTGTCTGTTGATATGACGATTACGGCACGAAGACACAAGTAAGGGGGTGCCAATTTTTACCTAGATTATTGGACATCCTACCGAGCAATTTGGTATTGAAAATGAACAAAATCGGTCTAGCGGTTAAAAAGTTATGAGTGAAAATGTGTAGGTACCTCTAATTTTTCCATACAAATTGTTGTATTTTAGTACAATTTCATAGTAGCGACAGGTACATAATATATTTTCTCATATTTTTTCGCTTAGAAGTGAATAATATTTTTAACTCACCTCAAAATTTTTTTTTTCACCACAAAATTTGTTTTTGCATTCAAAAAAGTTTATCACCTCAAAACATTTTTTTTACCAACATAATTTTACTTTAAAAGTTTTTTACATTATTTGTATAAAAAACAATAGAGAATATTTTTAAGGAATTGATGGAGGATATTCAAAGATTTAAGATTTAAGCCCTTTTACTTGTTTTTTTTTGTATTCGTCATATTTTGTATTTTAAAAAATTTTTTGAGTAGTTATTTTTTTCTACTTTTTGGCATAACTTGACATATTTATATAATTTAAATGTAATTCTCTTTGTAATATTGAATATCTTTTATAGAATATTTTTGTAAATACAAAAAAAAAATATTTTTTAAAAAGGCACTAACAATGGAATTTGTAAATATAAAAAAATTTTTGTTATTTTTTTTGTAACTTCAATATTTATTTTCAAAGAATTTTTATATGAAAAATAAAATTTTTGTTTGTAAATTCTTAATTTTCATATAAAAATTCTTTGAAAATAAAAATTGAAATTACAAAATAATAACAAAAACTTGTTTGTATTTATAAATTCCATTATAGGTGCCTTTTTAAAAAATGTTTTTTTTTTTTTTGTATTTACAAAAATATTATATCAGGCTAAATTTTGGGTAAAAAATAGAGATGCCAGTCTCGATATTCTAATTTTTTTTTCGAAACAAGGAAAAAAATTACAATCGCTAAATCGACTTAGAAAGTGATTTTGAGTCTATTAGTATACTAAAATCTAGGTCCGATATTTTCGGTAGTAACAAACATCAGTGCATGTGGTGATGTAGGGTATAAATAAATTGGGGTTCGGATACGGTATTTTTAATCAGTAATTTCAAAAATACTTACATAAAGTTTTTCTTTTATTTCCATTCTCGGATCGAGAAAACTTTGCTTAAATGAATTATTTTTACAAATAAAAAAAAAAAATTTATTTCTATCGAAAATTTCAAGGTCGTCTAAAAATTTATTTGTTTCCTCATTGAATTAATACAAAAACGTGCTGTACTATTGCTAGTTTTTGTGTAAATCTTCCACAAAAAAAAAAGTTTATTTTTTTTCTTTTGAAATAATTCTTACACTCACAATATATTTTCCGTTACCGACTGTAGTTTATTTAAAAAGTATTACGTATAGTTTGTTTTAAAATGAAGAATCAATTGAAATTCATAGAAATATATTTTTTAACTATTTGAATCAGTCATTCAAAAAACAAACTATGAAAATTTACAGACATTCAGTAGGAGTTGATATTTTCTGTTAAATGTAAAATTTTATTTTTTTTTGTATTTAAAAATATAAATTCATATAATTTCTTTTTGTTTTTTTTACCAAAATAGTTTGTTTATATACAAAATTATTTCAATAAATATTACAAGAAATTATTCAAATATAGATACACACATAGAAAATAAAAATACGTACATATGTGTGTGTTTTGTAAAATTACATACAAATGAAAAAAATTAATTTGAAAAACAATCCACAAAAATCGTTTTTATCTACGTTTTGTCAGTTAAAAATTGATAGTTAATTTAAACGACTTTCGATTGCTATTACTACTTTTGTGGATTATTAAACAATGATTGTTTAATAATTCATTGTATTTTCGATTAATATGTATTTTAGATTATTTTTAAGTGTATAATTACAAACTAATTATTGCAGGTGATTTTGCCGGTTAAAGGTTAAATTTTCAGCTACAAAGTGTCAACTTATGCCATCATATAATTACATAAATCTGTGAAAGTGGCAGAAAAAGCTCTCAAATATTAGTTAAAATAGCGGAAGATTTTGTTGGGCATATATTTTTTATACTGATAAACAAATTTTCCCAGATGTGCTCTACTAGATAAGCAACTAATTCGATCAAATCACTTATCTTGGCAGAATAATTTCCATAATAATATTGATAGAAGAATGATAGGCTATATTACGACGATGAGCCAATAGAGCTGGATACCCACCCTACTGTCTCCAAAATAGACTTTAAATCATCTGCTCATATATGGGAGCTGCATTCGAATTTCGGTCTTAAAATATAGGTGGTATTAATATTGTAGTAAGGAGATCGGATGGATGAAATATTTCTTACACAATTTTAGGAAATCAGACACTTGAATACGTCTTTCGACACTTGAAATAAATGCTTACATCACACTGAATTCTTATGCCCAGAACATCAAGAGTAAGCGATTCCTCGATATCGACACCAACCATATTTACTGATGACAATGACGGTCAATATTTATTACACGGAGAAAACAGATTCATTGTAACAAAATAATTTTTTTATTGTCGAAACTAAGTGTATTCCTGATATAAAAGTGTTTCAAGCGAAATTTGTTATGTTAACCGAATTTCGGTCACCATAAACAAATAAAAAAATTTATTGAAAAATTTCTGAATAGTTTGGTGGCAGTAAACAAATTTTTTTATTGTCGCAACTAAGTGTATTCCTGATACAATAGGGGTTTAACAAAAATTCTGTTATATTAACCGAATTTCGGTCATTACAAAAAAATATATCGTTGGCTCCAAAAACCATTTTGTTGGCAAAAATTTCGGTTGTCATAATAAATCTGTTTTCTCTATGTATGGTCGACCAAGAAGGCTATAATTTAATTTTTAATATGCTGGCGATGGCAGTCTTGGACATGAATATTTTTCAATCATATCTTCTTAAGGCGATGTAACGAAATGAAATTGTAATGAAGAAAAAAATCTTAAACTTTGTTGATTCTTTTTAAGTTTCCAATTTACTCAAATTTTATTATATACATTCTATTTACTTATTTTCCGGATATTTATTCAATTGTTCTTCAATTTAATCTTCTAACATTCTGACAACTTTAACCTTTTAAATAAAATGTTAACTTTTATCATTTTCGGACATCTCATCTTTTGTAACAACAAAAACCAAATTCTAAATTAAAATTTTCGCTTGCTTTCTTCACAAAAGATAAAATGTAACAAAACCAACATAAAAAAAAATATATAAAAATCTAAAAAACAAAGAAAAAAATTACTTAAAATAAAAAATACAAAATAGGGAAATCATCAGGATTGAAAATAAATATCAAACAAATGTATACAATATTATATCCTTTGGCACTACTAACGACTATTGCTACGACTACTATTACATTTTACATATAAACTACACGTAGTGAATCCATAGTGAATAACAGTCATACCAGCCGATGCGATTACAATCAAACAACATACAACATCATAGTTATTTCACATAAAATTCCTACTTGACAATTATTATGCAAAACAAAAAACCAAACGAATCGATATAAAAATCCTCTTGTATGTGGGATTCTGTATAGATTTTTGAGTATTGACACTATGGATCAGAAAATCATTAGTTGTACCATTTAATGGCAAGATATTCAAAATTAAGCCAAAACCCTTATCAATTTATTTAAGAATATTTCCATCAAATGATTTATTGATCCAACTTAAATTTTGATAATTGAAAATTCCTTTATTAAAAATTAACAAATTAATCATGAAACTTATGGCATTAAATTGAAATTTTAATTAAGTTTTTTAATGGAATAAATTATATTCATAAATCAATTTATATAATATTGGCAACCATTGTAAATTTTATTAAATTAAATAAATTTTTCTATTAAATTATTTAAATTTTTAATAGAAACAAGGAATACAATGTGATTGAGTTATGTTTTCAATTATTTTATGGTTTGGTTATAATGCGTAAATTTCCAGTTAAATATTTAAATGATTGTATAGGAGTAATATGTTCTTACCTAGACGGAGATATAAAATATTTTTGTAATTTTAATTTGTATCGTTATTATATTTTTGAATTGCAAACATAATAATCTCTTAATATATAGAGACAAAGTTACTGCTTCAATGACTTACTCAACGGCCCAAACCGCTTAAGCTAGGAAGTTGAAATTTGGTACATTCGCTGAGATGGGATTTTTGGAAATTACAGTATGAAGGATCAAAAACGGAAAAGTCTCCCCTTTGACGGCCTGCCCAAACCTCTTAAGATAGAAAACTGAAATTTAAAATATATGTTCACTGATAAGATATATTTGGGAATTTTTGCCTGGAACGCGCAAAAATAGTTCAATATGAACAAATTTCGTTTTAAAAAACTGCTTAAACCGCTGGCAAAGAATTTGTTGTTTTTTAAATAAGGCTTATATATCAGCTTAGACATGATTTCTTGAAAATCCTATGGAACAAGGCAAAATAGGGTAAGAATTATCCCCTTTTAACGAACTGACAAAACCTCTTATGGCTAGAAACTTGAAATCTAAAATATGTGTTCCTTGGAATATGGCTTACTCACTGATAAGAAGGATTTTTTGGAAACTCTTACGGGGAGGGGAAAAACGGTGAAAGAGCGGGGAAAAGGGTCTGCCTTAGTGACCTGTACAAGCAGCTTTTTGTAAAAAAAATCCGAAGTTTAAAATATGAGTTTCTGGGAGGTGGACTAACTCACATATGATACGCGATTTTTAGAAATTTCTACAGGGATGGGTTAAAGTCTTACTCAAACCATTTTGGCTAAAAATCTGAAATTTAAAATAGGTTTTTTAAATCTTTATCAAGAACGTGGTACAAATGTAGGATAAAAGGGGGAAAAGTCTCTCCTTTGCAAATTTTACAAACTGATTTGTCCAGAGGCATGATGATGCCATGATAATAATTTGGCATGGAAAGGGGAGTGAGTGGAATTGAAACATCACACAAGGAGAGCGAAGTAAAATGGAACGTGGAATGAGTGGAATTAAAACACCATTCAGGGAAATCACATATTTTTCCTCTTTAGTGATCTTTCTCCATTTTGACCTTTTTCGGAAATTTTATCGGCCAATAGTTTTTTTTTTTTCATTTGTGTAATGAAATATAAAAGGATTCTTATAAAATTTAGGAACTTTCAATAATAAAGTAATAAATATTTGGTAATCATCCAGCTTAAACCGCAAGACAAGCAAACTTGAAATTTCGTACTTAAGTTCCTCCCCCGGCTGAGACTTCCGCCAGAAGAAATATTTCGAAAAAAAAGGAAAAACCCTCTCCCCTAATCTCCTGTCAAAAAGCCCTTGGCTTTTAAATTGTCAATAAAAACTTGAAAAAAATTAAAATTAAAAATATGTGCTCCCTGATCTATGGAATAAGTCACTTAAGAAATACTTTTTGAGTTTTGAATAAAAATTTGTGGAAAAATTGTGTTAAAAAGGAAAAAACTGCAGCCTTAATAATTACCCATCCCAAATCTGTGTAGTTAGGATTTGGAGACTTTGCCATGTATGATGTTACTTCGGTAGAGATGACCCTCAGCATCTTACCCAAACAATTTCTGCTAAAAATCTAAAATTTAAAATATATATTCCCAGAGGAATGGTCTAATAAGGTTCTTTTTAGAATGTACAATTAGAAGGTGATAAAATATAGGGTTAAAGGAGGAAATAAGTGCCCCCTTATTCACTCACCCCAACCGCGAAATCTAGAAACTTGAAATATGACATGCAGATTCCCATTGGTGCCTGATCCAAAAACCTTTGGCTATAAATCTGAAATTCAAAATGTGATTTGATATAGATAATTTTTGAAATTTACGATTAAAGCGTGTTAAAATTTTGACTAAAAAGGGTAAAGGTGGCCCCTAAATGATACGTTAAAACCCTTTCAGCCAGAAATCTGAAATTTGAGCTATAAAAAATTTAACAAATTTATTCTAAGAGGAATTTCATTAGAGAAACAATTAAATTTTCTTCTGAATACATTCCTATATTTAAAACTACACGCAGAAAAAAATATGGTTGCGGAACTCATATTCGAAGAGCATCATATATTCTTGGGATTTTGATTGTGTCAACAATAGTCGCATTTTAATATAGTTATCATGTTATAATAAATAACTATAATTTTACCATAATATGGTCCCAACAGTTTTATTTGATGCTAAACAATTTGATTATCTGGATTCTATGGATCTGGTTCTAAAAAATTTGATAATGCCTTTTTTAAGGAAAAATATCTTGAAAAAATTTTTAAATTCAACGGACTTTTTTAAAAGAAAAAAATCATTAATTGTATGGACTATTTCCAATAGAAAAATTCTTAGATTCTAATGATATTTTTTAGAGAGTCCTTAGTCTCAGAATTTCTTTTTTAGTAAAAGTCTTTAAAATCCTAGAATATTTCTATTAGAATATTTCTACAGAATCTAAGTATTTGTCATAATAAAAGGTCCTTAGAATCTAATAATATTTTAGAATATAAGTTTTTTTTAAGAATATATGAATTTTTATTCAATCTGAGTATTTTCTTTTAAAGGAAATTGCAAATTTTTTTCAAGAAACCTTTTCGTACAAAACAACTCCTGGATTTCACAGAGTTTTTCTTGTAAAAAATTATTTTATTAATATTCTGAATACTTTTTCCACAATAAATTTATTGTTATTTTTAGTGAAAAGAATTAAGAAAATATAAAATCTTTTTGAAAATGAATTGATTAGTGTAAATTATAATGTTAGTTATATGTATAAGGCATTTTCTAAGTTAAAATCCCCAGATAAAAATGATCATATATTATCAGTTTTACATGGGTGACTCAACCAAATTTTTGTATTGAAACAGGACAGTATTAAGACTGCAAATGTCAAAATCATATTTTATTTGATTCACAGTTATTCATTGATTTTTGTTAGCATTTTATATATTCATAATAATCATATTTTTGTTATAGTAAGAATTTTTATTACCATAGTATGGTTACAGCCAATCATGTTATAAAATAGAATGTGGCAATCATGAAATAGTAATATATTTACTACAATAATGATAGTTCGACCATATCGATAATTAGAACCTATTTATAAACCAATAACATGATTGTGACAACCATACCCGAATGCAGCAAGGATAATATAGTAGCAGTGCTCATGTTGAATTGAATTATTCTCTGCGTGTACCGGTAATAAAGTATGGCGCTTTTAAGCTAGTGATAAAAATATGTATGCTTGCAAGCAAACATATATACATATGTTTGTCGGTGGATGTATTTCATCTGATCCAAAGGCAAATATATTATATTTGCAGGCAAACATATTGTATTTGAAACTCGGAAAATATATTTTTACACTTTTTACAAATATATAAATATATTTATTGTAACAGCATGTTATAAAGGGTGTCCCAAGAAGAACGAAATTTTTAAATTTTAAATAAAACACAGATATTTAAAAAAAAAATCGTGAAACTTTATTATATCGTAAAGTAGACAGAATGAGGTTATGTATGGAACAATATATCGTGCAGATGGCCGCCGCGGCTTTGCTGGCATGCACGCGATCTTTTAATGAAATTTTCAATGACCGTTTTGCATGAATGCTGCGGTATTTCATTAATGCAGCGTCCGATTTCCTCTTTTAAGGCTTGAGTCGTCGTCGGCTTATTCGCGTAAACCATCGACTTCAAAAAACCCCAAAGAAAAAAATCTAATGGTGTTAAATCGCACGATCTAGGCGGCCAATTCTGATCTCCAAAACCCGAAATAACACGACCGGGAAATGACTGATGCAGCAATTGAATTGTTTCTCTGGCTGTATGACATGTGGCGCCGTCTTGTTGGAACCACATGCCCTCCACATTAATTTCTTCAATTCTAGGCAAGAAAAAACTGGTTATCATTTCACGATACCAAACACCATTGACTGTTTGCGCTTGACCTGCCTCATTTTCATAAAAAAAGGTCCAATGATTCCTCCAGCCCAAAAACCACACCACACAGTGACACGTTGAGGATGCATTTGCTTCTCGTGAATCACTCGAGGATTTTCCTCACCCCAAATGCGACAATTCTGCCTATTGACGAAGCCATCAAGATGAAAATGGGCCTCGTCACTGAAGATGATTTTATCGGCAAAATCAGCATTTTCATGTTGTCTCTCCAATACCCAATTAACGAACTCCCTTCGCTGTCCATGGTCAGCTGGCTTCAGTTCCTGAGTCAATTGAACTTTGTATGCATGAAGATGCAAATCTTTCGTCAAAATTCGCTGCAAAGTGGATTTGGAGACACCAATTTGCTGAGCTCGGTGTCGAATTGAGGTGGATGGAGTTTGAGCGACATCATCACGTACAGCTGCGACATTTTCGGTCGATCGACCTGGTCGATGGCGCGTTGTTGTCTTTACATCACTAACAGACCCAGTTTCGGCAAATTTATCCATTAATCTCTTTACAGTTGACTCTTTGTGAGCATTATTGTGACCCCAAATTGATCGCAATTTGCGAACTGTAGCCGCAAAACTTTCACCATTTTGGTAAAACAATTTTACAATGAGAATGCGTTGTTCATTCGTGTAGCGCTCCATTTTTACTAACCTCGTACCTTCTACTAGCAAACAATAACAATTGTTCAAATTTCAAACAATGACACTCGAATGTTGCCAGATTTAAAAATTGCGTTCTTCTTAGGACACCAAATAAATTCGCTATTTAAAATTCAATCAAATTAATAAAAAGTAGACATGATCACAAAAAGAAACTTTTAAAATATAAAAACCCATTTAAAATTTAACTTTGGAATTTACATGGAAAACAACAACTAATGTGTATGGTAAAGTCCTGGTTAGAAGCGAACGGGATTCTATGAAAATTCAAATTTTTAAACTCTTGCCTATAGTTTACTCTATGAACTCAGACATTAAATTCAAAATCCTTAACGTTGTAATGATTCTCTTTTTGGAAAATAACAAAGCATTATCTAACAATGTTCTGAATGCTAAAAGGTTCGATTATTTTGTTGTTGTTTTTGTTTGCATTTTTTTTAACAACTATTGGCAGACAAGGCTAAAAACAAAATCATGCTTATCAAAAGTGTTTTGTTTTTTTTTCTTTTTATATATATTTTTATATATTGTTGTCTACATTATATCCTTACTGTTGGCTTGTAGTGTCCTGGCTAAGGACAAGTAGTGAGTTTGTTTGTATATATCAGCAATCACTGTCACTGTCAATTTTTATTATAAAAAATAAATTGCTAAAGAATAAATTGCAAAAAATTGAAAGCAAATATTAACTATGGTTACTTGTGATTTGTTATGGGTTGTTGTTGTTGTCGTTGTCGTTGTTGGTAAAGAATTCTTGTTCTTTTAACTGGATAGAATGTACTTTAGTTGTTTACTTCATATTTTGTTGGGTAGCCAGGTAATATTTATTTTTTTTTTATAAATAAATAGTATTGGTTTATTTCAAAGAAATTGTATTTATTTTAAATTCATTATTTAAATTTAAGCAAATGCTAATCAAAATGTAAAACATGCAAGGTTGTGGTTATAAAATGTTGTCGAAATTTTGTAGTATAAGTAATAGTTTATAAGTTATACAGGGCAACATATGAAAAACTACAGTTCTTTGATTGATTATCATTTACATTAATAAGACAACACAATTCTCTATTGATCCTACAAATCAGGCTTCATTATTGTGTTTGTGTATGAAATAGTGTTGTAATATTTTAAAATACATGAATCATCCATTCTCTTTTTTACAATAAAAATATTCGATTTTGTATTTTTTTTGCATATTTGAATATTTTTCTAAATATATTATTTAATTAAAGACTAACATTAAATTAATTTAACATTTTCTAGAAATATATGTGTGTCTGTACACAAAAGTTCAAAAGTAAACATAAACTAAACTAAAAGATATTTGTATGGTTTAAACCCCAAAATAAACTTTAATCATACATACATGTTCAGAAAACTTGCGGTAAGGACATATACACAAATGTTTACAAACATATTAAGGTGGAACTTATTATTTTTCACTTAAAATTAAAAAACTGCTTATGAGGTTATATTGTCTTATTTCAAGTACTTTCACGCAGAGAAAAAACGTGATTGCACATGATCACTGCTACTATATTATACTTGCTGCATTCGGGTATGGTTGTTACATTCAAGTTATTGGTTTATAAATAGGTTTAAACTATCAATATGGTCGCTACCTTCTTCAATGTAGTATAGTATTTTATTATTTCATGATTGCCACTCTCTATTTTATCACATTATTGTCTGTGGTAACAAAAATTCGGGGTATGATAATTATGGAACTTTAAAATGCTGACAACAATCATTGGATAATTAAAAATCAAATAAAACATGACTTTGACATTTACAGTCATAATACTGTCATGTTTTCATAAAAAAAATTTTATCAGTTTAGTCACCCATGATCATTCCCAGCTGAGGAATTTTATCTTCGAAATTATAATTTACACTAATAAATTCATTGTCGAAAAAATTCATTATTAAAAAGATTTTATATAAAGATTTTATATTTTTTAAGTCTTTTCGCTAAAAACTATGATATATTTAAAAAAAAAATATGTTTATTAATTTAGTTCTTGTAAAATAACGACTTTCTTGCACTCAGAATATTAACAAAACATTTTTTTAAAAGAAAAAGTCTCTAGAACTCGAGAGTTGTTTTCTAGATTTTATTTCATATTCTATGGACTTTTCCTTAAAGTAAAATTTCCAGATTCTGCAAACTGTTTATTAGATACAAATTCATATATGTCTAAAGCCTTATTTTTAATAAAAAATTCTTAGATTCTGGGGACTTTTCATAAAAAATTCCTTAATATTAATTTTTTCTCTAGGAAAAACATTTCTTAAAGAAATATTTTAAAATTTAAAGAAATTTTTCATAGTTTCGAATCTTAATACAACTGTAGGGATTATATTATGGTTATTTTATAATAAAAATATGATAACTATATTATTGTATGACTATGATTAGCACAATCATAATCCTAATTATATATGATGTTTTTCGAATACGATTGCCCCAACCATGTTTTTTCTCTCCATGTTTGATAATTTGATTTTCTTTTGCTATAACTTGTGTATAAAGTGAAAACTTTTTATCTGTAATTTTCTAGAAATAGAACTTCTATTGTTTATTCATAAAATTAAAGTTACTACTTCCAAGGCATCCCTCTCTTACTTCTGAATATCAATTTCTACCAAACTATGTACGTAATTGGAATTTATTAAAGAAGAATTTTATTTATTTATTTATTTATTTATTTATTTATTTATTTATTTATTTATTTATTTATTTATTTATTTATTTATATATTTATTTATTTATTTATTTATTTATTTATTTATTTATTTATTTATTTATTTATTTATATATATATTTTTTTATTTATTTATTTATATATATATTTTTTTATTTATTTATTTATTTATTTATTCATTTATTTATTTATTTATTTATTTATTTATTTATTTATTTATTTATTTATTTATTTATTTATTTATTTATTTATATATTTATTTATTTATTTATGGTTTTTGTTATTTATTTTTTAATAGTTATTAAACAAATGGTACATTAGTAAGCACCAATGATTTATCAATTAAAAACAAATTTTAAAATTTTACCTACCAATTCTGAACAATTACTAATTATTCATTTGAAATTGTGTCGGTTTTTTGTATATCTGTTAATTTTTTGATCTACATAATGTAGACTCACACAGTCTATTAACACATGTTGTGTAAATGGCCTTTGAGTGTGTGTGTTTATGAAGTTCTTGTAATTCGAATTGAAAAAAACAAATAATTTAAATATTAAACAAAATCGGAATTTTTTTTGTTTATGAAACTGACATCAAACGAAATTTAAATTTGTTATGACTGTAACGGATACGAATAAACCAAAAATTTCCATTTTGTGAATAAATTTTTATTAAATTTCAAACAAATGAAAAATAAAACTGAAAAAATCGGTAAATGACAGTAAATCATTTTGAACAAATGTATAAAAAAAAAATATAATAAATATTTCTTTGAAAAATAAATGTATTTTCCTTTATTTTTAAATAAACTGTTAACTGCTTGTAGTAAAAAGTAAACTACACACTACTCTGAGTTTAAGATTCATTCTTGTTATACTGAAAAAAAAACTAAATAAATAAGTAACGTGTGTTATGTTTACTCGCACTTATAAATTTTGATTCAAATAATTGTCGAAAGTTATGTCGATGTATGATCATATACCAGTCCAGGTATATAAATTTCGATTTTACATGGGTACTTTTATTTTTTATAATTTTATTATTTGATTTAACTTATTTATCAAGTGAATTAAGAAAAATTTTAATTATTTGAGTCATTCAAAATATAATTAATTTTTTATATTTTTTTTTATTAATGAAGTTTGAGTAAAATTTAATTCTTTTGAATTAAAGTAAATTGTGAAGTAAAGTCTTTTCAAACATTAGTTACTTGTTAAAATAAAGGCAATAAAATAGTATTTCAATTGATATAATTTTTTTTTATTGTGTATTTCTATTTTTTAATGATGTTTTTTTTTTTTTTAATTTTTTTTAGTAACACAAATATATACAAATATAAATATGTTACTGGTTTAATTAAATAATTTACTTCGTGATAATTTAATACATTAAAATATATGCGTCATTTTACTACTTAATGCGGAGTTTTTATTTTATTACACATAAATCGCATTATATATTGTTAAAGCAATATCACCATATGCATATTAATTGTAAATGCAAAATTCAAATTAAATGCAATTTAATTAAAATAATCACAATGAATGACCATGCATTCTAGATATAGAAATATAATTACAAAAATTTAAATTAACCTTTAAACCGGTAATATTTCACGCAATAATCATGAGTTTGGTAGGAAAAATAAAACAAAGCAGGTATGTTTTTAAAATTTCATTTCTTTGCCCACTGTAGGCGACATTAATCTAAAAAAATTTAAAAAGAATCATGAGAGCTATAGCCTCATAAACAGTGGGTTTTGGCCATAAATGATTTAAAAATTATATATCGGATTTCCGCTTTTTGAAACAAAAACTAAAAACTAAATTTAACAAAAAGCAGTGTAAATTTAATATAAATTTTAACAATTTAATGCTAATTTTATATTTTGAAAGGGATTGGCTATTCATTAGCAAGTTAAGACGATGTCCTTTAAATATATTCTAACAGGCTTTTGTTCAATATATTTGTTGTTTTTAAAATTTGGGATAATTACAAAAAATATTTTATTTTGATTTTACGACTTTTAAAAATTTCTTTAAGAAAAATTTTGTAAATTTAATGTTCTTTTGAGGCTTAATAAATGGGTACAAAATTATCAGGTATGGTCAGTTAGAGGGTTAATAGAAAATAATTAGTATATTAGATTTAAAGCATGCATATATTTATTAACAGGCCAACGACTTTCATGCACTAAATAATCGAAATATAAAATATGCAGTAAAAAATTAAAAATATGCACTAAAAGCAAAAAAATTATGCACTATCCATCAATCCAAAAATATTCACTAAAAATAAATCCTTTTTATTGATTTATATAAATTATATATATTATTATATATTGTATTGCATGAAAATAAAATCAAGGTTAACAAATTCTTCATTTAAGTTATTTTTAATTAAAACATAATTTTCAAAAACATGCAAAATATGCAAAAAATATTATAACATATGAAAAAATATTCACTTAAAAACCAAAGTAAGTGCATATTTTTGCATACTTAATGATTTTAATTGCATATTTTGCATTTTATTCCATATTTTCTCTAAATAAAGAAAATTGCAAATTTTATTGCAAATTCTATGAATCGGAAATGTAATTGTGTCAATTGAGTAAAAACCTGCATTTGCATGAAACTCGCTGCTCTGCTCATTACAGGTTGGTTGAAAAGTTCCTGCGCTCACCAAGAGGTGGCACTGCTAGCTCCAAACTTTTTTTTCTCAAGTTGGTATAACTGTCCTGAGAACACATGCACATTCTTTCTTTGTTTACAAGCCATTTGAAGTTGACGTGTCATTGATTTTTTTTAATATGGAAAAAATTTAATATCGTGCAGTCATTAGATTCTTTGTTTTGAAGGGTTTAAAAGCAAAGGAAATTTATTAACAATTGTTAGAAGTGTATAAGGAGTCCTTACCTTCAAAACGCACCGTTGAATTTTGGGCTGGTGAATTTAAACGTGGTCGTACCAACCTTGAAGACGATCCACGCGAAGGACGACCAAAAACTGCAACCACAGCAGAAATCATTGAGCAGGTACATAATATGGTTAGTGAAGATCCAAGTTTGACTAAGCGTGAAACTGCTAATGTCATAGGCATCTCAGACGAACGAGTACTAAATATTTTACATGAAGAATTACGTATGAAAAAACTGTTTGGAAAGTTAGTGCTGCACACATTAACAATTCAACAAAAACTGTATCGATAACAAATTTCTCAGCGTAATATGGAGCTGAGTCATTTTATAACTATGGATGAGACTTGGATCTACCACCATGATCCTAAATTGAAACAAGAACGTTTACAGTGGACTGCAGCTGGTTGTTCAGCTCCAAAGCAGGTGAAGTCACAACGATCAGCAAAGAAGGTTATGGCATCAGTTTTTTGGGATGCAAAAGGAATTTTGTTGATTGATTATCTTCAGAAAGGTAAAACAATCAACTCTGAATATTATTTCAGCCTTTTGGATCAGCTGTATGAAAAAATTCGTGAGAAAGGACATGGTTTAAAGAAGAAAAAAATAATTTTTTATCAAGACAATGCACCTGCTCACAAAAGTGTTTTGACGATGGCTAAATTCAAAGAATTAATGAACGAATTGCTTGAATACCCACCGTATTCACCAGATTTGGCTCCAAGTGACTAATATCTCTTCAGAAATCTCAAACAATTCCTTCGTGGAAAGCATTTTTCGTCGAATGAAGAGGCTATAGCAGTCGTAGACGGTTATTTTGCAGAGCTTCCGAAAAAGCATTATAATGCTGGAAGATCATTGGAACAAGTGTATTGAGCTTCTAGGAGATTATATTGAATAAAAAAATATATTTCATAACAAAAACAGTATTCTTTCATTTCGAGCGCAGGAACTTTTGAACCAACCTGTATGTTTAAAATTATAAAAATTTAGTGTGAAAGGCATAAATATAATAAAAAATTTTTCAATATGAATTTTATTAATAATTGCAATACACTGAAAAAAAGTTATTTATATTAAATCTGTATTTATGTTAAACTTATTATCCAAATTTTTTGTAATCCCATTTTACTTTAAACTTCGGTTAACTTTTAATAAAATTTTTGCTAAGGGTTTATAAGTAGTATATGAAATGCATGAATAAATAGTTTGGATTATGTGCAAATATTACATATGTGGCTTTCTATACCAACTGCCCCGCTACAAAAAAGAAGTATAGTATTTATTGTCCAATATGATACGAATAAAAAAAAATGGAACAACTTTTTAATTTTATTTGAAAAGTGATCGAAGTAAGAGTCTTTAAATATTAATCAATTTAGAGCTCATTTTCAATTAATTTAATATTTCTACTTTATAACGTTGAGCGCCCCGGTAAGCTAGTTGGTAGCGTGCTAGCTTATCAGTGCGGGGGTCGTGGGTTCAATTCCCACCAGAGGCTCTGGTCTGTTTTCGATACAACGAGCAGAAGGCATTTGTTGCTAGTGCTCGGTTAGGGTATTAACATATAATTTGTAATTATATGATTAATTAATAAAATAAATAAATAAATAAATAAATACATAATACTTTATAACGAGATTTCAACCTCCATATATTTACAAAAACAAAGCAAGTTAACGATTTTTAGCTAGGTTGATACATATATTTCGATCCGACAAAAGATCACTTCAGAACCCAAAGTTTTAGATAAGCAAAGAAGGCAGAGCCTGAACAAAAAACTTATTGAAAACTTATATTTTGCTTCATTTCTGTCAGGCTCTGCCTTCTTTTAGAGGCTCTAGGTTGCGTTAATTTTTGGGTTCTGAAGAGATCTTTTGCCGGATCGAAATACATGTATAAACCTAGCTAAAATCGTTAATCTGCTTTGTTTTTGTAAATATACGGAGGTTGAAAGCACGAAGAATGCTGATGAATGTCGTAGCGGACCAGAAAATGCATTCCATTCAGCTTGTGTCTAATAACTTTTTCTGTGTATTCTCCAGAATTACTAAATAAAAATAAGAAAAATTTTTCATTTGAAAAAAAAATTCAATATCTTCATATTTTCGATCTGTAGTTCGAATAACGTTTATTTAAGCAAATACGTGGAAGATTGGTTCATATAGGCATAAAATGGTCAAATTTTCTTTAATTTATTTGCGTGATTTATGTGTCCCATAAAACGAAAATTTCAAGCAGATGTTGATGGCCAAATTAAAAGCTTAAGGGAGCTTTATATTGCAGCTAGGTCTAAATATGAACTGGTTTTAAACAAATTTATGTAACAAATTTCATTTAAATAGCTTTATAAAGGGTGGTTAAATTTTAAGGGCCCATGTTGAATGTGAATCACACCTAAACGTCAAAGTTTTTTTCTGCATTTCATTTGACATTTCTCAATTGTGTTGAAAGATACACAATCGAGCAACGCGTGAAAGATATTCAGGCTTATTATGGAAATGGGCGTTCAAATTTAAAATGCATTTTGTGCACTTCGTAAATTTTTTTGGTTAGCATAATCGACCAAATGTGTCGGGAGAATTGTGGGTGGAAAAAATTGATGTTGTTCACGATAGAGTGTCATGAGGTGTCAATTGACCGCCAAGATCATGTGATTTGACACCGTTGGACTTCTTTCTTTGGGGTTATTTGAAAGAAGAGGTATACGTCGATAAGCCAGCAACAATTCAAGAGCTAAAGGATGACATAATTCGGCACCTTAATGACATAGAACCTCAATTATGCTTTAGCGTCATCGAAAATTTGGACCATCGGATGAAGGTGTGCTGCCGAGGTCGCGGCGGGCATTTGACCGATATTTTGTTCCAAACATAATTCTTTATGCTTTATTCAAAATCAACATCGGCCCTTGAAATTTAACCACCCTTTATTTCCTATGTTTAGTTTGAATCCAATATTTACATGGGCACACGAACGTATGGACAGATGGTTGTCAAATCGCATCAAAAATTGATTTAAAGTGAATTGATAAGGTTTAAGATGGGTTTCAGACCGACAGTTTTGGTGGTTACAAACATCATAACCTCATTATACCCTGACCACATAGCGATGAAGGGTTTAATTAATACTTTAGTTTCATAGTTATACTAGGGATAACAGTACGTATGATCTATATGACGTTGATCATGCTTACTGTAGTTCTAATTGATAACACTGTACAACAATATCAAACATTTCCAAAATTACTTGGTTCTGACAATAAATTCTGGTAGAGGAGTCAAAAAGATCACAACGACATTTTGTTTTAAGAGGGTGGGGGGGTGCAGCATATAGGTATATGAAACTATGTGTTCTTTACATCTGAGGTGTAGGGTAGGTATGTTCAGCAACTTTGTAGAAAATATTAATGCAAATATTTTTGTGGAACATATTAACCCTCTAACTAACCCACATAACGGTAATTTTTAGCTCTATTCTAACGAAACGTAAAAAACTCCCCTAAGAAGGGGGAGGGCGGGAATGAAATGTTCTACAAACATATTAGACATAAAATTTTACTACATATGTCAGAACACATCAAAGCTCAAAACTTAACATAAACATCAAAAAACAGGCAAATTCAAGATTGCTCATGACACAGTGCCACCTCGCTAACGCAACTCTCGATAAACGCAACTTCTCGATTATTGCAACTCGTAAATTGTTTGCATTGTTGACTCAGTTAACGCAACTTTTCAAAAAAAACCTCAGTTATCGCAACTTTCCTCCGTTTGTGTTTTTTATTTATATAAAACTTTTAATACAACAAAGAGTGATATTATTAATAAACTTGATAGAGGCATATCTGCAAAAGTGATTTACGATAAATATAAAGTGCACAAATTAACAATAACAAGAATTAGAAAAATGAAGCTGCATTGACGAGATTGAAAATGTTGACATAACTCCAGCGTTTCCTAAAATTAAATGTCAGAATGCTTTTGATTCTTTTAACATTTGTCTTCAATGGACCGAGGAAAATAGAATAGTCTTAAAAGACATTATGTTTCTTCGTGAAATTGCAGTGCAGAAAAATATTTCATGCAATAAAACACAGTCAAAAATGTCTGACTTTTTGATTGATATTTTTACCACTAAGTTTACAAATTTAATTTTTACATCCGTTGTACATTAGAATGAGTATTTTTCATTTATTATTTGTGTTATTTTTAATAAAATCAATAAATTTATTTTAAAATTAAATGATTTAAAAATTTATTTTTTTAATTTAAACCGTAAAAAATAGAGTTTCGGTTATCGCATCAACCTCAGTTTTCGCAACTGCAAAATTTCTATTAGTTGCGTTAAGAGAGATTGCACTGTATTTCTAATCAGAATATGGCATGACCTATATATATATATATTACGTAGGTCATTCCAAAATCTAACTAGAAATCTTGAATTTGACTGGATTTTTTACGATTTGAAAGAGTGGAAAATAAGACTATGAAATATTAAGTGTTGGATTTAAAGGTTCCTTATTACTTATCTGAAGTCATAATTGAAAACATTGGTAATGATGAATACAATATGGCCAATTTTTACGCAATTATATATTCAATAAAATTATAGCATTTAGATCCGCCATTTTTAAATTTTGAAGAATCTTATTTATATTCAATATTAGAGCTCTTAAATTTTTCGCCAGCTGTTATAAAAATTTCAGTAAGATGTATGTCCACCATATTTGTGGTTCGAGTATAACTTTAGATTCATTACTAGCACCCTTCATTTAATATTTCATAGTCTTATTTTATTTTACCACGCCTAATACGCCAACTTTTTGAGGAAATTTAAAAAATTATTCCAATGTTTATTGGTATCTTCTAGAACCATAAATACTGTAAGTTTGATATTGAAACAATATACATATATTTTTTTAAGCCTGACATTTGGTATGAAAAGCCTCATATGTATAAACTATAATACAGAATTCAATGGACAGTATATATAATCTATCGTAGTTATGAACACAAATGTGTGTGTGTGTTTGTGCGTGTGAGTGTGCATGCATATATCTGATGCTTGTTTATATAATTATAATGTACATGTACATTAATGCATAATTTTATGCAAAATATGTAGTATTTTGTATTGTAGCCTGTACATAATATTAGGGCACAATTGTATTGGGTTGTTGTGTAATATTTAGTAAATATACTTACATTTCCATATACATGGTAGGTACTCGTAATATGAGTTCTGTCATCAGATTCCATTGGAATGAGAATATGAATATAGAATATTTTTGCTTTTAATGGGTACTGTCATTTATGTAAATTACATGTCACACATGAAAATGTTCACAAATGAAAACCAATGTAGTTTTAATGTAACTGCATCAATGCACACTTGAACTTAATTACT
Organism: Eustalomyia histrio; assembly: GCA_949748255.1. Taxonomy (NCBI): domain Eukaryota; kingdom Metazoa; phylum Arthropoda; class Insecta; order Diptera; family Anthomyiidae; genus Eustalomyia; species Eustalomyia histrio. Next base: position 49,590,141 of record OX456523.1, on the reverse strand, counting down.
AGATATTGACATAGTATAAGTAGCAATAAGATAAATATGATGCTAAGAACATGACCACGCCTTCGACTTTTATTAAGTATTGAGATTATGTAATTAACATGTCAATAAAATGTCAAAAAGTGGGTCTTACTAAAGCACAACCTCAGTAATAAGGAAATAATTAATATTAAGTTTTCGTCACCATGTGTAAAATATGGAACTTATGCCTGGTTTTCATTATGTCATATGTCAAAGACTTATGTCAAATTTTGGTGTCAGTTGACTGACACGCCGTTTTCATTACAAAGGTCAAATATGATGAGGCGAGCGAACAGCTGATTAGAAAATATCAATTTGTGTTCAATAAAAAGTGGAAAAAATTAAAAATGATAAAAAAGAAACAAATGGCATTTCATTTTCCAGCAAAAAAAAAAAAAAAAAAAAGCTTTGCGATCGTCAAACAAAAAAAAATTGACAACTTGTTGCTGCCATATCTGTTGACAAACTGAAATTTGACGTTTTCACTTGTCTGTCATTTCAGACGGCAGTTCGTGTGCATAACTGACTGCAAACTCAGATGACACCATATGACAACCCGTTTTCATAAAATTGCCAATAATTTGGACAAATTGACATTAAAAATGACATAGTGAAAACCATGCATTAATCATAAAGCTTGATTTTAGGCAACTTATGGAAACGAAAAAAAAAAGCCTTTCAAAAATACATAAATATTTGTTTTTTTTTTTAATATGTTTCGTAAAATAGCAAACCTAGTTTGGGGTCTTAACAAGAAAAATTATAAAATATATTTCGACAGGATATATTTTATTGAAATGTGGTGTTATCAAGTTAACAATAAACGTACCAAGCCGTTATGTTTAGTAATTACATAAAATATGTTTTCCTTTTTTTGATATTATACGAGTGCAATTGATTTTATAATATTAATTCATTATCTGTTCTATTTTGAATTTTAAAACAAATTTTTCTCGGCCATTTCACGATAGGTTGTCCAAAAGATAATCTTGGGTCTAACGATTATACATGTATATTGCACGCAGAAACTCTATGGAGTCACTTATATATTTTGACGATTTGCATTCCTCTAAAAAATGAAAATCATGTAGAAACTACACTTAAAATAGTTTGCAAGTTAAAATAACTAAAAATACCATTTAAAAGGAACGATATTTCATTTAAAAACGAGTCTATTTACTCATTTAAATCAAATGGTTTTGTTACTTATTTTTAAATGATGTTTAAGCAACTGACACATCAGTAAAAAACAAATGAGTAATCAGTTAAAAATAAATGTTAAAATATTACCGACCAATTCCGCAAAAAATTACTGATTATTCATTTATTTGAAATTGTTTTCGTGTTTAGTATTTTTGTTTGATTTTTAATCTACAAAATGTATACGCTCACAGTCTATAGACACATTTTGTGTGAATGATCATATTTGTGTGTTTATAAAATATTGTTATTTGAATTGAAATAATTTTGTATAAAAATAAACAATTTAAATAAAATACAAAATTTGAATTTTGTGAATATTTTTTATATTTTTTTTTTGAAACGGACTGCAAGCAAAATTTAAATTTGTATAACTGTAACAGAAACAAATAAATCACTTATTTCCGTTTTGTGGTTAAATTTTTATTAAATTTCAAGCAAATGAAAAAAATAAATGGAGTTTAAATTGAAAAAAAAAATTGTGAAATGACAGAAATCATTTTGAACAAATGTATAAAAAAGTTAAAATAAATGTTTCTTTGATAAATAAATGTATGTTTCATTATTTGTAACTGAACTCTTTGCAGTAAACAGTAAAATACATAATATTCTGAGTGTAGTAAAAAATATATTTTCGGGGAAGGGTTCTGATCTTTTTTTCATAAACAAAGCGGAAATTATAGAGATAGATCTGAACAAAATTAAACAAAAATTAGTTAAATCAAATATCGGGAAATGGGTTTATATGGGGATCTGGCTCCCATATGGTCTCATTTTACATTCACAATCTAAATTTAACCAGATATCGAGGGTTTGTGTGTGTGTGTCCAAATAACATTTAGGCACAATTCAGACAGGACCTTTTTAAGGGAGGTAGGTCTTAATATTGATTTGTTATTTGGTGTCACCCTGTTTAAGTCCACCTTGAACTAAAAAAAAATTTACAATATTAACAAAGGATATATAGGGTTTTCCAATAAGAACTTGACAATTTTTTTTAATAAAACGCAAACCATTTGAGACATTTCCAAGACTTTATGATCGATTTGAAATACAATCAAAACATATATGAATGGAACTCGACTCATATGGACACCGCGGGCACGTCGGCAGCGGTCGATTCGTTGGACCCAATTTTCACACATTTTCAATGTTGGCTCTGAGTTCTTTCGACATCGTCGGCTTGTTGGCATAGACCAATGATTTGACGTAGGCTTAAAGAAAAAATCTAGAGGCGTTAAATCGCACGAACGAGGCTGCCAATTGACTGGTCTATTTCTTGAGATAACACGCTCACCAAACTTTCTCTTCAATAAATCGATTGTAACGTGTGTTGTATGATTTGTGGCACCGTCCTGTTGAAACTAAATGTCGTCCAAGTCCATATTTTTCAATTCGGCCAAAAATAACCGGTAATCAAGGCGCGATAACGATCGTTATTGTCGACGAAAAAATATGGTCCAATGACGCCGCCGACATGCAAACCGCACCAAACAGTTATTCATGAAGCACATGTGGATTTTCACCAAACCAATAACGCTTTTTTTGCTTATTAACGGACCCATTGATCCAAAAATGATCTTCGTCACTGAAGATGGTTATGCTCTTTAAGTTGCGGTCACCGACTCTTTATAATTTGCATTCTTTGTTCGTTCGTGTACTTCTTCATAATATAAATTAACCGATTTAAAGGGACTATAAAAGATCAGTTGCGCTTTTAACTTCTGTTCTTAAGAATTACCCTGGCAAAGTTGAACAAACCTTTCAATAAATATAAGCCGATTTTAAATCATAGACAATGGAATCCCAAAAGATGGGCTTTACTTGTAAAACTAAGATCAAAGCATTATGTTTTTAGGTTTACTTTATTTTTATTTTATTATTATTTTAAAAAAGCAATGAAAAATACTCAATAACGCAAAAATAAAATAAAGTAATTCAGTCTCAATAAAAAATAAACAACTTCATTTCATTAGCATGGAAAAATTCAGAAAATTTGTAACGCAAAAATAGGGACACACTTATAAAAAATTTCTAAAATTATAGATAAATATAAAATTTTATATTTTTAATATTTAATTATATAGTATTTATTGTATTAATACAGCCTTTAATCGTTTATTTAAAGAATACACAATGGCTTATAATTCTTTTATACTTATTTTATTCTTTTCATCCAGATGGACCTTTTTGTGAAGGTGTTGTTGGCATTTGTGGAGTGCTGAAGAGAAAATTATTTTTTAATATTTATACATAAACACATTGGTTCATTGTATTTTTAATACATACATGTTGGGAGAATCATATTCGAAGAGCATCATATATTTTTGGGTTTACGATTGTGCCAACCATAGTCGTACTATATTATGATAATAAAATATCCATAATTTTACCATAATATTGACCCTACAGTTATATTATCATCCAAAAATAACCATATTATGATTCTAAATAAACATATTATGATGTTGAATTTATCATAATATGATTGCATGTAATCATAGTATGCTCAAAATGGTATTACGTTATGGTCCCCATAACTATATTATGATTTCTGGATTATCATAATATGATCCAGATAAAATCTTTGTATAAGGAATTTTCGAAAAAAAAACCCTCAAAAAAATCTTCTAAAGTTTAAAAAAAATAAACTGGATCTTAATAGGTCAATTGATAAAATGTTTAAATGCCACATGAAAGGTATTTTCTACTCATCTGATATTTGTCCAGTTTTAGTAAACAATATATAATTGTTTTTTTAAGACATTTTGGTTTTTATGACAACAAGACAATACTCGTATTAGGACTGTAAATGTCAAAGTCATGTTTTATTTGATGTATAATTATCATATTTTTTTCATAGTCAGAATTTTTGTTACCACAGTATTGTTACAGCCAATCATGTTATAAAATACAAGGGGCAATCATAAAATAGTGAAATATTTACTATAATAATGATGGTAGCGACCATGTTGATGGTTAGACAACCAATAATATGGTTGTGACAACCATACCCGATTGCAGCAAGCACAATATAGTAGCAGTGATTATGTTGCAACGATGTTTTTTCCCTGCGTTCAGTCCCATACAATAACAACTGCACCTCCGTGTTTACAGTTATTACCGTATGTTTTTTTTTTTTTTTGCATTCAAAGCTTCTAATTTTCTACGCCACACTTTTAAACGGCCATCAGAATTTAAAATCTTATATTTTGATTCCTCTGTAAATATCCCATTGTTTCAGAACTCTTGGGGTTTATTTAAAAAATGTTTTTGTAAAATTTAGGTGCTTGCGTCTGTTTTCTTTGTTTATAAGTGATTTTTTATTGTGTCACATTAGACATTAGACTCTGAGTAGCTTAACTTCTTTGGGTGAAACTTTTGTGTTTTACTACTTTTTAATTTCACCTGCAGTTTTTGTGGCGCTTGTGAATGTTTTTTTTTTTTTTTTCAACTACACGCTTTATATATTGTTTATATTTGTCGTTCAACTTGGGTGGCCTACAGGCCTTTTTTAGATTCGGTTCTCTTTTAATTTGCGTTGAATAATTTTTCTCACCGTCACTCTTCATATCAATGGATTATAATAATTTTACATTGCTTCTGTAAAAATATATCGAAGTTATAGTTTAAGAAATTTAATTAATTTATAATTTTTGGTGTTAATTACGATGTCGTTTATAGAAAACAACTGTCTTTAGCTTCTCTTCAATTTCTAATGTACCGTTATTCTGTATACACAATAAGTGTGCCCTTAGATTTGCGTTGCCATATCATGAAGTAATATGAATGTTTCTAATATTTTTTTTAGTTTATAAAAGCCAACCTTTATATTAAAAATAAATATGGGGTTTGCCTTAACATTTTTTGCAGGACACTGTATATATGACTATGTATAAAATATGAGGACTATAGGTATCGCAATCAGAAAATCAAATCCAACTTCTTTAATTCCTGTAATTAATTTAGAAATCGGTTAATGTTTGGGGAAATGATGATCGTTAAAATATTTTTCGTTTTTGGCCTATAATCGGAAACTTTGCCACTATGTATTGTAACAGGGTAACTCTAAATTTCACTTAAATTTTTTACTCTTCTTCTCTAAATTTTTTTAGTATAATATTAATTAGTGGATATTTCTAGAAATTATAAGTTTCCTTGCTTTTTGTAAACTTCGTTAATTTGAATTGTAATAGGGTGACTATAAACAACAAAATTTAAAATTTTAATTGATTTCATTTAAATATTATTTAAATTGGTTTATATTTAAATAAATTATTATCGGTGAAGCAGGTTTCAACATCAAAGAGTAAATTGTGTCACCCTATGTTACCAAAAGATGTTTTAATTCATCTTTTGGTAACAAGAAAAGTATTAATGTTAACCGATAGTGGCACTTTTGTCGATTTTTTTTTTTTGACAAACAATTTTTATAAGACCGGATTTGAAGTTAAATTTCACTTATTTTGAATTGCGATTTCAGTTATTTTGACATACATTAAATTTTGAGTGTAGATTTGGTTTTGCACACATTTTAACCTTAATAGATATAATTCAGGTTTACTTATTTCTATGTAAAAAAAAATGTCAAAGAAATTTTAATTTAAGCCTTTTATCAATTTGAATTTAGTTTGGAATTAATTAATTGCACAGGGCCTAAAGACAATTAAAGAAATGCTTAATTGAAATGTCATATTATATGATGTTATAAAATATATTGCAGTACTTACTACATAATTTACATATTACTTGTAATAATGAACATACAAAGTACATCTAAATGTTTGTTTTAAATTAATATATATGTATATAAATATCGTATACAAAGTTCAGAAAAATGTCAAAATGTCCAAATGTCAATGTGTACAACATATAACCACAAACAATAGTGTTGCCAGCTCATGAAAGCAAAAAAAATACAAAACGGGTAAAATGATAATATATACAAAAAGAAACTGTTATTTATCAGAAATCTTCAGGTGCGGAAAGATAAAAACAAAAAAAAAAACAAAAAATAATGAAATGGCAACATTAACATACATATACCAAAAAAAAAAATAAAAAAATTAAATGAACAGCCAATAAATAAAAATGTATCCTGTTACTTATGTATGTGTTCTAAATAAGTCTCTTAAATGTTTAAAACTTAAACATAAAAACTAAAAATACATTCATATATTCATACATAAATTATTTTTTTTTATTGTAAACTCTTTTTATCCACCATCTTTTTTGTGTGTTTGTATATTTATAGGACCTCCATATGTGCGAGCTATTGGACCGATAAAAGCTGTCGCCGGCGAAGATATAAAAGTACATTGTCCATTTTCCGGCTATCCCATTGAACAAATTAGATGGGAGAAAGGACATCATGAACTGACAACAAGTAAGACAAATTGCTAAATGTATTCAACTACATAGATATGAACAAGTAGTGTATTAGGGAGGTACTTAAATGATTGTGTATAAATAAATATTATTTGCAATACATAATTATACATTTTTCTTAAAAATTTATTTTAAATCATATTGTTGGTTATATATAAAATTTTGTTAGTCTTAGATGTATTGCAGTGTTGTTTTCAATAAGTGCCAAACTATAAAAAGACAGTTTTATATGAAATGTTTAGATTGTCGTACATAAATTTATCTTTTTTTTTGCAATTCCAATATGCTTCTTTTTTTATTGTCTCGTTTGTTACATATCGTCAGGTGAAATCCAAAATAATGTAACTAACATTTTTATATTATGAAGGAGAAACAAAAAAAGTTAAACAAATCTACATCATCTACTTATTTGTGAGAAGACCGACATAATCAAACATTTTGAGTTAACGTTGCAGAATTATGGGTCACACCATAATCTAAAATATGTAAACAAATTGTACTGATATCTATTTCTCTTGTTAAGTGGCGACCAGAAATTTCTTGTACTTTTCTCAACAGTTCGGTATCGCTTTTTTGAGTTATACCGGTCTGCCCGCAAATGTGCGATATATAAAAAAGTAACGTTACTGACTCACAGACCGATTGCAAGAATGGCCGACCGACTGATATGTCGAATGATATGCTGAATGATATAATCCAGGAACTTGAAATTTGAAATTAAGACGGCACTTTTAAAAATTCCTTGGGGAATAAAAAAAAAATTAAAACCGTCACCCCCTTGACGGCCTGCCTAAATTATTTAGCTAGAAACTTGAAATTTGAAATGCGTGCCCTGGAAACGTGACAAAAATGTGGGTTCAAAAGAAAACGAGTCGCCTTCTCCATGGCCTGTCCAAACGATTTGGCTAACTCAGGCAAAAGCGCTTTATAATATTTATAAAACAGTTAAATTGGGCGAAAATCAATGAAACATGTTTCATAACGTCTTTATCATTTCATAGAAAAATGTAATCGATTACCTATATCTCGATTACTGAGAGAGACAAAATGGACACCTTTTTTTAAGTCGAGTAGGGTGCTAACATACTTTGATAATGAAATTGGGCCAAGTTCGAGAAAAGTTCTGAACCAAGTCATCATATTTGAGAAGTGTTATATTAGACGGAAATCTATGGAAACTTCATAAATATAATGAACATTTTTCTCTGAGTGTGAAGGCCCAAAATATGTATTACATAGGATATAAACAAGTTCACTGATAAGGCAAGTTTGGAAATTGTCGTCTGAAGCTAGCAACAATAAATTTATAGAACGAAAGGAATTAAAACACAAAATTTGATAAACGAAATGCAATGGAAAAGGGATTGAGAAGAATTGAAACACTAGGTAAGGGTATTAAAATGAAATAGAACGGGGGACGAGTGGGATTGAAACACTAAGCATAGGGAACAACATTAAATGCAGCGAGCCTTGATTTTAGTGATCTTTATCGATTTGAATATGCATTTTTTTTAGTTAAGTGATTTTTCTCCATAATGAAAATAATTTTACTATAATTGATAGGAATGCAATGATCATGAAATAATCAAATAATTTGTCCAATCAATGTATAAGTCTCACGTATTTTTATATATCCATTAAGAAATTTTAATTGGTGGGGTATAAAGATAAAAATGAATGTAGAATAGAAAAAGCGTTTTCTAAATCACTCATCAGAAACCGCAGAAGCTACTTTTTTTGAAATTTGGCACGTAGACATCTAGCATGATGGCGTTTTAGAAATTTGCACAGGGGTAACAAATTCAAAATATTTTTTTTTTTGTGGGGGGGGGGGAGGGGTGTGGGTTTATTCACTGCACACAGAAAAAATAATATAATTTTATAAAGTTTAAGAGCATCATGTTATGATTGGTCAAAGTATGATCCTTGTGATCATAATATGATCTTACGTGATCATAAAATCGTCCTCAGTGATTATAATATGATCAGTAATAATCACATTTATGATCATTGGGATGTCAATCTTGAATCCCCAATCATGTTCAACTATATTTTTTCACTGCGTGTGATAAGATACTTTAGCAACACGCAATAAAATGTTCGCTTTATCATGCAGCGAAATCGCTGAAGCTAGAAGCTTGAGTTTTGGCATGCATGTTCCTATCCAGCGTATAGATCAACTAAGACGGAATTTTCGTATGAAATAAAAACTAGTGTCCCGCCCAAAAACTTTAGGCTATGAATGTACCATTTACAATATATATTTTCTAGGGCATGGAAGAGACTCTTTATTGAATTTCCAAATTAAATCATAAACTTTCATAGGGCAACCAAGACCGCTGAAAATTCAAAATATTTGAAATTGGAATTTTATTCATAAAACCGCACTCAAAAAAGTTTATCGATAGAATCTTTCGAAAGTAACTAAAAATTTAGTTATTTTTAACTATTTAAAAAACAAACAATAAATGCAGTAAAAATTACTAACAATGTCGTAAAAATAACTGGCAAATTTTTACTTCAAATATTTTGAATCAACTGACAAAAATTAGAAGAACCTACTGTATTTTAAATAGTGAATTTTTTGTTGGAATTTTATTTCAATTATAAAAAACTTTTAAAATACTTCATCCTATTTTAAATTTCAAGTCAAAATTTTAAACTTTAGTTACAAGATTTTTGTGCAGTAGAGATTAAAAAAAAATTCTGACTTTTATTTCCAAACTAAAAATATATTAATAACATCAAATATAAACTAAACAAGAATTTTCAAAACCATAACCAAATTTTTTAGTATTTAAATACCTAACAAAAGTTAAATATTTACTGGAAAAATATTATTTTGGTAGCTGTTTATAGCTGTTTTTTTAAATAACTGTAAATACAGTTAAAAACTACGGCAGCTGATTACTACATAAACAACTGTAATGTAGTAACTGTCAAACTTTTTTGAGTGCACTATTTTTTTATTGTAGAATTCCAAAATTTTATGTAGACATAAAGTTTAGCCAAGTGAATTATAATCATCAATAAAACTGGTTGTTTTTACAATTTTATTAGTTACGTTGTTTCACATTTCATCTAACGAAATGTATGAATTTAATCATTTTGTATTTTTATTTTCACATTCAGATTCCCATTACACTTTGGCTCCTGTACAACAGGGAGGGTATCTTGTCATCAAGAATGTTGAACCTAATCGTGATCAAGGCATGTATACCTGTGTTGTTAAAAGTCGTACTGGTGAAGAAGCACGTCGTGATATGCAGTTAAATGTCAATAGTGAGTATATTTTTTTTAATATATCGTAAGAAAATTAAAATATGGTTGACGGAATCTTTACATGTGTCACATACACGCAGAGAAAAAACATGGTTAGGACAATCATATTCCTAGAGAATCATATATGTTTGGGATTATGATTGTACTATTATATAGTTTTCATATTGTGATACTAAAATAACCATAATTTTATCACAATATGGTCCCTACTGTTATATTATGATTCGAAACTATTCAAAGTTCTTTAAATTTAAGAATATTTCTCTAAGAAAAAATTTGACAGAAAAATACCTTAAAAAAAAAATTTAAAATTCTAATAACTTTTTTAATAAAATCTGAAAATTTTACTATCAGACAAATTTCTAAAAATCTAGTATTCTGTAAAACAAACCTCTTCGTATAAAACTCTTGGGTTTTACAGACCTTTCCATATAAAAAAATCATTTTATTAATATTCTGAACACTTTTTCTACAAGAAAGTTGTTATTTTACATGAAATGAGTTTTAAATGTTTTTTTTTTGAAATTAATTATTAACTAATTTGTTTTTAATATATTATTATTATTTTTTGTTGAAAATAATTAAAACATAAAAATGATCACATGTTATGATTTTTACATGGGTGAGTTTTTTATGAAAACACGACAGTAGTATGACTGTAAATTTCAGTCATGTTTTATTTGATTTAAATTTATTCATTTATCGTTGTGAGCATTTTATTATTCCAGAATTATCATATTTTTGTCATAGTCAGAATTTTTGTTTCCATAGTATGGTTACAGCCAATCATGTTATAAATTATAATGTGGCAATCATAAAATAATAAAATATTTACTATAATAATGATGTTAGCAACCATATTGATGATTAGAACCATATTGATGATTATAAACCAATAACCATATTTGAATTCAACAAGTATAATTTAGTAGCAGTGATCATGTTGCGACCATATTTTTGCTCTGCGTGTACATAAAATTAGACTTGCGTATCATTTAAAATCATTGAAATTTGTTCATACAAACTTGGAATGATTATAAAAAAAATTTTGGAATAAGGTAATAAATTAAAATAAGACTTTATTCGTTCAAGAAAATTCATTATAAAATGACAGTATAAGACCTACGCCAGTAACTTTACACGTTAACTTTTAAAGTGAACTAGTCTCAAATTTATATGTGATTTAAGAACAAACTTTGCTGCATAAACATAGCTGTAGTATAAATTTACTTTTTAATAATATGATGAAAATTCTTTTCTTCAAAAAATATTTTTTAATGATTTATGTTTGCCTCATCATTATAATTTCATATATTTATTGCTTCAATTTTTCTAGGTCCTCCAGTTATAGAACCATTTAAATTTCCCAAAAATTTACAAGAAGGAGGTAGAGCACAAATTACATGTGCTGTATCCTCAGGTGATATGCCAATCTATTTTAGTTGGAAAAAAGATGATATGTCTATACCATCAAGTTTACAGGTAAAATAAAATATATTCAAAGTAAAATAAAAAAAAAAACAAGAATTAAAATGAAAAATGAAACGAAAAATTGAATAAAGGTAACAAAATATTTTATTTCCAATAACACACGCAATTTAATACATTATCCCTAAGGTAACAATAAAGAAAATATACTATCACAGCTAATGTGAATCAAAGAAGAAAAAAAAAACAAGGGTACAATAAATGAAAAGCTTTGCCAGACACATTACATTTTTCTGTTGCTTTTCAAAAGATAAAATTTCCCCCTACAAAAATTGATAATTGTGTGGTTTCTTTTAATACATTTTTGTTTTTATTACTTTTTCTTATTTTCAAGATAACCGAGAAAAAAGAAGAATTCTATTCATTATTAGTATTCAAGGATATCAGTTCCAAACATAGTGGAAAATATACATGTTACGCTAGTAATGCAGCTGCAAAAGTTAATTATACAGCTGAATTACAAGTTCGAGGTAAGTTGAATAACAACACAATAGATAGTGTACGTATTATTTTAAGAATTAGAAATTGAAATTGAAAAAAAGTTCAAAAGTACACACACAATGAAGGGGTATTTTTTTAAGAAACTAACCTTAATATAATTGAGACCAAAATCGCCCCTAACTAAGTAAACATATTGAAGTATTGCAGCAAAGGAAAAAGGTTACTTGTTTTTAATTTAAAATATTATTAGTTATATTGGGTGAGAGAAGTAATATTTTATAATAAAAATAAAAAAATAAACAAAAATTTAATGGGCTTTAAAACCCAACAAACAATACGTACAGTGTACTTACCGGTTTCGGTCCGTCATTAACGGAATCCAACTCCGTTTACGTACCGTTTTCTTTATCCGTAAACGGACCAGAAAACGGATTTTAAGGAACATCGAAACAGATTCGAATCTGTTTTAAAACCGTCAATGACGGACCGTTTACGGACCGTATATATCGGATGAAAAACGGAGTTGTCCGTTTAAAGTCCGTCAATGACGGACCGTTTACGGACCGGATATATCGGATAAAAAACGGAGTTGTCCGTTAATAGTCCGTCAGTGACTGATCGTTTACGGATCCGTATTCGATCCGCATTCGTACCGTTTTTTCAACAAAAAACGCATTTGTGTAAAGGCATGTTATTTTAAAGGGTTATAGCAATTTGTTCTTTTTTTTTTTCTTTTATATTATTAACAAAGATATTCAAATTAAAATAACAAAACTTAATAAACTAAATACAACAAATACAAAACAAATACCATATTTATCTGCAGCACAATTACCATCCATCAATCACTGCGATTGTGGCCCATTAAAAATCATGCAAAAAATAAAACAAATATTTAATTTTGGTTTAAATTGTGGTACTTACGATATGATGAAGCAGACAATGCAAATTTAAAAATTTTTTCACAAAATTATTTTAAGCTGTCGGGCAATATTTTTATTTGCAAATCAACATAATTTTGCACACATCATCGTAAAACTTGTTTTCAATTTCATAAATATTTACCTGAGGGATATTTAAGTATTCGTTTTTTATTACTAAGCAAATTCAAAAAGTAACGGAAGAAAAACTGATGAAAACAGTGGTCCGTATTTGACGGTACAGAAACGGATACAGCAAAACGGAGTAAAAACGTATTGTTTTCGAAAATTCAATTATACGGTCCGTTAATGTTCCGTTTACGTACAAGCTTTGACTGATAAGTATTTTCGGACCGTAAACGTACAGTAAAAGCCGGATTCATGAATCCGTACGTATCGGAGAGTCCGTAAAAATGTTTCTTGGGAAGCTTACCTTGATATTATAACAAAATTACCAATATTATTAAAATAAATATAAGTGTAGCTTTTTCAGTTACCTAAAACGAATATAATTTTATATTTTGGTTGGTTAACAATTAAAAATAAAATATTTATGAAATTTTATAATAATTGGCGTTAATGGACCTGGGTTTTCTTAATTAAAAACAAACGAAATTTATTTTTTTTTTGCTAAAACGGGAAACAAGCGAAATTGAAACTTTAGAAGCGGAATGGAATGCAACAAGAAAAAGAGAATTTTGATCATTAGGCACAGGGAAAAAATTGGCCGATGTAAATTAGAACAGGGAACATATCCTATCATTTTGTCAACTGAAATTTGTTTTCTAATTTTACTAGTTTTCCATTCCCTTACATTTAATTGCCAATGTTTAACGATCCAACTCCAACCATTTCTCATCCATTGCATTTGGTTACATAAGTTTTGCTGTTCAAACTCCACTTGTTCCCCATTCGATTGCATTTTATACCATGCCAAATATTTGTTTTATAACACAGAGATACAAGATATTTGAGCCTTAACGGTTGTAACGCTATACAAACATATATATCTTTTATACACAGAGAAAATGATTCCTTGTGACAACCAATTTTTTTATCAACGGAATTGGGTTAGGGACACCTGTATATTTGTTTGTGGCAACAGAAATTCGGTGAGTACAAAAGAAATTCAGTTAAAGCAAAATATTTTAATGGATTTAAAATATATTTGATTTACACAAAATTTTGATTTACACAAATAATTGAGTTGCTGTAACCAAAATATTCAGTTGGCAAGGAATTCGGTTGTCACAATGAATCTGTTTCCTCTGTGTAACATCTGAAAATATCCGTTTACTTAAATGAGTTTCGAAAAGAACAAAAAAGGCTGTTCATTTTTGCTCTTCTCTTTAGCAGTTTGGTATTTGAATTCATTAAAATCGGTCCAGCTGTTTAAAAATTGTGAATAAAAATGTTAGGAACCCTTTAAAATATTCATACACAATGATGAAATTTAATAAAGCACTAAAATTTATTTATACACAATTTCGAAATGTCCTCACATTGTTAAGCACATCTTATGAACCACTGTCGTCGATTTTTAACGCCGATCTGCTCTAGAGAAAAGCAAACAATCTGGGTAAAAACACCAACATATTTTTGTTTTCTTATTTTTTTTTTTTGTAAAGGGAAGCAAAACTCAGGAAATTCTACTCACTACGCGTAATTAATGTGCTGCTTTACTTGGAAAGGGGATAGAAAAGACTTGAAAGGTTGTGAATAATGAAGGGCTTCAACTTAACAAAACCCGTTAGATATTTTATTTTATTTATAATGTACGACTACTTTCATTTGGGGTTAGAACCATTGAGGCTAATGGCGATGGTCCAAAATTTACCGCACAGTGTAATCACTAGTTCGATTCTCTATAAAACAACAGTTAGCAAATATAAAGATATTTCGATGAAATTTGGAACATAAGTTTTAATTTTCCCAGGAACGAAACTTATTAAATTTGGACCATATTCAGATCTACCTACCATAGAAAGGTTTCCTCTGAAGTGGGCTTTAATGTTATTTAGAGACATGAAACCGCAGATATCTGGTTGAAATTCGGGTTGTTAATGTTATATTAGACCCTAAATCATTTCTCCAAATTTATAGATCACGTCTTCAAATTTGAAAACAATCGGACCATAAAAACTAAACTTGGTACATAAATTTGTATTGGTCTAACACTAATGAGCTATAATAGGTCCATGTTATGGGCATTGTAATGTAAAGATTAGCGTGTTAGACTGTTACACAGAAGGTTGTTTAAACCATTTCTCCAACTCTCTATCAGATGGCGGGCAAACAACAGTTCCAATATTTATCATTTTGCTCAATCGCAGTGTTGTCATATTTGAACAACTTCATCTTTTACCAGCTTTTATATCTCCCCTATCCCCTTTCTATAGAAAGGAACACATTAATTAGTAGGAAGAATTTTTGGAGTATTAAGAAAAAAAATTGCTTAAATTTAATTAGCATTAAAAAATAGTCATTTTACTAAATGACCGGTATATCGTCAGTTTTTTGGGCACGCTAATTCAAATCTATCTCATGTAGTGGTAGGTATACAAAAAAAAAAAAAAAAAAACTTTAAATATTTGGTCAAAATTTGGCCTGTGAATATTTAATGAGACCATAAATCATTCCACCAAATTTAACGGATATCGGACCATATTTAGATCTATTCCCTAACTATCTAGTAGTTGCATAAATCAACTTTTTGGCAAATTTCGTTCTTTGTTTTTCGCCCGGTTCTTGAAAAAAGGAACAAGACTTTTTCCGTAATTTGCTTTGCTTCCCGAAAATTTAAAGCGCCCCGGTAGGCTAGTTTGTAGCGTGCTGGCTTATCAGTGTGGGGGTCGTGGGTTCGATTCCCACCAGAGGCTCTGGTCTGTTTTCGCTGCAACGAGCCGAAAGCCTTCGTTGCTAGTGCTCGGTTAGGGTATTAAGATATAATTTGTAATTATATGTTTAATAAAATAAATAAATAAATAAATAAATAAATAAATAAATAAATAAATAAATAAATAAATAAAAATAAAACAATATGAATTAAAATAAAAAAAAAAAAACAATATATAAAATGTCATATACTCGGCATGTCCTACTTTAATCTATTTACTAGTTTCAATCTGTATAAAAGAGACTAATTGATTTCAATATTTTAGCGCTCTAAAAATTTTAATATTTAATTGAAAGTTTTTTTTTTTAATTTTAGAATTAAACTCGAAATCCTTGTTTTACCCCAACCAATATTTATCTTGTGAGTCTAGGTATGTGACCCAATGTCTTAAAATAAATCACATTGGATTTACTTTAGAAAATAATCTTACACAAAAAAATAAAAATAAGTATATTAAAGATACTTTTCATAGTAAATGAGTGAGTGAGTGAGTGACTGATTCAAACAAATACACCTTTTTTCCATTCAATCCCACATGTATCCTACAATGCAGGATAAAAAGTTTTTTCTTTCATGTTTCCTTTTACTTTATTTCTATAATGACCTTTTTTTTCATTGATATCCTGTGTTGAACTTTATGTTGTGTGAGTGTGGCTGTGTGTGTGTGTGTTCATTCGAAGTTCCTTTAATCTTACTACTTTTAGTAGTTTTACTCATCTTGTTAATTTTGTTTTGTGTACTTTTCTACTTTGTATCCTTTTGATTTCACACAGAAATCTCTGGTATACTCTATAACTAACTAAATATAATATTTATACACCGAAGAACTAAAATTTGTTTTACTTTTATTTGATCACGTTTAGTTGCACCACGTTGGTCTTTTGAACCCATGGATACAGCCATAATGCTGGGCAATACAATATCAATAAATTGCGAAGCGGAAGGATATCCAATACCCACGATTACCTGGTTCAAAGGACAAGGTAAGTGTATCAAAAATATTTGTGTTGTTTAGTTTTGCGTTGTTTTTTTTTTCAATCATCTTCTTCAGTTTCATTTCTGAGTTTATTTTCGCAATTCAATGAATTCACTATGTAAACATTTGTTAAAGTTACTTCTCTAAATAAAAATTCCTAAAAGGAGGTTAATGACAAAGATGTTGCTTAAGTTAAAATTATGTTTCAATTAATACCTACTTTATTGGATAAAAATTTAATTTTACTTAAAACAATTTTAAAATTCAATTGGGTTATATTAATGACTTATTAGCTCAGTGAAACAACTCCTAATGAAATAACTTCCGATGACATACATCTCAAGAAAATAGCATATAATGAAATAAGTCCCCCAACAAAATGAAATAACTTCCAAACCAAAAAAGAAATAAGTCCCAAAAGAAGTCCAATAACTTCCAAGAAATAAATGAAATAGGATTGAATGAAATAAAACCCAAGAAAAATTAAACAATTCCCAAATAATATGCAATACTAATTCATTATTGATTTTTATTTATCAATGACATCCACTTACCAAAAAATGTTTGCTAAAAGTTTAGTAAACTTTTTTATATACATATTATTTGGAAAAGTTTATCAAGTTCTTTATCAGCTAGAAACAAAGCAACTGTGACCAATTTTTGATATCAATTTTTTTTCGAAAAAGCGTTACTGGCAAAAGTTTTTAACAAAAATCACTTGTTTTTGCTAAAATTTTTTCGCCTTCAGTGCTTTTTAAAAACTTTTACGTATCTTTTTCTTTTTTTTTTAATTTTTTGTATTTGTTTCTTTTTGAAAAGAATCATGCGATTTTTTGTTATTTTCATAAGAATTTTTGAAAAAGCTCCGTTGGCGAAATTTTTTTACAAAAACTCGCTCGATTTTTTTTTAAAAGCTGCTTTACAACATCATAATAAACACCTACAAATTTTCACTGTTTTCGCGACAATTAATTACAATTTTAAATAAAATTTTTGCCTTTATTAATAAACATTCGAGTCGTTTGGTATTGAAAATCAGTAAAAGCGATCTAGAGGTTAAAAAGCTATAAGTTAAAATGTGAGAGTATTTATAAATTTTTCATAGCAGCGTCGGGTGCATAAAATATTTTCTCATATTTTTTTTACTAAACTCTTAGAAGTGAATAATACTTTGTTTACCTCAAAAACTTTTTTTCTCCACAATTTTTTTCACCACATTTTTTCCACCATAATAATTGCTTTTTACCTCAAAATATATTTCGCCTTAAAAATTGTTTTAAAATTTTTTACCTTCGTAGAATTTTTACATTTTTATTTTTTATATAATTTGTAAGTGTCGGGACAGAATAAGAACGCGCCGCACAACGTTAGTTGCTGTGAGAGAAATCGCGCCCAAAATAACGGCATGCAACGGTGCCTTAAAAAACTGACCCATTTATTTTAATCTAAAGAGTACCGAAGAGATTCTTTCCTCTCCAGTGTCTCCTTCCCTTACTTACGACCTATTTTTTCTTTTTTTTTTTTTGATTTTTACATTTTAACTTTATAAAAGCAACAAAAATAAATAATTACACTGTGGTAGTCGCAAATTTTTACAAGCTGGGCACCCTACTGGTAAAGCTGATTCGAGTACGCTGAATTCAATGGTAATAGCCGTTTTCAAAATTAGCGCTCGTATTTGTGATTAAAAAGTCTAACACTAAGGTACCAAAAAAATATAAATATTTTAATACTTCTGTGATAATTTTTTTGTCTCGATCATTTTGTGATCGAGCTCAGGATTTGCGCATTTATATAGAAAAAATTATTTCCGCTTTTCATCGTATTAATGTAATTTAATTTTTGCATTCTTATGTCAAGAAGTTTGCTGAACCATCACCAGCTGAGTCTTACTGAGTCTGAAAGATTCCATCAAGGGATGGCTAGACTTGAAAACTGGTACAGTGGTAAAAAGTGTGATTCCCCGTTAGGTAACATTTGATAGAACTTACAAGAAGAAATGCTTGAAAAAGATGAATAAATATAATATATTATTTAAAAAATGATACTAAAGGAAAACTTCTGTTTTCTATGGTTTTCCACACTTTTTGATAAAATTTATCTAAATAAAAACAAAACAATAAAAAAATTTCGCAAAACGATTTCTGTAAATAAGAACAACAATGTTAGGTTTTCTCAATAGGGTTTAGAAAAATATTTAATAGAGTGAAGAAAAATTTTTTCGAAAAAATAATCGCGTAAAAAAATTTTCCGCTAAAAATTGTATTTAACAGAGTTGGATTGAATTAAATCCATAAATGTTCCCAAAAGTATAAAAAATATCGTTTTATGGTAAGTTAGTATATATTTTTTGAATCGCAAATATCGCGAATACGACCGCTATTTTTGAAAAACGACTAGCACCACTGAATTCAGCGTACTCAAATTAACTTTACCAGCTGGGGTGCCCAGCTTGTTAAATAAAAGTGTAAAATTCGAGCAGTGTTATTTTAATTAATATTTAGAAACAAACATAATAAGTACACAAAGAGACCATGAGAGCCATAGCATATCGTATATTAATTTTATTATTATTTTTTATTTTGTTTACAAACATTTTTAAAATACACCATCACTGCTAGGAGAATTAGAAACAAAAAACAAGAGAAAAGGAAACAAGTTTTAAAAATAAAATAGATTCTACTTCACAACAGCAACGCTCGACACGTTTTTATTGTCAGTTTGTATGGAAAAATACGGCACATTGTTGTTAACAAAAACACTGTGGAGGGCAGGGATCTTGTCATCCCTACTATACTACTTTTTCTGGTACCCAACTACATTTGTCTTAAATGACTTTAGCTAGGTGTCTTCATGAAGCGAAAATTCAAAATTTTTTAAAATTAAAAGCTTGTATATCTAAAATTTCATACCCAAAACAAAGCTTGTCCCTTAAGCCAACTGTAGATTAGTACTATGGTTCACCTTTACTCATTTGAAAACTTTTGAGTGAAGAATTTTTTGTAAATACTTTTTCGTAGAACGTAACTTTTATTGGAGATGATTAGGTTGCATATTATAGTACTTTTTGTGCTACAATTAGAATCTCAAAAGTATTTTTGTGTAAAAATTGACAATATAGAAGTATATGGTTATTAATATTAGAGCTTTAAATTTTTATAACAGATATCGGAGATTCTGCCTTATCTATATGTTCAAATGTACTTATGTATATGATCAAATGTATTTAATATTTTATGCAAACACTTTATTAGTTTTTTCGAATAAAAAAAATTTAAAAATATACTAAAAATATAATTTTGGTACTATTTACATCTTATTTAAAGGTTTATTCCTTGAATATATAAAGACAACATTAATAACTTTTATTTTAAACCCTTAGAGCAGTTAAATTATTTAAGTAAATTTATTCGTGTACCTCCTTTTATTACATTCACTCTTTTTCTGTCTGTATCCTATTTCAATTTATATAAAAAGTGTTTAGTAGTAAAGTACAATAAAGGTTTACATTGTAACAAAAATAAAAAAAATAAAAACAACTATGGAAAATCCAAAAACTAAGAAAAATAAGTATAGATACTATAGACATGACCATTAAATATTTTGTTTAAATACATTTAGAATCATCCTCTTGAGTTTTTATATTGTTAAAGTTGTAGAGGCAATAGTAAAGTTGGCTGGTAATCTGTAAAAGCGAGTTCATTAAAGTTGAATATTCGCTTTTTTTTCGTATAAAAATATCGTAGGAATTAGAATGTTCATTTCAATGAAATACTTTTATTTTATTTGTATTTTTTGCAGTTTTTCGTATACTTTTATTTTAATAAAAAGCGTTGAAAAACTAAAAGGGATTTATTAATGAATTCTGGGTACGAAAAAAAAAAATATAATACGAAAAGAAAAATAAAAAGAAAAACAAAAATAGCGAAATAAGGTTAATTGATTAGTTGGAAAGCTGTTTAATTTTATATTTACGAAAAAAATTAATTATACGAAAGCAGTTTGTTGGATTAAAGCTTAACAAAGATATAAAGGTATAATAAAAAAAAACTATTTCAATAGGTTTAAGAACGTCGAAAATGCTGGGGTATAGCAGGTCAATGATTTAATTTTACAGATCATTATTCATATTGTGTAAGTTAGTTAAGCTAATATGTCAATGACCAGAAGATGATTAGTATTTTTGCCAAGAAACATTTAAAGGAAGAACAGGAAATATTATATTTTGTCAGATACAAAAAGTAACTTAGCTAAGTTTAGAATTATTTCAGTACACTTTGATTAATAGCAAAATGTCTGTAGAAATGTCTATTAAAGTTACTAAAAATTTCTTTAGAAGATCCCTGTGGAAAGAACTGCGGCAATTTTTTTTTTTTTTTTTTTGCAAAATATATACAAAAATTTTACTTAAGTTTGGTTAATTAAAACTGACTCGGTAAAATAAGGGCATTCACATTCAGTTTCCATTTTTTATACTTAATAATTTCAAATATAAAAAGGATTTACATTACAAAAAAAAAATCATCATATTGTTGAAACTTCTTGATAAATATGTATGACTAAATTTTAAATATAAGAAGAATTAAATACTTATAATTTATTTAAAAACTCTTCGTCATATTTAAGATAGGTTTTGTAAATATGAAGGAACATGTTTTAAATTTGAATTTTTATGAAATAGTTGAACCAAATTTTTACCACATTTCACAGTGAATTCACGCATACTTTTCAGAACACTTATTTAAAATTTTAGGTACCCAGCAAAACCACACATTACCAAATATGTGTTAAGTAATGTGTATCCATAGGGGCTCATGGATTACATTACACCTTACTTCACTAATGAATTTTACAGGCGATGAGCCTCAAAGTAATGTATATACCCATTACTTTAGACGTGATAATGTAAGGGGTTACTTATATGGTTACGAGAATGGAAAAAGTAATATGTTTAAAAATATATTTTTAAAAAAGGGGAATTTTTATTTAAAAAAAATTATTACAATTGTTTTAGCGTTATTAAAAATAATGTGGTCATGATGATGATGGGAATCGAACCAGGGAACTCTGGTTGCCAGCTAAGAACTCTACCCACTGAGCTATCGATGCATAAAGTATTTGATTGCTTTAAACTTAAATGAATTGTTGCTCTTGGTCAAAACAAATATACATTACCCTTTGGCTTACAAAAAAAAAACACTTAGTAATGTATCTAAAATTATTACTTTGCATTTATAAATCATGTATTACGTAATCAATAATCAGTAACTTATTACTTTACACTTGCAAATAATGAAAAAGGTAACGAGCTATCATTACAAGGTAACGCATTATAATATCGCACCCATTACAAAAGTTTTTCTGGGTTTCTAAAGGGGTGACTTTCCTTTTTGAACGCCAATTTTTCATGTTTTTAATAAAAATTTTAAAAATAACCTTATCAGTGAATTAGCCCATACTGCAGAGAACATATATTTTCTAAATCATAGGTTTAGCCAAGACCGTTAAGGTGAAGATTTTTCCTCATATGAAACCCAACTTTTACTACGGTCTTGCCGAAAATTTCAAAACTTTTCTTATTAATGATTAAGCCCTTATCCTAAGCAACATATATTTTAAATTTCAGATTTATATCCAATGGGGTTTGATCATCATAAAGGAGACATTTCCCCTTTTGGCTTCTCCCCATAAAAATTTTTAAAAATCTCTCCTTGTGGAGGAATAACATGAATGTCAAATATGAGGTTCCTATCTCGACCAGATTAGACTGGCTGATTAGAAGGAGACTCTTTCTCATTTTTCCCTATTTTTACCATGTTTTTATTCGAAATTTCAAGAAGTATTTCCTCATTAGAACAGAACAGATTCGTTAAGTTTCAGATTTATAGCTTAAAGTAATTGGGGGGGGGGGGGGTCCGTTAGAGAGGAATTCTAGTTCTAGTTTGGATGAAACCAACCTATTGATAATTCATACAAAAGTAACCGGTTGTAGAAATTAAACTTGAACCTATCCGAATGCGATATAAGATATTCCGTAACCTATTATTTGTTTCTTAGTTAAAAATTCATATATTCTTAAAAAAAACTTACATTCTAAGGCCTTTCTTAAAAAAAATAAATTCTTGGATTTTGAGGACTTTTCATCATGAACAATACTTGAATTCTAAGGAGTTTTTCTAGTAGAAATATTCTTAAATTCTTAGGAGTTTTTCTTAAAGAAAAATTCTGAGACTCTGAGAACTAGGTAAACAAAAATCTTAAAAATGTTCTTTGAATCTAAGAATTTTTCTATTAGAGAATCTCTGTTTTTTTTATTAAAAAAGTTATTAGGATTAAAAAAAATGTTAGAAGTATTTTTCTTAATCAAAGAAGTTTTCTTGAAAAAGTCGATAATATCAAATTTTCTCTTTAGGAAAAATATTTCTTTAAGAAATATTTTTATATATAATGAACTTTTTTATAGTTTCGAATCACTATATAACTGTAGGTACCATATCATAGTACTATAATATAGTTATCATGATATGATAACTATGTTATAGTACGACCATGATTAGTACAATTATAATCCCAAAAATATATGATGCTCTTCGAATATGATTGCCCCAACCATGTTTTTTCTCTTTGTATACTAGGAAAGATTTTTTCCCTTTTGAATCCCATTTACCAACGTTTTTGGCGAAAATTCGAAGAAAGTACTTCATCATTTTACAATTTTCCTAGCGAAAATTCCAAAAGTTCCTTAGCAGTGACTCCGCCCATTTACTAGAAAACATATATTTAATATTTCAGAGTGAACAGACTTTCACCATGTTCCTGGTGAAAATTCTAAAAATGTTCTCGTCAGGGATTTTAGCTAAACTGGAGTGCGCAGGCAGTCAGAAAGGTCACTTTTCTATTTTTGAAACCTCCTTTTTATACCACTTTTAAAAATTAAATTCCACTAAATAGGAGATTATACACTGGCAAATATATAATTTAAATTTCAGGTTTCTACCCAAAGTTGTTTGGGAAGACTCTCAACACGCAGAGAAAAAACATGGTTGCAATATGATCAATGCTACTATATTGTGCTTGCTGCAATCGGGTATGGTTGTCACAACCAAGTTATTGGTTTTCTAACCATCAACATGGTCGCTACCATCATTATTTAGTAAATATTTTACTATTTTATGATTGGCACCATCTATTTTATATCATGATTGGCTGCAACCATACTGAGATAACACAAATTCCGACTATAAAAAATATGATAATTATGCAACGATAAAATCAAAGAAAGGAAAGTTCTTAAAGTCTATGATATTTACTTAACAATTTTTCTTCAAAAAGTCCTTAATATTAATTTTTTTCTAAAAAAACATTTCCAAAGGAAATATTCTTAAATTTAAAGAGCTTTTTCGTAGTTTCTAAGAACTTTTCCTTTAAGAAATTTTCTTAGATTATGAATCATAAAATGATAATCCAGGAATCATAATATAGTTATGAGAGACCATAATATAATAAAATATTGAGAATACTATGATTACGTGCGATCATATTATGATAAATTCATTATAACATGTTTATTTAGGACCATAATATGGTAATTTTTTAATCATAATATAACTGTAGGGACCATATAATGCTAAAAATATGGTTACTTTATTATCATAATATGATAACCATAATATAGTACTGTTATGGTTGGCACAACCATAAACCCAAAAATATATTATGCTCTTCGAATATGATTGATCCAACCATGTTTTTTCTTTGCGTGAAGGGAAGGATTTTCACTATTTTGCCCTTTCACGTAGGTATTTCTTCAAAATCCCGTCATAGGGGGCTCCTAAGCTGTAGGTGGAACATTTGCGACAAATTTTTATGAAATTATATTTACTTAAGAATTTATTTAGCCACCTCGCACAGACCCTAAAGACTTGAAAAAGAAAATAAACTCAAAATGCTCATATTAAACACGTGTAAAAATGTAATTTTCATTTTGTGAATATACTTAAAAATAATTCTTTTGTTTTATAGGTAAATTAAATAAGGATTTTAAACCTTTAAATATGCGTAATCATTCATTGGTACTTAACCTTGCCACCGACATTGATGAGGGTTACTATATGTGTCAAGCAACAAATGATATTGGACCAGGTCTTAAGAAAATAATACGCATCAATGTCAATGGTAAGTACTTTCATGCATAAAATTAATAAAAAAAACTTTTATGACAAAACCCCCAGAAATACAACAACACAAAAAAGCATGTTTACGGTGGCACACATAAAATTCATTGATTATTTGTGTTGGTACACATAAGTGGGAACACTTTATTAGTTACCGTTAATTAAACAGCAAAATTCACTTAACATAAAATATATACAAACAAACACAGCCACTTGCAATGGTCGTCTATACAAAATAATTGATTTAAAACATTTATTTTTTGTTCATCTCTACATAGAACCGGCACGTTTTGAACAAACATCACGCAACATATCATCGCGACGGAATGATGCTGTCACACTCGACTGTCATGCCAAAGGTGATGAACCCATTAGTATTGCTTGGACACACAACAATGCACGCATTGATTTAAACAACTTCCGTTTTAGTATAGCGGAAATGAAAACCGACAAAGGCGTGGACTCACAATTAACAATATCTCGTTCAGATCGTCATGATTCGGGTATCTATAAATGTACTGCCGAAAATCCATATGGACGGGCAGAACAAATTATCTATTTGGCGGTACAAGAACGACCCGATACTCCCTCACATTTAGAAGTATTTGAAGTGGGTTCACGTACAGTGAAATTATCTTGGCGTCGACCATTCGATGGCAATTCACCAGTTCTCTCCTATTTGGTGCAATATCAATCATTAAAATATTTGAAATCACATGTTGCCCTGGGTATGGCAGGTAGTGATTGGAATGGTCCGAATATAATAAATGTAACATTGCCATCTACAAGTATAAGTAAAAGGTAAATAGTGTATTAATATGGATAAAAATAATTGAAGAATTTTCTAATTTTTCTTAAAAAAATCTATTGCAATTTAAGTTAATTTAAAATTATTGAAAATAGAACAATAATGTTTTATTTATACTACACTTTTTAGTGTACCCTCGTATATTTTTATATTTATTTTTATGTTTTTTTCTCCCTCTTTCTTTTTTATTATGTTAACAGCTATGACAGTGACTTACGTGAAAGTGCCATCGTATCGGGTTTGACACCAGCCACTACATTCTTGATACGTATGCAGGCTATTAATGAAATAGAACGAAGTACTTTCACAGAACCAATAGTATTGAAAACTCAAGAAGAAGCTCCCACAGAAGCACCCTCAAATGTTCAAGTACAAACGGGTGGTGAAAGTGAATTGATTGTCACTTGGCAGGTAAGTTTGTTTGTTTGCTCGTTCGTTTTTTTTAATATTTCAAACAAAAATTTATGAATGCAATACATTTGACATTCATTGCATTAGGGAAAAGAGAAAAAAAAAATGCAATGAATGAATGAACATTTTAAAATTATTTTTATAAAAATATTGGTGTTCCAGTATTGACAAGAAAATGTTGTGTATTTGCAATTTATTTATATATGTATATAGCGGAGGTTCATACTAACTTCTACTTCACAAACTCTTTAAGACATTTTTACTGCAAGACGGACACTTAAATTTTTTAAATTTTTATATTAAAAAATCATTTAACTCCCTTATTTTTTTTTACAAGATAGAACAACGATTTTATTAGAGATTTAAGATATTTTCCAGATAAATATCTTTCAATTAGAAGATCCTAGAACATCCCTAGTTTTTTCTATAAAAAAAACCTTTTAGAAATCTGTAAATTTTTTAGAGGAAAAATATACATTTGACTCTAATGGTTTTCTGTAAAAAAATCACGATATTATAATCTTTGAATCTGAGAAGTGTAAACAAATTTTTTAAAACGTTTTTTATGTATAGGATAAATAAAAAAATACAAACTAATATTATATATTCAGAGGAAACATATTCATTGTGACAACCGAATAGTTTGGTTGCAGCAACAGAATTATTCGATTGTCGCAACCAAATGTATTCCTGATTCAATTGAAATATATAGGTTTAAGGTAAGTTCTATTGTATTAACTGAATTTCGGTCGCCTCAAACAATATGTCGGTAACTCCCACCAAACCATTCGGTTGGCTAAAAATTCGGTCTGTTGTATTAAAATAAATAAAAAAAATTGTCGGAGAAGACTTGGATGTATGTATTTTGGAAAGACAATTTGCTTCTCACGGTTCTCTCGATATATTAACGAACTGTCTTCGAAGAGACAAACGCATAAGAAATCCTATTCAAGATAAACGCGATCAAAAATAAAGAGTACGGATTGAGTATCTAAGAGATGCGCTTAACTAGCCTGGTTTTAGTACAGAATGTCAAATTTCCTAAAATGGATCTTAATCTGAATGTATTTTTAAACTACAGTAAGTTTTTATTTCCCACAAAATTTTTTTAAAATTACGCTAAATTTATTGTTTTTTGACATACTCGCGCCGTTTTTAAATAAAATCCTGGAAACAGATATACACTCAAGAAAAAATGAAAAACAGTTTAATTCAGTTTTATTTATGGAACACTCCATAAAACTCAAAAATATTTCATAATATTTATAAAATTTTTTACCATGTCCCCTCAAAAATGACTCTTATACTTGAATCGGTCCATATTTATACCTATCATGATCACCCAAAAAATTTTTAATTTTTATCTTTTATTTAACCTTTTATATTATAATTTCATAATTTTTCGAGCTTAAGGTTCACTTTCAACCAGACTGTGGTGTAGGCTATTAAATGGTCGACATATCGGACTTCAACTTTTTTACCCTTTTTTACATTTGTGCTAATTTGGATTTAAACGAATGCCATTGTTTTGGTTATTTTGAAAACACTTATTATGTAGTTTACTGTTTGTATTTTAATAAAACAGTTTTCAGTTCAGTTAAAAATAAAGGAACATACATTTATTTTTCAAAGAAATATTTAATTTAACTTGTTTATATATTTGTTCAAAATTATTTACTGTCATTTACCGATATTTTCCGTTTCATTTACTATTTAATTTTTTTAAAATTTAATAAAAATTTACCCAAAATTTTTTTTTAATTCGGATTACAAGCACTTAATATACACAACAGACACATACATAGATTCACAACATGTGTTTATAGAGCATACATATTGCAGATTGAAAAATAAACAGGTATTTAAACAAGATTTAAAAATAAATAACAAACGCTTTTTGAATTAAATGTAAAGTAGACTGGGTTTTTATTAAATATATTTCAAATTTCATACAAATAGTATTTGTGGTGTTGAGCTGGAATGGGTTGGATAAGCACAGAAGCCAGTCCATTGTACTCAGACTAAAAATTATTCATTGTACCTTAGTCTAGAGAGGAAAAATAAAATAAGAAAAAGCAAAAAAAAAAAAGATTGAAATTAGAGAATTAGAATAAACCTAGAATTTCTGAGTGTTCCCTATAAGCCGCAATACATTAGACAAATCCATGAACTAGGCCTCATTAGGCAAAATTGTCCGCCTGAGTATAAGGAAAGCAGTACACTAACAGACAAAATGTTCTAATGAGACATCATTCTCCAGCCGTGACTCGCACAATGGGTCATTCACAAACACAAGGGTTGTGTACCGCAATCAGCTCTACTCACACTGAGTAGATATCTTTCCACATTACCACCGAAGGTAGTGATTTCAGACTACGTCTTAATGAAAATATATTGCATAATCAGTCGACCCAACGTATTAATGATGGTATTCCGATACCCAGCTTGGCTTCCGAAATCATGGGGCACGAAATTGATCTAATGTTTTCAAAGAGTCGGTCATTTCATTGAAATACCCACATGATCAGTTAGTTACTCAGAGAAGACAAAACCTGTTCTCTTCATAAAAAAAAAACTCATTTAGCCTGTGTCTACACCAGGGAAGGAAAATATGTTTTCTGTTATTGTACCAACCAGAAAAACAAATTGTACTTTTTCGATCCTCACGGTACCAAAATTTGTTTCGCTTTTTTTTAACAATTTTATCGTATTGAGTCAGATTTGCTTAGACACTAAAAAAAAGACTTAAAAAAATTTAAATTTACGGGGTGAAACAAAATTTATCGTTAATTTTATGTAGTCGTATAATTACCACAAAACTTTGAGGGCAATTTAACTTTTTCAGGATTTGCTATTAAAAAATTTTAAGTCATTTAATTGCTTTTTAACAATAATACACTTTTTTCTTATTTTGTTTTTGTTTTGAGAGGAAATTTAAAATCAGCTGTTCAATGTTGCCACTTCCGAATATTTTAGTACAATGTGTATGCAAACATTTGGTACATTTGAGGTAACACCAATTTAGAGCCGGTTCAACTTAAAACTGACTTTATTTTTTACTATAGTAGCTGAATAAATATAAACAGGATTAAATTTAAAGTTGCTTTTAAAAAAAGTCGACTTATGATATGTTTTTTTATCAAGTTATAAATTGAAAATTTGAAAAAAATTTAAAATTGTACTAAATGAGCCGCGGTAGTACCACGGTACCAACCAAGGTTAAAATGAACAAAAAAAAAAGTACAATTGTACCATGTTTTCCATCCCTGGTCTACACTCTTCAACAATCCTGGGCACAGATTCTATAAAACTATTATCGTTTATCGTCCACTTTCGAAGTTAAATATCCACTATATTACAAACAATTTTAAGCTGTTGTTAAAAATTCGTTATAAGGCTGTAATTTTTAACCTTATAGTTCAATAATTTGGAAAGTAATATCTTTAAAACGATATAATTTATAACTTCGAAAGTGAACGATAATCGTCGCTTATCTTATAGAGCCTAAGCACTACTTAAAGTAATCAGAGATCTAAGGGCCTTAAGCGCAACCTGACTGTCACTACAGGTATTGATAATACTGCCCCCTACATCTGTTGTCGATTATCCAATTTGCCGTATCATTTTACTTATAGCAAATTTTACAGTTTTTTTTACTGTCTTATTACTCTGAGTGTGTTTTATTTGCATCTATATGTAAAAGTGCGTCTTGAAATTTACAAAAATTCAAATAAATCTACCTTTTAACAATATTAAAAAATTTAACCACTAATGACTTTAAATCTAGTAGAAAAAAACTTTTCACTTAAACAAAATACACAAAACATTTTTCAAATATATTATTTCCTATAAACAACCTAAAAGACCATATAAAATGAATTATTTATTAGATTACCATGAAAAAACTCATTTACATTAACAAGTGGTGGAAGCAAAAAACTCTAACCCAAAAAAATTTTGAAATTTCAAAATGTTAAAACTTTTAGAAAAAAAAATAACAATAAAAGAATGTTAAGGAACATAATTTACTTGAGACAACTAACCAAACTAAACACAGTGTTTTCTTGTTATTTCTTGGAATAACTTGGTGTTTTCTTACTTGTAAATTTAATCATGTATTTTTTTTTCTTTCATTTCTTCGTCTTGGTTTTTCTTCTTCTTCTTATTTTACCACAGATACCACCACGCGAATCATGGAATGGTGAACTCATTGGTTATACCGTCAACTGTAGCGAGGAAAAACAAAATATCAACTACATTAGCGTTGTCAATAATTCACTAAAGTCTGTGATTGTAAGTGGTTGGGCCACAACGAAGGCCACATTACGTGGATTGCGCAAATACACCAGATATGCAGTGACGGTGCGCGCCTTAAATAGTTTTGGCTCCGGACCATGGAGTACACCTATCTTTGGTACAACAGCTGAGGGTGGTAAGTGAGCAAAAATAGAGAAGTGAAAAAATAATAATCATAAAAATAAGACATCCTAAAAAAAAACAAAATATAAAAAAAAAAATGTTGGCAGACAGTGTCTGTTGTAGTAATAACTGCAAAAGCAGCAGGTAACAGCTGTACAAATTGTTATCTTAATAACAACAAACATTAAAAAATGCTTTTAGCCTGTTGTTACGTACTAAGTTTTAGGGGTATGAGATGCTTGCTATATACAGTGGTATGGATAATATTTTTAATAATAATTATAATTGCTTAAAATTACAAATATTAATCATTTGTATTGAATAAGAGGTATGACTGCATATGCAGTTTCTAGATGATATCGATAATTATACTCGTAATATTAATATATAATGGTGCACTGAAAAATATACAAGTGGGTTTAACATGCATTATATTTTTAAAATGGCAGTAAATTTTTGATTTTTCAATGCAATATTCATTATTGAAGGTTAAGTTTATACACTCAGAAAAAAAAGTTAGTAGAAAAATTTGTAAACGGTTTTTAATCCCACTTTACTATTTTTGTACTAATTTTTAGTAAAAAAATTATTATTTAGCAAATCTTTTTGCTATTTACATTTTACAAATTACAGAGTTTTTACAGAATATCTACAAATTTTCGTTGCTAATTTCAGAAATCATTTTACAAATTTTTGAAAACCGATTTGCTAAAATTAGCAAAAAAATTACTAATTTTAAAAAAGTGGATATTGATGGAAATGTTATTTCTAATAATTTAAACTTATACATACAAACTTAAATTGCCCTAAAATGTTACATAGGATTAAAAAAGGGATCGGAAGTGAAGATACCGACTCATGTCTAAAAATAGGACATCCACTTAAAAAAGCACTAAAGTTTTTTTATTTCTAAAAATCAGCCCTAACAACAATTTAAATTTCACCTTAAAAGTAAAAAAAAAAAATGACTAAAATATTTTTCAAAACAGAAATTACCAAATTAAAACAAAATGAAAAATTCGTTTTATGTTTTAAGAATTTTTAAGATTTTTAAGCCTTTGATTTTTTTTCATTTTTTATAAAACATCTCGATAAAAAAAATAAATCTAAAACTTTGTACTAACATTAACAGTATTTAGTAATTTTTTTTGCTGATTTTAGCAAACGGATTTTAAATTCCACTTTACAAAAAGTCTACTAAAATTTAGTAGCGGCTACTAATTTTTCTACTAATTTCATTGTACTACACGTCAGCAGACATGTGTTGCTAAGATTAGCAAAAAATACCGCTGGGCTCAAATTAGCAGAATTTCCCGTAATAACAGCAAAATTTTCAGTTGCCATTACAGACTTTTTTTGGTGAGTGTAGAATACATGGTATTAACTTCATTGGGAGTAAAAAAGCGGTGCTTTCAAACATAACAACAAATTTAGAGCGAAATTCTAATTAACGTCTAATTACATCTAAAAGTTCAGGACAAATTTTAGATCTAATTAGATCTGATGAAATTTAGACAGATCTGTCGTACCATATATAATAAGATTTAATTTGCTATGGACATATAACATCTAATTAGATTTAACAAGAAAATGAGAAATTAAAAAAACACACTTAGAAAAAATAAATGAAGTGCTTCCCAGGAAAATTTTCTGTTCCCAAGAACCAATTGTAGAATCGGTACCCCTTCTAAGCAACCCATTCTATTGTCGGTTCTATCATCGATGAATTTTGTTTGAGATTGTCACGAAAGCAACCGGTTCTATTACGCTAAACTAGAACAAGTGCCGCTTCTTTGGAATCGGTTGAAGAATCAGTTGTTTTACTAGTTACTTTTATATAGTTTTTTTTTTTACGGAATTGATTCCAAAATGTATAAAAGGAAGACATGCTAGTTCTTCGGAATCAATTTAGGAACGTATTGTGCAACATAGCTTTGGGAATGCATTCTGAAAAAGCTTTAAAGAACTGAATGAACCATTTCTTCCAGGGAACCAACAAAAGAATTTATGTATTTTTTTTAAATATATTTATTTTTATTACTAAAAAACGCAAAATACATCTTTAAAAAAAATACTAAAAATGTGTCAAAATGGAAAATGCAAAAAAAACTGCAGAATATTTTTGCTAAACTTGATAAAAAATAATCAACAAAAAAATTTGTTGTATGTACAAAATGTTAATAGTAATTGAGTTTAATTTTAGTTAAATTCAAATAACAATCGTCCTGCTAAAATTGGCAAACAATTTCGCTAAATATTAGTGGACCAAAAACAGCAAATAAAAACTGTTAAATCGACAAAAATGTTGTTAACTTTGTATATATTTTAGTTTAATGCAAATAACATGTTTTCTGCTAAAATTAGAAAAAGTGTTGTTATAGACTGAAATGATTTTTAGTCTGCAAAAAATTAACAACATTTTTCTAATTTCAGCTAACAAAAATAGTAATTGCAAAACAATAAATAGTAACTTAAATATAATTAGAGTTTTGTAAACTCAACAGATTACAGGAATTCTGTGGTTTTAGCAGTTTTACTTTAATTTATACTTTATTTTTAAATTACAATTTAATCCTTTAAAAACAGCAAACAATATTTTTTAATAATTTTTTAACAAACAATTCTGCTAAATACTTTTTTGATATATTTAACTACAATAGAGTGAAATATAAAAAAATAGTAGATTTGGCAGTTTTTGCTTGCAATTTTTGGTGTACTAATATTCAGCAAAATTGTTTGCTAATTTTAGCAGGGTAATTGTTATTTCTAATGAACTAAAATTTACCTCGATAATGACTAAAATTTTATAAATTTAAAAGGTTTTTTTGTGTTTTCATCTTACACATTTTTAGAAAGAAAATTCTTCTAAAAAATTTAACTAATTTTTAGTAGTTTTTCCTGCTATTTCTACAGATTTAGTTTTATTTGTGTGATAAATAGTTTTCATATAATACAAATGAATTTAGTTCAAATAAATAAAAATTAATAACATTTAATTTTAATCTTTACATAAATTAAAAAAAAAAAAACTTAACCATGACTGATAAACTTGATATCATTCAAAATATTTTTAAAAATGTAAAAATAATTTTAATATATACAACTTCTGTTCCAAAGAAGATTCTAAAGAACTGATTCTACAACAAGTTCTAACTTTGTAAAATATAACCGGTTCTTTAAAAGCAATAAGACAACTGCGGGTTGTTACATTGGAACCAGTTCTAGAATATATGGTGTTGGCAACCGGTTCTAAAAAATTTTCCTGGGTTCTTAAGGAATTAATTTTTCGTCGATTCTAAAGTATCATTTAGTTCTGATTTTCCTCTTCTAAGACAGTTCTTTTTCACAACTTCTAAAAATGTGATTTTTAATGAAATTTAAGACTTTTCAAATCAATGACTGGTAACTTATTTTTAAAAACAACCAAAGTTAAGCATTAATCATAGACATTTCTATATTAATTTCACATTTATAACTATGGTTTAAGTATAAGCGATTTGTTTCAATCTTTAACTTATAATTTACCAAATTTTAAATGTTTAAAATCGCAGTTATTATTGAAACAAAATGTAAAAAATTTATCGTAGTAAAAACTGCAAGAATTTCGAATAAAGTAATTTAATAAATTAAGCCCAATTACGGAATGTCCCATTATAATTAAACCATCAATTAAACTCAAATTTTATGTCGCAAACAACAACAAATGTGTCTAATAATTCCCAGGTAGAAGCTAACGGCAGATTTTAAAAATGAGTCTAAGGCCCGATTACTCTTGTCCTGTTTAAATCTAAATAACAATTAAAAAAATTACTTGTGAACATCAAAAGATCTCATTTTTCACCAAACCATAAGAAGAGCTTTAGATGCAATGAAAAATAATTATAAAAGAAAACTTCCACTCTATGACAGGCCTATGTAAAAATCTTTTCACAACACCGGGATTAAAATCACTGCTTCTTTTTCTTTTCTTTTATTACTTTTTTGCTAGCACTTTTATTTCTTTTATATATATCTTCATTTTGGTGCTTTTGAAAACGGCTCAAATGGATACGATCTGGTTGTAGTTCTGAAAATTTTGCTAATTTAAAACGGAAAATTTTGCTAATTTGAGCGTAGTGGTATTTTTTGCTAATATTAGCAACACCTGTCTACTGATGTGTAGTGCAATCAAATTTGTAGAAAAAATTAGCTACCGCTACTAAATTTTAGTAAACTTTATGAAAAGTGGAATTTATAATCCGTTTGCTAAAATCAGCAAAAAAATTTACTGAACATTATTAATATTAGTACAAAATATCAAATTAATTTTTTTTTGTAGAGCATCAACATTTTTTTATTTTTACTAATTTTTTCAAAGAATATTTTAGACAAAATTAAAAAAAAGAAATCAAAGGTGTACAAACAAAATCAAAAATGTACAAACAAAAGAATTTATCATTATGTTTTAATTTGGTAATTTCTGTTTGGAGAAATATTTTAGTAATTTTTTTACTTTTAGGGTCAAATTTTAATTGTTTTCACGGCTGATTTTTAGAACTAAAAAGACCTTTCAGTGCTATTTCAAGTAGATGTCCTATTTTTAGACATGAATCATCGGTATCTTCATTTCCGATCCCTTTTTGTAATCTTTGTAACATTTTAAGGCAATTTAAGTTTGTAGGTATAAGTTTTAATTAGAAATAAAATTTCCTTCAATATCCACTTTTTAAAGTTAGTAAATTTTTTTGCTAATTTTAGCAAATCGGTTTTCAAAAATTTGTAAAATAATTTCTGAAATAAGCAACAAAAATTTGTAAATATTCTGTAAAAATTCTATTATTTGTAAAATTTAAATAGCAAAAGGTACTGCTCTATAATAAAATTTGTTAGCAAAAATCAGTACAAAAATAATAAAGTGTCTGCAAACTTTTCTTGAGTGTATCAGCTATGAATATATCTGACACCAGATATTATCCCATAAGACTACCAAATCTGCTTATATCTGGCCACAAATATCACCAAATTTTGAAGATCCCTTTAGATAGGAACAAACTTGACACTAAATCTGATCAGATCTATGCATAAAGTGTATCATACTAGGGCGGTCTTAAAATTAGCCGATTTGACGTATAGGTGGTGGCAGAAGTTTAAAAAAAAATTACTTTGGTGAAAAGTGGCAACCTTATATATTTAAAGTTTCAAGGCGCCACGTTGTTTAGCATTTTTTCGAAGCTATCAAAAATAAACAATCTCACTGAAAAAAATAGTCACATGGAAAAAATTGGCCAAAATCAATGAATTCAAGTTTGAATTGTTGCATCGGGCACCTTATTCGCCAGATTTAGCTCTCTGGCACTATTTTCTATTTTCCAGTATTTTCGGATGAGGGATATTTTAAGGAAATAAACAGTTATTACTATAAACAGGGTATCGAAGCTTTTGAATATCGCTGGAGAAATAAAGAAATTTTTTCCCAAATTTGTTGTGTTTTATTTGTTTGGTCGGCTAATTTTGGGACTGGCCTCATATATGCCATATCTTATAATATATATATGCTAAAATCTAGCACCAGATTTAATAATATTCAGTAATATTCAGATCTCATCAGATCCAAATTCAAAACAATTTCCACCAAATCGCCTTTACGGATTGTGGACCTTTATTTTTTTACACCTGATCCAGGGAAATATACTTAATAGATCAATATTGCAGGTCAATATCCGAAAATCTTTTTTCTTTTATGGATTTTCATATAAAAATCACCTTTGA
This sequence comes from Eustalomyia histrio, assembly GCA_949748255.1. NCBI lineage: Eukaryota > Metazoa > Arthropoda > Insecta > Diptera > Anthomyiidae > Eustalomyia > Eustalomyia histrio. Next base: position 49,553,972 of record OX456523.1, on the reverse strand, counting down.
TTTAAGTATAATCATGTCGGGAAGTGTTCAAGAGTGTTTTAAGTCCCATTAAAATTGCCTTCTTTATAGTTATCCTTATAGGTCTAAAATTTGATTTTCAACTTATATGCATTAAACTATATTCATATTCACTTTAATAAATAAATGTAGGGGTAAACTTTACAATTTTTTTTAACAGTTCAAAAAAATTTGAATCAAATTTTGTTTGTATAAAGAAAGACCCATGTTTCGCAAAGTTAATTTGAGAAAGCTTTTTTTGACTTCAGATTCGTACTTTTGGAAGTCAAAAAAGAGAAAAAAGCTTAATTAGAAATCTGTACGAAAATTTTGCATACTAGTGTGATCCAAAGATCAATTCAAAATAAAATCCAAAGGCTTTTTTATTGCACTAATTTATAAAAATTTTTAAAACAGAATTCTAACACAACTTTTTTAAGGTGTTTTGAACCCTTGAATAGGAAATCTAAGTGAAAACTATCGAGAAATTCGGATCAATATTTTGAATTTGCAAATTTGACACTTCGATTTAATATTAATTTGTCTTATATAAGCAAAGTTTTGTTGCATCCACATTTTTTTTTAGCACATTCATGCTTTCATTATCCTTTTGGAGTCCTTCAAACACTTGAATATTTCCCGACATGAAAGTCAATTTTATGGGGAAATCTAATCCATAAAATATATACAATATTTTGCAACACTTTCCATAATATTCACCCGTAAATATTTTCCCCGGGATCTGGGGTTAAAAAAGAAAGGTTTAGAGTTCGGCCAGGTAATCGAATGGTACTTTTTTGTTTTCAGATACGTGTTTAGAAGGTTAAAATACTTTAAATAAAGGCAAATTTTGTTGAGTGGTGTTGAGTAATATAAAATTAGGGGCCACACTACGTATGATTAATAAAATGCTCATACGTACGAGCACACAGAAAACAGAATTGTACTGACAACGGAATTCGTAGCCAATCGATTGGTTCGGTTGCACCAATCGAATTTGTTGTGACTATCGAATTGTTATTGAGGCAATCGAAATAAATGTTAGCATGAATTTGTTTTTCTGTGAATAAAATTACAATCGATTCCTAACCACGCCAATTCTAAAAGTTGTTCCACTAGAACTGATTCCATGGGACTAGTTTCGCGACCTATTCGACTGAACTTAAATATAAGTTTAAAAAAATGTAGTACAAGTTCCAGAACTTATTTTAGGGAAACCGGTTCTACTTTGGAGCTATAGCTTTTGGGACAATTTCAAACAAAAATCATCGGTGTAAGAACAGATTATTTAAATAGTTAATCCACAGTGCATTTAACTGTAAAGTTAATTTAGTAAAAAGTGAATTAATTGCTAATGGTTGTACTGATATTAAGCAGTTCATCCACTTTTTAAGAGTTCAACTTTCCCGTCTAATACCCATATTATTAAAGTTCCATAACACTTAATCGAAATAAGTCTTAGATCTTAATCAAACTAGGATATGCCATTCAAACCACTGTATTCTCTTTAGTGATTTTCTTTTATTGCAGCTAGAAGTGATTTCTTAAGTACTCAAACAGTGCTTTTTATGTATAAATATATTTTTGTAGACATATAATAAGAATTTACTTTAACTATTTTTTTAACACAAATTATATGCTTAATATGTTACCGGAATTTTTAAAAGAAGTTTTATAAAACGCCACTAGAAAGACGTATCTATTTTAAAACTCAAATTAGAACTCAATAATAACAAAAACTTAGAAAACTAACAATAACAAGAAATTGTCTTTTAAGAGATAATAGTTTGTAAGTTAAAATAACAGAAAATGTCATTTAAAAGAAATAATATTCCAGATTTTCGTTAATTACCAATTTTCATTTAATTCCTTTGAGATTTTTGTATCGGCCTAGTTTTGGTCATGCATTATAAGATGTTAATAAAAATAAAAATAAAGTTCCAAATTTATTACATCGAACTAACGAAACATTGACCAAAACTAGCCCGATACAAAAATCGAAATAATATTCCATTTAAAACCGGTCTACTTACTTTTTATCGAATGGTTTTTGTTATTTATTTTTAAATGTTGTTTTAACAACTGACATATCAATAAAACAAAAACAAATAATTAATCAGTTAAAAAGAAATGTTTATTATTAACTATCAATTCCGATTAAAATAACTGGTTATTCATTTATTTGAAATTGTTTAAGTTCTTGTTTATTTTTTTAATCTACAAAATGTATGCTCACACAGTCTATAGATACATGTCGAAAGCTGTTTCATGCAATATTTCTAAGATTTTTAGCAGTTATTTGAAAAAGCAGATTTTAATTAATTTAGATAACATTTCTTAAAATCTCATATGCTTTATCTTCTGATACTTTTCGAGCAAAGTGTAGGTATATAGCTGAAAGCATCATCTCATACAATTCTTATGCAGTAGTAAAACAGTTTTTCTTTTTATACATACATACTAATTCGTTTTCCTTTTTCACATCATCTCTCTTGTTTTTTAACTTTGTATGTGTGATAATAACAAAATAGTGCCAGAAGCAGCACCGCAACATGTCAACTGTACCGCATTATCATCACAGAGCCTGAAAATATCATGGTTAGAGCCACCATTGCAATTTCATGGTGGCATAATACAGGGATATAAAATTTTATATCGACCGATTGTGAATCAAAGTAAGTATAAACTATATCAGATAAACATAAGAGTGACAGATATTTAGATGTATCGCATATGCTATGAATTTTAAAAATTATGCATACATCTAAAAAAGGTCATATGTAATAAATATATATGAAACCATTCGTACATTGTTCAAATTATTTCATTGTTTCGCATCACGAAAATATTTCATAAAATTTATGCAATCTATGAAATTTTTTGTCTAACAAAAAATAAAACACGTAAAGTTTTCGCTGGATTCGTAATATTACTCAATTCTTGACTAATCTGAATTTTGTAAAATACACGAAAATTTCGTATATTCTACGAAAATACTAACAACGAAAGATTTTTTTCGTAAAGTGTCGTATGGTTTCGCTTAGTGAAGGAAGCTAAATATTTCAAGCAGATGATTATTGGATTAACACTTTACAAATATATTTTTGTGGCATTTTTTAAAGAAAATTTTAAATTTGTCCAAAAATCATCTGCTAAGGAGTTCGATGTAAACACATTACAAATAAGTGTCCCTCTAATGCGCTGAGATATCTATTTTTTATATTACAATTCTTTTTTTTACATATTTTTTTTTATTGGTTTGATCTCGGTTTTTTTCGATTCACATACGAATACATATTTTTATATATATTTTTATTATTTCACTAGAAATGGTCTTTGGTTTTGTTTTATGTACTAGATTTGTATTTTTTCTACAAATTATTTCCAATAATACTTGAATGCATTAAAAAGTACGTATATTGTAGTACTCAAGTACTGCTATGTTATGTAGTCTAATAAATTTAAAGTTTTTATGAAATTTTGATGTAGCTTCTGTTTTTTTTTTTTTTTTTGGTGGTCCCTTTACAAATACTCTTTGTTTTATAATTCCATTTCATATAACTTTTCAATTATGTGCCCAGCACATGTATTTCAAATTTGTGGCTATATTTGTGGTAAAGTGTTTTAATATTACAATTTTTGTTATTGAAAACTTCCATTAATTTGTACATTTCAAATGTTTGGGGAACATTGAACTCTAAAAAGCTATTAGTTATGAAATAGAAAAGTTTGAAGTGCTTATGTATGTCTAAAGAGTTTGAAGGTTATACTTCAGTATACATTTATAGAATAAAACAGTTATTAAAATTAAATATGTTTTAAAATATATTTAAATAACTACACTTCAAATAGTTTGTAGTTTATATTAACTGAAAATGTAAAATCACTTAAAAACTAGTCTACTAAAATTTCATTTAAATCAAAAGAACTTTTTATTTAATTAAAAAAGTTAATAAATTTACTACAATTTTCATTTATTTTCACTGTTACCCAACTAATCACCCGAGAAGACAAAAAAAAAAAAGCAAAATTCAATGTATTTTTAGCAACAATATATAAGAAAAAAATTTGAAAAACAATCAAAATTATAAGTTGGAGAAAAATAACTGCTTTTTGAAAAAGAACAAAACTAGAAAGAAAATATTTTCTTAAACAAGTAAAAGTGAAAAGTTGGGAAAACATTTTTTTTTTTAAAAAAAGAACAAAACTAGCAAAAAAAATATTTTTTTTTTTTTTAAATCCATAAAAAGCAGAAAAAAGCAAAAATGAGTAAAAAAAGCAAAAGCAGCAAAACAAATTTGTCTTCTCTCCCAATCAATACGTAAAAACAAATGATATTTACGTTGCTTATTTCTTTTAACTGTAAACAAATTATCTACAAAATCCATAAAAATAAATAATATTTAGTTTTTTATACCCTTCACCACAGGTGGAAGGGTATATATAAGTTTGTCATTCCGTTTGTAATTTCTACAATATTGATCTTAGACCCTATAAAGTATATATATTCTGGGTCCTTATGAAGAGCGAAGTTGATTTAACGATGTCCGTATGTCCGTCTGTCCGTCTGTGTGTTGAAATGGGTTTTCCGAAGACCCCAGACATGATGGGGACTTGATTGTTATATATTTCTGTTACATGTGATCCATTTCTGTTTGCTATTAAAAATCAGACAGATCGGTTAATAAATGGCTGAGATATTAGCAAAAAACCAGGACTACCTAAAATTTTTTCCGTAAAAGCCCTTTGTTTTTATATGTATGATGAATGTTACGCATAATAAACACATCCATTTGTTGAAATTGTTTTCTTACACCTCTTCACCTTTTATACACAAACAACAAACACATACAAAGATGTGTCATTTAAATAAAAACCAAACAAATCTCTAATGAACGAAAAATGTTTATTTAATTATATCAACGATGATTTCGCATGACCTCAATAGCTCGGTTGTCTAAACGGTATGTCACAAATACTTTTTTTCTCTTAGACACGGGTTCGCGGGTTCGATTCCCCGTCTATTCAACATTTTTTTTTTGTACAATTTTTTTATATTTTCTTAAGACTTTTTTTTTTGTTTTTTCAACATTAAATAATTAATTTAAATACAATTTTAAATTAATAATTAAATAATCCATAAATAGGTTAAAAACATAAAAATTTTTATAAAAACCATCTGATACAAACAAAATACAAACGGTTTTATTTCTATTTTTTGCTCCGATTTAAAAGAATTTATAAACAGATTTTTAAACCATTTTATTTCTCATATATTAAGAAAATTTTATACATAATTTCCCTTTGAGTGCAACTATTTTAGGTCATAACTTTTAATAATTTATATAAAAAAAATTTATAAACTTTTTTCCTTCAAATTTTTAAAATTAAGCTAAAGAAATTAAAAATATTTTGAAATAAAAAAGCGAAATAAAATCCCAAATGCAAATTTGCCAGCTAAATCAAACGTTTTTGTAGAAATGAAACACATGCAGTTCTAGTGATTTCTTTTATCGATTTGTTGAAATTATTTTCTTTCACCTCTTCACCTTTTATACACAAACAACAAACACTATTTTAGACATATGGATACGTCTTATATAGCAAAAGATCGAAAATCTTTGATATAACATATTTGCTGAAAAAATTTGGAAATATCGGTTCAGATACAAAAAAGTTATGCCCAAAACATAATTTTTTTTTAAATACCTATTTTCTGGAACCATTAATCTTCCCGAGTCCAAGTTTTATCACCAAACTAAATGGTTAATTTCCTCTTAAAGGCATCCGTATATAAATTTGTCCATTCCATATATGTCCATATATAAACTTCAGTTTTTTCACAACCATGGTGAAGGGTATATAAGATTCGGCATAGCCGAATTTAGCCGCTCTTACTTGTTTTTTTTTTTAAATTTGATAAAAATTAACTACAGTCAATTACTGTGTAAATATTGTAAATGTGTCAAATTATCTCCGACAAATGGTCACCGTCCTCGTTGTAGTGTCACTTTGTCTACTACGCTTGTTCGCGTACACCAATGATTTCATATATCATTGGAAGATTGTCGCGCGTTCTTGAGGTGTAAAGCGATTTATTGTTGATCACTGTAAATTTTGCACGTGTCTACTCGTACTTCACGAATGTCAAAACCAAACTCACATACGATGCCATTTGAAAAAATGCACAGAGAAAACAGATTCATTGAGAGAACCGAATTTCTTGCCATCTGAATTATTTAGTTGTACACAACCAAATTATTTGGTTGTCACAACCAAATTGTTTGGTTGTCACAACCAAATGTATTCCTAAGACGACTGAAATATATAACCAAAATTATTTTGTATTATCCGATAGGTCGCTTCAACCTAGCCCTCCTTTGGCTATAAATTCAGTTGTCACAATGAATCTGTTTTTTCGTGTGTGGTATCACTTTCCAATAGGGTGATAGTTGCAATAACTAACTCTTTGTATTATTAAAATGTATAACCCGACTACTAATAAAAGTCTTCATTATATTTATTAGCAGTGTAAGCGGTAAAAGTTTTCTATGAAGAAACGTAAAAACCAACAAGATGATTTCAATGCAGACAATATGGTTAGGAGAAACGAATGAAACAGCCGACAGACTCATCCAATTGTGTCAGTATAACAAAATGAAAATTGCCAACACACTGTTCTGTCTTCCTTCAAGAACGCTCTATACCTGAAAATTCCCCCAGCACGCAGAGAAAAAACATGGTCGGGGCTATAATATTCGAAGAGCAGCATATATTTTTGGGATTATGATTGTGCCAACCATATTCGTACAATAATATAGTTATCATATTATGACCACAGTTATATTATGATCCGAAACTAAAGAAAAATTCTTTAAATTTGTGAATATTTCTTTAAGAACTGTCTTTCTTAAAGAAACAATTTAATACTCGTATTAAGAACCTTCTCAAGATAACTTCTTAGATTCTTTGGAATTCTTTAACAAAAAATGCTTAAAAAAATAAATTCGAAGGACTTTTTAATAAAAGAAACATAGATTTTATGGAATTTTTCTAATGGAAAAATTCGTGGATTCTAAGAATATTTTCAAGATTTTTTAGATAGTCCTTAGAGTGTCAGAATTTTTTTTCTAGAAAAAGTTTTTAGAATCTAAGAATATTTCTACTAGAATATGTCCTAAGAACCTAAGTATTTTTCATGATAAAAAATTCTCAGAAACTAAGAATTTTTTCAATGTGAGGCCTTAGAACCTAATTTTTTTTGAGAATATATGAATGCTTATCTAAAAAACAATTTGCAGAATCTGGGATTTTTACTTAAATTAAAAGTCCATAGAATCTAAAAATGTTTCTATCACAAAAATTTTTAAAAATCTAATATTAGAAACCTTTTTGTACAAAACAACTCTAAAGTTCTACAGACTTTTTCTTATAAAAAATTATTTTATTTATATTCTGTATACATTTCCGAAAAAGTTGTTATTTTATAAGAAATGAATTAATAAATATATTCTTTTTAAAAATGTTTTCTTGTTTGAATTAAAAAAAATAAAATCTTTTTGAAAATGACTTTTTCCACAATGAATTGATTACACTCACCAAAAAAAGTCTGTAATGGCAACTGAAAATTTTGCTGTTATTACGGGAAATTCTGCTAATTTGAGCCCAGCGGTATTTTTTGCTAATCTTAGCAACACATGTCTGCTGACGTGTAGTACAATGAAATTAGTAGACAAATTAGTAGCCGCTACTAAATTTTAGTAGACTTTTTGTAAAGTGGAATTAAAAATCTGTTTGCTAAAATCAGCAAAAAAATTACTAAATATTATTAATATTAGAAAAAAGCTTTGAATTTATTTTTCTTATCGAGCATCAAAAATTTTGATTATATTTTTTAAAAAACGAATTAATTATTTTGTTTTAATTTGGTAATTTCTGTTTTTAAAAATATTTTGGTCAGTTTTTTTTTTTCCTTTTAAGGTTAAATTTTAATTGTTTTTAGGGAGGATTTTTAGAACTAAAAAACCTTTTTAATGCTATTTTAAATGGATGTCCTCTTTTTAGACATGAGTCGGTATCTTCACTTCCGATCCCTTTTTTAATATATGTAACATTTTAAGGAAATTTATGTTTGTAGGTGTAAGTTTTAGTTAGAAATAACATTTCCTTCAATATCCACTTTTTTAAAATAAGTAATATTTTTTGCTAATTTTAGCAAATCGGTTTTCAAAAATTTGTAAAATAATTTCTGAAATTAGCAACAAAAATTTGTAAATATTCTGTAAAATTTCTGTAATTTGTAAAATGTAAATAGCAAAAAGATTTGCTAAATAATAATTTTTTACTAAAAGTCAGTACAAAAATAGTAAAGAGGGATTAAAAACCGTTTACAAATTTTTTTACTAACTTTTTTTTCTGAGTGTAGAAATCTTTTTCTTCCGAAACTCGAAGAACCAGAAATTCGAAAATATTTGTGGCTGTTTTTTTTTTGGAGCTAGAAGAAAGTGATACCCACTTCATCCCACCTTCCAATTCTATAGAAATAAGAAAATTTACAATATCTTTTAATACTATAAAAAATTTTACGCTGAAGTTTGAAAATTGATTAATAATGGTTTTAAAGATTTAAGTTTCAAAGTTTGTATTAATCAAATTGTATTTAAATAGAAATTGCAAAATTCTTGTTAAGTAAAGAAATCAAGTATCCCATGCACTAACAAGTCCTATTATCTTTAAAAACTATCTAGTTTACATGCATTTACATATGTAAATAAATAAGAATGATATTTCTAAAACAAAATTTTAATGAAAAAATAATAAATTTCATTTCTAAAGCTAAGTAAGTTACTTTATCTTCAATTTTTGTTTTTTTTTTTTTGCAGTTGATTTTCCAGCTAAATTGGAAATAAAACGTACATCAAATTTGGAAACATATTTACACACACTGCACAAGGCAACCAATTACTCAATACGAGTGCTGGCATATACTGCCACGGGCGATGGTATAGCCAGTCAACCATTATATTGCCAAACAGAGGATGATGTACCCGATGCACCAGCCTCAATAAAAGCGGCTGCTTTAACGGCAGATTCCATTTTGATTTCATGGTTGCCACCAAGAAATCGCAATGGCATTATAACACATTATACCGTGTATTCAAGAGAAGCCGGACGTAAAGGACAAGCCAAATGTAAGTATGATGGCATCAATTCTACTTTTATAACTGTTTTTGTTTTTATTTCAATGGTTGGTCGGAGTAGTAAAAGGAAATCCAAAAAATAAAGAATCCAATAAGTTGAAATGAAAGTTTAGTAGAGAAATAGACGTTAAAAAATGGTGATAGAAAAAGTTTCATTTTTTTTCGTCTTATCATTGAAAGTCATGAAAGGTGCAATAATATACTTCTTTACTTGAAGGTCTTATTTTTTTTTTGTTTCATTTAGAAGTCATCATACGCAGTAATAATACAAAAAAAAAATAAAAACTTTTTTCTGCGGATTTCTTTTTTTTCATGTAGATACTTTTTAGTTTTATTATCAGCCAAACTTTTGGCTGTTGGTTTAAAAATATAAAAAAAAGTTTTGGCATTTAATTTCAATTTAATACTGTTTTAAAAACAATTGAAAAAGTTTTATTTTTTTCGCTGGTCTTTTTTTTTCTGTGAATAATGATTTGTCAGCATAATTAAAAGATAATTGAAAGTGTATCTTAATTATTTTTGTTTCAAAATTAAATTAAAACAAGAAGTTACATTTTATATTGTTCAATTATTCAATCATTAAGAATTTAAAAGTTTTGAAAATTATTTGTCCTATAAACATTTACGAAAGTCGACATTTTTTTTGCACAAACTTCAATTTAAGTAAAAACCTTCCATAAAAGAACGTTTCCACAATGTGGTCCTTATTTGCTCCCTGCCGTGGAAAAATTCTCAGTGTTGAAAAAAGGTAGTTCAACTTCTTAGACAAATTTGAAATCTCCATAAAATTATCTTTCATTTGAATAACATATCATATTAAAGAGTATTTTAAGGACCTCGGTATGATCTTTTTGAATTTCTCCTTTGTCATATTTGTTAAAAAATTTTGACACATTAAATAAATATTCATACTAGAGAATTTAGCATATAAATAGAGCAGTAAAACTTGGAAATCCATTAAATACTTTTTTAAATACTTGAAAATTAAATCCAAATTTTAAACTAAATTTGCATATTTTTGCAATGCAGAACTTTTTAATAAAGCTTTATTTTTTCAATTTTCGATCAAAACCATTCAATTTTGCATTCGGTACTAAAATAGAATTTTTTTCTGGATGATATCACAAAACCTTTGGCTCTGAACTTTTTAATTTCAAGATTCTGGAGCGGTAAAGTTTAGCGTATTTTGATATCTTGCAATCCAAAATGATATATTGTTACAATTTTACAATTTAAAATCGTTGTTTTATATAAATCTAGTTCTTTTCATATTGCAACTAATAACCAACGTTGAAGTTTTCTTTACAGCTTTTTATTTACACAAACTAAAAAATTACACAACAGACTTTATTTAATCAATTAATACTGAATTAATCGCCAATGCTGCATCTTTAGCGTTTTATTATCAACTAGCTGACATGCCACATTGCGGGGAAAAATAACGTAAAAATTGCCAGCAGCGGCTTCTAAATTTTGATATTGGTCTTTGAAGTTTGACAGCAGAACATCAAGGCCATTGATGTCAACTATTCTATATTTTAGGGCTGGCTAATGGGAATTTATGTTTCTACGAGTAAATGGAAATTGATGAATAGAATTTCCGTAACAATATAGTTGGCAGATTGTACACATATAATAAACCTTTGACCCTTTGGAATCATAACAATAATAAGTGCGAAGCCAAATATTGGGGTTTTCTGATATTTTTCTAATCTTCATTATTATTTAATTAGCTACACTCACCAAAAAAAGTCTGTAATGGCAACTGAAAATTTTGTTGTTATTAAGGAAAATTTTGTTAATTTGAGCCCAGCGGTAATTTTTGCTAATCTTAGCAACACATGTCTGCTGACGTTTAGTACAATGAAATTTGTAGAAAAAATTAGCTGCTGCTACTAAATTTTAGTAAACTTTTTGTAAAGTGGAATTTGATAAAATCATAAAAAAAATTTACTTAATATTAGTACAAAATTTCAAATTTATATTTTTATCGAGCATCAACATTTTTTTTTATTTTTTTTTTTTTTTAAATCTTAGACAAAATTAAAATAATGTTAATGGCTTAAAAATGGTAAAAAACTTAAACGAATTTATCATTTTGTTTTTTTTAGAACTAAAAAACTTTTTAGTGCTGTTTTAATTGGATGTCATAGTTTTAGACATGAGTCGGTATATTCACTTCCGATCCCTTTTGTTAATCTATGTAACATTTTAAGGCAATTTAAGTTTCTAGCTGTAAGTTTTAATTAGAAATACCATTTCCTTCAATATCATTTTTTTTTAACCCTTATCCTGTATTCATTGGTCAAAATTGCCCAAATGAGTTTTAAAACGTCATATTTCCAAACCAGTTAAACAAATGTTTTTGTAACTTTAGTACAATTATTTATTTGGTTAGTTATATTTGGAAGTGAAATATTATGGTGCCACGCCTTCCCGGTTTTCATGTACAAAAAAAATTCCGTATATTGTACATTTGGGTCAAAATTGCCCAATGCAATTTGATCACTATTTTTACATATCCTAATAGCGTACAGCAATGAAAAAGCGCCACTTTTACTGCAGCAAACTTTTTTTTGCGATTGAGTTCTAGTTTGTTGTGTAGCTTATTGCGTGGTTAGGCTGTGTATTGCACTGGCATCAGCATGACAACATTATTTGAATTTCTGAGAATCTAGGGTAGCTGGAAGCTGGTATATTTTTATTTACCGTTATCAATGTTTTTGACGAAATATTCGTATTGTACTCTTGTACAATAATTTTTTGTTGAACATATTTTGCATAAACAGTTATCATTTTTTGTGCGTGAAGTTGTGTTTTGAAGACAAAAGTTTTATTATGCATTCGCAAAAATACCTTCGAGTTTACGGTTGTGGTTTTATGTGTGCAAAAATGAACAGAGCAGAAATTGAAGCTTTCCTAGAGACTTCAGACTTTGATGACGAATTACCATGTGGTACAGCCAGTGAAGAGGAAGAAGGTGAAGTGTCTGAGCTTGGATCCGTGTATGACTCCAGCATATCTACCAGCACCGATGCAGGTGAATCTTCTGAAATCCAGGGAGATCAGTCAAATATTTTCCCTTCAAAAAATGGACTATGTTCTTGGTCAAGCAGTGCAACATCAAGTGGAATTGGCAGATTTTCCAGAGAAAACGTAATGAACACTTCGCCTGGAACGTCAAGATACGCTATTGCAAGAACTGATGGCGTAAAGTCAGCGTTTGCTTTATTTATGCCTCATGAAATTATAAAGATAATAGTCGAAATGACTAATATAGAAGGTAATTTACTTGCGTTTTCAATACATAATTCATATTTACAAATTTGTTACAGGTCAATCTGTTTTTGGACATGAATGGATCGAAGTTGATATCATTAGTATTGAAGCCTATATTGGACTATTGCTCTTGGCAGGAGTATATCGTTCTCATGGAGAGGCACTTGAATGTCTGTGGGATGATCGTAAAGGCCGTCCAATTTTCAAAGCAACCATGAGTTTACGTCGATTCCAAAATATATCTCGAACTATACGGTTCGATAACAAGAATGATCGAAATGAAAGGCGAGCTCGTGATAAGCTGGCTCCAATTAGAAAAGTTTGGAATTGTTGGGAATCAAATCTCCAGAAAATGTACAATCCTGGTGAGTGCGTTACTGTTGACGAACAGTTGGTTACATATCGGGGACGTTGCCCATTCAAGCAATTCATTCCATCAAAACCTGGTAAATACGGCATAAAAATCTGGGCATTGTGCGACAGCAAAACCAGCTATGCGTGGTCGTTGCAGGTATACACTGGTAAGGATAGAAATTGCAAGCCTGAAAAAGATCAAGGACGCCGTGTAGTGTTGGATTTGATCAAAGATTTGCAAGGGCGTAACGTGACATGTGACAATTTTTTTACATCTCATGAGTTGGGTATTGAATTATTGAAAAGGCGCCTTACAATTGTCGGTACAGTCCGTAAGAATAAAACATTTTTGCCAGCAGAAATTACAAAAATGAAAAATAAACCCGAAAATTACTCACACTTTTTTTTCGATGTTCGTAATAAAACCACAATCGTAGGATATGTGCCTAAAAAAAATCGAGCAGTGTACTTACTTAGTACTTTTCACCATGAGAGTGAAATCAGATCCAGCTCAAAAAAACCTGAAATCATACATTATTATAATGAAACTAAATCAGGGGTTGATACACTGGATCAGGTAATACGGACATATACTTGCAAGCGCAGATCAAATCGTTGGCCACAGGCTTTGTTCTACAACATGCTTGACATCAGTGCATACAATGCATATGTAATTTTCACAGAAATTAACTTGGAATGGAATAAAAATAAACACTACAAAAGAAGAATTTTTTTAGAAGAACTTGGAATGGATCTCATTAATGAAGAGATATCACGACGGACCACTGTTCCTCAAAGTAGCCCAGCCAAAGTAGCCTTGAAAAGCCTCAAAAGAACCCCGGAAGCAGTTCCACAGTCACAAAATTTAAAACGTGGTCGTTGCTCCATTTGTCCAAACCGTTCAAATAGCAGTAAATATTCCAATAAATGTTCCAGCTGTCAAAAATTTATATGCAAAATCCATTCGGAAACGAAGATCAACTGCAATAATTGCTCCAACAAAGCTTAATGTACTTTAATAATACATGTATATTTTTCATGAACTCATTTTATTTTCATTTTATATCCATTTAATAAAAAAAAATATTCAATAAAACATAATTTTTTATTTTAAATTTATTATTTTTTATATTGGGCAAAATTGACCCATTAATGTCATATACGTTTGGTTTTTGAAGCACAGGATAAGGGTTAAATTAGTAAATTATTTTGCTAATTTTAGCAAATCGGTTTTCAAAAATTTGTAAAATGATTTCAGAAATTAGCAACAAAAATTTGTAAATATTCTGTAAAAATTCTATAATTTGTAAAATGTAAATAGCAAAAATATTTGCTATATGATAAATTTTTTATACTAAAAATCAGTACAAAAATAGTAAAGTGGGATTGAAAACCGTTTACAAATGTGTCTACTAACTTTTTTTCTGAGTGTATATTGTACGCAAAATTATCAAAATTTGAACACCCTGAATCTTATAATTACGAAAAAAAAGTTCGGTGGGCAAATATTGGAATTTTATAATATTTTCCAATCTAAATAAAATATAACTTTTGGCCTCTCTACATCTTAGGAACCAAAACGGGTCCAAAGGTTGGTCTTTTCTGTTTGTTTTTCAATTTAAATATTATTTCAGCAAATAAAACTAAATGAAGATTTACATATAAAATTAAACTTTGACCCTACTGAATCTAAACAATAAAAAAAGCAGGGGTTAAAGGTTGGCGTTTGGTGGAATTATAATAAAATACTATTTAATAAAAAAATTTAAATGAGAACTAATTGTGGTGGCGAAAAAAAATGTTTATGGTGAAAACCGTTTTCTGATGTGTAAACAATTTTTCAAAGAAAAAAGTTGAGGTGGAAAAAAATATAATATATAAAATATTATTCACATTTAGGACTCAGGTGAAAAATATTAGTGTACAATTTTTTTTGTTGCAAGTATTAACGTTTTAAGACATGATTTTACTCAAAAGAAAGGTAATTTTTAATAGAATTCAGATCAGCAACAAAAAAATTAACACTATTTCAAGTCAATATCAAGTCCTGAGTTGGGAGTGAAATAGAAGAAATGTCCATATTTCTTAAATGAGATTTAATGGAACTTTTTTTACTGCAGATTTCTTTTTTATGCCAATTTTTTTTTTTTAAAGTTTAAGAAGAAGTTTGTGTAAAAACCTTGTCGATTAGTGTCATTTATAGGACAAATTTTGCACATAAATTCTTAAAATTTGATTTTAAATAGAATTTTTTTTTATTAAATATCAATTATATTTAAATACAATAGCACAAACTAAATCAACAATTAATGCATTCACATTTTTTTTTGTAATTTTTTCTTCTCCTGCCCACCTACAACAACAACAACTTTACAGCCCATATGGTTCGTGTAGATGAATCTGGTTATCCGGTTACATATGAAGCACGTGGCTTGGCTGAAAATCAAATGTATGAATTTTGGGTTTCAGCCTCAACATCTGTGGGAGAAGGAGAACCAACATCTGTGGTAGCACAAGCCACAAATACACGTGGTAAGTTGAAAATTGAATTTCAATTCAATTCAATTCAATTTTATTTTTATTGTTTGATAGTAGTATGTTCATTAGGGTGCATCGAATCTGATATTTTCAAATAAGTGAAAAAGGAATTTTGTCTAGAAAATATTTTTTTCACTCTCTGCTATTAACGAGAAAAATAATGAATAAAATTTACGGTATTCACAGCTTAGTTGAAATTCATAAGCACTCAAAGTGTTGACCTTTCTGTCGAAGCAATTCGCTGTGAAGAATGTTAATATTATCCGATTAAATTTTTAAGGTCTTTCTCGTTAATAAGAGAGAAAAAAAATATTATTGAATTAAATTAAAATATATGATTTTTAGGTTCAAGTCGAAGATCAATTCTTATTTAGCTGAAAATTTCCAGAAATATTTTTACATCCATCCACATTAAGTAAACAGTGTTTTACATTACTTGAATATTCGGGGATTTCCGGACAGAATGTGGTGCTTAAAATCTGATCAAAATCGGCGCATCTCGATCGAAATTTTGCATTTTAAGAACAATTAAAAAAAAAACTTTTTTTTTTAATTTTGCTGTAAACCGAGCAGAAAAATTTGCTTTTTGTTGCTTTTGCTTTTTTACTTCTAAATGTTTTTGTTTTTTTTTTTGCTTTTCTAGTTTTGGGCTTTATGTCAGATTCACAATACTGGTGTACTTCACTACGCAGAGTGGATTTTGTTTATTTTTGTATCATATCGTCTTCGTTTTAGTACACAGCACTCTGGAGCGTGCAGTAATCCAGAACAGTGAATAGGCCTTTGAAGTAGCTTTTTCTTATGATTTTTGAGCTTTAATTTGAATTTTTGACATTTTGTGTTGCCTCAAAGTTATTTTTTCTAATAAAAGACCTATTTTGTCTGCTAGTTTTGTACTTTTTTTAAAAAAAGTATATATCCGAACTTTTTACTCTTTCTTTTTTTGCTTTTTCCAATATTTTTTTTATTTAGATACAATAAATTAAATAATTAAATATTGATTTTTTTTGTCTTCTCTGGTTATAACACATCATATTCTATAAGTTTTGACATGCTAAATATGAATATGCAAAAATAAAATTAAATCAGACAAAATGGATTATATTTAATTATCTCCCGATTTTAGCTTGATTTTAATTATAGGCCATAAATTCAACGGGCTGATTTGGCCCGAATTTTCAGGATACATATTTGGGACCAAGAGTCACCAAATTCTGCCCAGAAATTAAGGGAATCGGTCCAAAATTTATTTCCCATACGAATCCCTGTTACGCTAATTCACATCTTAAATACCCCTGTCCTAAGAAAAACTCCTAAAAAATCCGATTTCGATCCACCCTAATGTTTAATACATTTTTTTTTTTTCTCATTTTTTGTTGTTGTTATTTGTATGCTGTCCATTTATTGGCATTGCAGATTAAATGCTCGTTCATACATACAGACATATAAATATTTTATGAATGCATGTATTGGTCAAATTTGTTACTTGTATTGTGTAATTTATTCCCATTTAATTAATTGGTAATACTAATTTTTTATATTTTTTGTGCATTTGCATTTATTAAGTATTTTATTGTATTTAAGTTGATATCTACTAATTAAATATTTTGTGGGTTGAAGTAATTTTACACATAGAGAAAATATTTGCATATACATATTTTCGTATGTGGCGATAAAAAAATTTGTTTTTTTAATGTAACCGAAGTCGAAACCTTACACTCACCAAAAAAAGTCTGTAATGGTAACTGAAAATTTTGCTGTTACTACGGGAAATGCTGCTAATTTGAGCCCAGCGGTATTTTTTGCTAATCTTAGCAACACATGTCTGCTGACGTGTAGTCAATGAAATTAGTAGAAAAATTAGTAGCCGCTACTAAATTTTAGTAGACTTTTTGTAAAGTGGAATTCAAAATCTGTTTGCTAAAATCAGCAAAAAAAAATTACTAAATACTAATAATATTAGTACAAAGTTTTAGATTAATTTTTTTTATCGAGCATCAAAAATTTTGATTATAGTTTTAAAAAATATTTTATACAAAATGAAAAAAAATCAAAGGCTTAAAAATCTTAAAAATTGTTAAACATAAACGAATTTATTATTTTGTTATAATTTGGTAATTTCCTTTTTGAAAAATATTTTAGTCAATTTTTTATTTACTTTTAAGGTTAAATTTAATTGTTTTTAGGGCTGATTTTTAGAACTAAAAAACCTTTTTTAGTGATATTTTAAGTGGATGTCCTATTTTCAGACATGAGTCGGTATCTTTACTTTCGATCCCTTTTTTAATCCTATGTAACATTTTAGGGCAATTTAAGATTGTATGTATAAGTTTTAATTAGAAATAACATTTCCTTCAATATCGACTTTTTAAAATTAGTAATTTTTTTTTTGCTAATTTTAGCAAATTGGTTTTCAAAAATTTGTAAAATGATTTCTGAAATTAGCAACGAAAATGTGTAAATATTCTGTAAAAATTCTGTAATTTGTAAAATGTAAATAGCAACAAGATTTGCTAAATAATAATTTTTTTACTAAAAATCAGTACGAAAATAGTAAAGTGTGATTGAAAACCGTTTACAAATTTTTCTACTAACTTTTTTTTCTGAGTGTAAGATGCACTCGAAACCTTAAGATGCGCAGAAGTGTTCCTACTGCAGGTCTTTTTGCTACGTTATTTTGTTCATTTCACTCATATGGGATTACCATCAGGTTGCTGGGGTTCGAAGTATTTTTCTTTTTTCAGCATTAAGAATTTACTGAAATTCTTCCAATTGACAACATCGTCTAGAACTCCCCGAAATATATGTTCCAATTTGCCAACAAATCCTCGGGTGCTCTTGGCAACATTAAACATGCTATGTTTAATGCAATGATGGCAGTTAAGTGGCATATGTATTTAGTTGTAATAACATCTGGATTGTCAGATAGAAGTCTCGAGTTATACTGGCCGGCCTTTACGCTGGCACCATCGCAGCACAGACTAATAATATTTTTATATGGAATTCCTAGCCTAAAATGGTTGTTTTAAAGTTGTTATAAAGTGATTCGGCAGTGCGATCTGATGCCAAGTCTAGTAAATCCAACAACTGAACTACCGTTCTCTCTTGTTGCTCATCAAAATATCTGACAAGAACACACATCTGTGATTTCATCAATTAGTACCGAAACCATATTACTTTTTAAATTTTGTATTAACTTTTCTTTTTCTTTCCTTGCCAAAATATTTCGAATAATTTGTGTACATTTGGTTCTACATAATTGGCAATTTTTTATTATTTCCGAATCTGGAATAATGTCTTTTAAAAGTGGTATTAAGTGCTCTAGTATTTGTATTGCTAAATTATGTTCAGCAAAAAATAAGCATATCGCTGTTTGCAACTTCTTTGGCAAAAAAGAATCAATTGTTTTATTTAATGCGGTAACTAACTTTTTATGAGACTTGGTTGCAGTATGTTTTATGAGATCTGATTTTCCCCAATTAAGGATTTTTTCACAGGTCTTACACTTGTATTTATAATCGTCATTTTTAATAGGCTCGAGCCAACTCTTGAATTTATCATCTTTGATCCAACTTAGTTAAAATCGTTGTTTTCGGTATTTGTTTTTATTTATAAATTTTTTATGAAAAGAAGTATCTGAAGATGAAATTTTTTATAATTAAAATTTAATAAATCTTTTGTTTACTTACATGTTGGAAGGAAATATTTTCTTAATGGTTGGTAAACAATTTATTGTAGGGTTTCACTTTCAAAATGTTTGAAGATGACAATTTGAATTAAAATTAATTTTTTCATAAAAATTATTCTATTTAAAGAAAGAAGACAACAAATTTTTAAAATTCCCAACAGTTCGCCTAAAATTAAAAATGTGTCCCTTTTTCCCTACGCTTCAAAGTTTTCAAAAAATTCCCTATAAAAAGCGAAAATTCCCTACATCTGACATCACTGACCCGACTACCGTTTGATTTGCTTGAGGATTGAGGGGAAAACTGAAAATGGCAGTTTCCATGGTCAAAAATCCTCATCTGTCATATTCTCTGGATTTAGCCCCGAGTGACTATTTTTTGTTTCCAAACCTGAAAAAAATGGCTCGGCGGAAAGAGGTTTGACTCCAACTATAAAATCACCTTACAAAGAAACGTATTTTGTATGACAAATCCTATTTTTGGAAGGGATAAAAAATTAAGGAACCGTTACAAAAACGCTATTTAACAAAACTGGAAACACATCCCAACATACTAGCCCGTAACTTAACTAATAATCACGGCCACCAGCATCTTAGATGGAGGGACACTGCGGATCTGGTCCGCTACGAATAGGAGGAGCAATAATCATTTCTATAAAACCACATAACATCAGTCTGGCACTGGCTGAACTTAATAATTAATATTTAGATTTAAGATTTGGACAGTTATTGTAATGCATGGTTTTCACTATGTCATTTTTAATGTCAATTTGTCCAAATTGTTGGCAATTGTATGCATTTAGTTATGCCCACGAACTGCCGTCTAAAATGACAGACAAGTGAAAACGTCAAATTTCAGTTTGTCAAAAGATATGGCAGCATTTTTTATCTAAAATAAAATTCACAACAAGATGTCAATTTTTTTTGTTTGACGATCGCAAAACTGTTATTTTGTTCCTTTTTTTTTAGCTGGAAAAATTAATTGCAATGGAAATTTTTTAAATAAAAAAAGAAATGGTAATTTAATAACACAAAACGCCGCACTAGCTACAGCCATTTGTTTCTTTTTTATCATTTTTAAATTTTTTCCACTTTTTATTGAACACAAATTAATATTTTCTAATCAGCTGTTCGCTCGCCTCATCATATTTGACCTTTGTAATGAAAACGGCGTGTCAGTCAACTGAAACCAAAATTTGACATAAGTCTTTGACACGATCTGCTTTATCGACTTATTGTCAGTTTTTAAGATGTAATGAAAACGCATATGACACAAAATGACGAAAATTCATTTGAGTCAGTTTTTGTTGTCAGTTCATATGACATAATGAAAACCAGGCATTAGTTCACAGTTTTAAAATGTGAATATCCAATAAATAATATGAAATATGAAAAAACAAAATTATAGAGCTCAAAGGAGACCATGATAAAATATAAAGTGATTTTTTTTTTATTAAAAAAAGTCACGGAATTATTGGCCCACCCTCGTGTTTTTATGTTTATGTGCCAAAGCAATGCTCTGGAAATTCTTCATTGTATTTAAGTGTTGCTTTCTTTGGAAAGGAGACATAGGAGAGATGAAAGGTGGTTAAGATAAAGGGCTTAAAGTAGAGCAACACTGTAATTGCACGAGATATTATATCTTAGAATCGTTGTTGCGCGCGCCATATGATGTAGAGTTGGCGAACTTGTCGAAGATTTTTGGACCATAGCCCTGTTATGATAATTTTCATATGTGGGTTAAGTGCTAGGGGAACACCGAAGGACATGTATGAGGGATTACAACTCCATTAATATTATTTACAAAGAAAACAGATTTGTGCTGACAACCAAATTTGCAGCCAATCGAATGGCTCGGTTGTGGTTATAGATTGAGAGATGATAAATTTGACTGTGATAACAGAACTTCGGATGATTCTTAACTTAATCCAATGTGAACTAAGAATAATTATTCAAATCTTAAAACTATGATTTATGATTTAGTATAGCCAATGTCAGACAAAACTCCAATGGCTCAACTATTTTTAGGTGTCCCCAATAGCATCTCTCAGTTGATTAAGCCTATCAAGTCTGCTGTGTACAACCTTCTTAGGCACAGGTGGCCATGATTATTCAATAGATTTTGAGCTAGTATGTTAGGGTGGGTTTCCAGTTTCATTAAACAGATTTCACTATATCTTAGAATTTCATTTGTAAAAAAATACTGCAAGCTGTAACCAGCAGATCTTGTGGATTACAACCGAAAAATGCTGTTGCCGCGACTGAACCATTCAATTGGCAACAACTTGTTTTCTGGGTATTTTGCTATATCGATGTTTTCTTTGCTGGGGATCAAACCCAAAACCTTCTGTATAACAGTCCAACGTGCTAACCATTACACCACAGCGTCCACAAGTCTGTCAATTAAAGTCCCAGATATTGCCTCATGGAACATTGTGAAATGAGACTTACACATTTTTTTTTTTAATTATACCTAATTTCTTTTAATCCTTTTTTGTATGTTATTATCAAATTTAAATATAACATTTATTAAAATATATAATTCCTAATTAAACCATAATATGCGGGAAACCAAAGACTTATGGGAAAATATCTTTATACTTCCAGCACCTGCTAGAATTGCCTCATTTGGTCAATTAGTACGCAAAGCAGTGGGAACCAGCCTAATATTGGAATGTTTAGCAGTTGGCAATCCAACACCCAGAGCCCGATGGTTGACACGAGATAGACCAGTAACATTTAGTCCCTTCTATGAAGTGACAAATGAAGGAAATTTAAAAATACACCGTAAGGAAAAAAACCCCTTTCCATTTATTTGCTTTATTAAAGTCTAAGCGAAGAATTTCTAAATAATTTATTGCTTAACACACAGATTTGAATTTACTTATGCGTATTTCATTTCAAACGCATATTCTTACTAACAACAGTTGAATGAATATTTGTTTTCTATTTTTGTTTTTCTCCACCTGTGCTCTCTAAGGAGTTGAAGGTAGTTTATCCGGAAATTACACATGTACAGCAAACAATCTTTTTGGTAGCGATGAAATACAATATCAAGTGATTGCTATGAAACCACCAGCCTCACCACAAATCATTGTACAATATGCTTCGGCAGATAGTATACGTGTCAGTTGGGATCCGCCAGATGATGGGGGTGCACCATTGCAGGGTTATTCAATATCATATCGCATCACTGGCGAGACATGGTCTCAAACGGAATTGATGCCAGAGAATAATGCTTATACAATAACAGGATTAAAATGTGGCAATCAGTATATTATCAAAATGTCTGCACACAATATCGTTGGTGATGGTATACCAAGTGAGGAAATTAATGTCTGGACAAAGGGTAAAGGTAAGGGTATGTTAAGGAATTTTGTAATAACAAAAGTATATAACATTTTCCTATTTAAAATTTTCATAAATTACTTATTTAACAATATAAATAAATATATATTTTCAAATTTAATTCAATTTATTGTTATTTTGGTTCTATTCATTTTAGCCTCTCAGGCTCCTAACAGCAATGAACTAATTGCAACAAATGCATCATGCGTTAATTTGAAATTGTCAGCGTGGAATAATGGCGGTTGTCCAATTCATCATTTTTCCATTGAACATCGTCCTTTGGGTAAGTTTTTTTCATTTACGCAGGCATATGTATGTACACATGTATATATGTACACTTGTACACACAAGCACGCACGCAAAACGAACGATATTAATTTTGCTAGTTGTTTTAACTAACTAGTCCGGCAGTTGTCTTTATTGCATGTATTTTTGTTGGTTGATTATTTATTGTGGTTTTAACCACAACTAACTAAAATACTGCATTTCTCATACTCTAGTGATTTTGTGATTTGGTGTTTCGGTCAGCTGCTCTTTTGCGCCCCAACTGTCATTTTATGTTATTAGTAATTGAATTCTATTTTTATGTTTACTTAAATATCACAGTACCACATCATACGCAACTCGATGCGTTGTGGTGTTTGTGGTTAGAATTTAAATTTTTTTATAGCATCATGTTTCTTGTCAAAAGAACTTTAAAGAAGTTAATTCTATTTTGAATGAATTCCCGTTGAGAGTTAAATCATTCGAACTTAATCAATTAGACTTATATACAAGAAATTCAATGGTTTGGCTTCATTTCGATTTTTTATTCAGAGATTTTTATGATGACGAACTCAATTAATTTGCAATAGATTCCGCTTAATCGATTTCTTATCTACACCTTTATTAATTTGATTTTAAAAATTGGGTAAAATGGTACTTTTAATTTGTTAAATAATATAATTATGGAATTGATGTTGCTATGAATTAATTCTTTGTGCATGTGTTAGGTGTAAATTGATAAACAAATTAAGATTTCACTGGCTATGATAAAATGTGGTATTCCAATTTAATCATTAATTAAGAACCTCAACTCGAGTTAAGCGCTTAATTCTTTAAAAACTCTGTTTTTTTCTAGCCTATGGGTTAGTTTGGGAATATTCACGACTTTAAATATTGTCATTTAAAAAAAAAAATAAATAATAATTTATTGATAAATTTTCATTAAATATTTTATTTTAATTAAAATCAATTTTATAAAAGCAACAATTATATTGCTAATTACCAAGAGAATAAAATTGTGGTTAGAAATAAATTTAATTAAAATATACACAAAGTTAATACAATGCAATTTATAACTGTTTCTTTTCTGCTTCCCCTGCTATCGTGAAAGCACGAATACAATGGCAATGATAACACAATTTACTTGGTAAAAGCATTGAATGCATCTTAGATTTTAGAGATGTAAAAAAATTGCATTTTGAATATTGTAAAAGTGGTTTCCCGGGAGCTATTTCGAACAAACATCACGCCAATATTGGAAGCGCTACACTGTTTCCTTTCCCTGTTTCCAAGCAATCCGTAGTTTTGACATTTGTTGAAATGCACATATTTATAGCATCTAAATCCCTATTTTTTTTTTAGTGATATCTTCAATATACAGTTATGAGCGAAAAAATAGGGACACTTGCATGCAACAAATTTGAAGTAAAAAAACACACATACATTTTGGAAAGAAATTAAAAATTTATTTTTAGATTATAGTACAACAATAATTCTTTATTTTATGTAACAATTTAAACTTTGTTGTTGCAATTTAAAAAAACTACATTAAAAAGTATTATAATTTCCTATAGTCGAATGTGAATAAAAATAGGGACAGTAAGAAAATGGTTTGAAATATTATTAGTATTTTATATTTTTTAATTAAAATATAATAGTAGTCATTGTATTTGATAGATGGAAACATTTCTGTATCATATTTATGTAAATAAATGTACCAAGTATGGAGCCAAGGGTGAAAAAGGTATGGGATATAGAAAATCGGAACAGATTGCCATATGCATGAAATTTTCAATTTTTTTTTTGTGCCAGACTACTTCGTTGGTATTGTTTATCAATTTTAAGCCAAACAAAAGAAGACCTGATCACTATTATTTATTTATTATTGAAAATCTGAAATTATTTACAAATTTTCAAGAGCATCGAAAGTTAAAGTTTGTTTTTTGGGATTTTTCAATTCACATTGCAATAATTAGTTAATAGTTTTTAAAAGTAGACGTGTTTAGCTACATAATGATATTTAGAGATTTATTCTACGATTTGTATTTTTAAATTTTAAGACCAAGTATATTATATGTACGGTTTTACTATATTCCTAAGTCGAAGCACCCGGATAATAAATGATACAATTAAAGCGAAAACGATCAAATAACTCTTGTTTGTTAATTTTATTATCAAATAAGTAAGACATTTCAAATATTAAATGCATTTAAATCTTATTTTGCATCGTCACGATTTTTTTTGGTATTTTTTGACTATTTTAAGAATTAAGTATAATTAAGATTACCAAAAACTTTTTTCAACGTCTGTAAATTAAAAACTATAAATGTTAAAATAAAAGCATTGATGCCTTCAGTTAGCTAAATGGGTTGAAATTAAAAAGTTTTTTAAAAAAGCAGAAAAAAATTAAAAATTTACAAAATACTTGTAAATTAGTTTTAATAATAAATTCATAAATTTCCAACTTTAATTTTTTAATGACCGTTTAATAATAATAATAATGTATTATTTTCGAAATCAATTTTAATTTGTGTGGTTTTGGGGTTTCCCGTTGCATCACCTTTTTTATTTTAATCTTTTATTTGATAGACCCTGTGGCAAATCCCACACATTCTGGAAAAAAATTGTACAAAAAATCTAATGTTTTCAGATATACCATGGTACACCATATTTCCCTACTAATTGTAAGATGAAATGACTAATTAAACACATTTTGTGTATGGATAAAGATAAACAAAGTTTTCTATAATAGACTGAAAATGTTGTGAGAAGCTGATAGATAACTTTGATTTAAAAACAATGAAAAAAATACTAAATTAAAAACAAATAGATTATGTCATCAAAATTGTATTAAGATGTTTAATCATTTCATTGATTGCTTTACAATTTTCAATATTAAATTTTAATTACAATAGAAACACTTGGATATAACTATAATTATTGGAATTATTTAAGTAAGAAAACAGCATAAGCCTAAACCAAAATTTTAAATTTCATTCGAGTTTATTTTAAAAAAAGTTTTGGTTTTTTGTTAGTTTTGTTAATTTTAAGTTTTCTTTTATTTTTATAACAACCTAGCAAAACCACACATTATGAAATAAGGTGAAAAGTAATGTGTAGCTTTAAGGGTCATGGATAACTTTACACCTGAATTCACTGATGATTTTTAGAGGCGATGAACGTAACGTATGGACCCATTATTTTAGAGGTGATAAAGTAAGTGGTTACTTATGTAGTTACGAGAATGGGAAAAGTAAAAAAGAAATTTTTATTAAAACAAATTTGTTACAAATATTTTAAACCTTATTAAATATAATCTGGTCGTGATTGGAATAGAACCGGAGAACTCTGGTTGCCAGCCGAAAACTCTAGTCAATGAGCTATCAACAAATATAGTGTTTGATTCGTTTAAACCTACATGAATTGTTGCGCTTCGTTTTTTCGTTAGTGTTGTCAAAAATAGATTTTTTAAAATATTTCAATTATTACCCTACATTTGTAAATCATGTAATACGTAATCAATAATCGATAACTTATTACTTTAGGTTTGCAAATAACGAGCTATCAGTACAAGGTAAATGGTCTATTTAAGTTAAATGACCTTTGATATTTATTTTTAATGTTGTTTAAATAACTGACACTTCCGTAAGAAATAAATGTTTAATCAGTTAATACTTTTTAATGTTGTTTTTTTCAATTGCAACAACAAAGTTTGAATTGTTGCTTAAAATGAAGATTTGTTGTTGTACTATAATCTAAAAATAATATTGTTAGTTTCTTTCCAAAATGTATGTGTGTTTTTTTACTTCAAGTTTGTTGCATGCAAGTGTCCCTATTTTTTCGCACATAACTGTATTTTTGGAGCAAAAATGGTTGTAGAAAAAAAGTTATTTTTTTTTGGAAATTTTTTGACTTGAAAAAAATTAACATAAATTTAAAAGAAAGTTCTACAGTGCCGAACAAAAGTCTTAGCACAATAATTACCTAAATCCTTTTTGTCATTATATTTTGTATATTTTACAGATATTTCTAAGTAAAAAAGTGTACTTAGTAGGTTAATCCTCTACCGCATACAACGCCAAATATGGGTTTTAACTTGTATTGCATTGTGTTTTTAAAATAACGAGACTTAATTTAAAGAGAATTTATATTGATAATTTTGTTTGCTTTGTTTTCTACTGAAATGTAAAGTTAAATATTAACAAATTGTGTTTTAGCTAATGTTTCTGTTAGTTTTTCATAAGTGCTTCAAGTGCGAGAACAAAAGTAAATTTTAAATTGATATATCTGCAATTTACGTCAAATAAAAGAACAACAATATAATAAAAAAAATATTTTCCTATTGAAAGTGATGTTCTTTTTCAAATAAAAATATAATTTATCTGCAAAGTAAGTATTATATATATCCCAGCAAAAATGAAGCTGCCAAAGAAGCAATAAAAGCATCACTACTTTGGCAAAGGCATCACTTCTTTTCTAATGGTTTCATCGATGAATTTAACATTAGTGTGTCATAGGATGGAATCATTCAAATAGAGCTACTAGCATTACTCATACTTTACTCAAAGGAAGCAATGATAATACAATGATTAGGTATTCTGATGCATGAGTGGAAAATGTTCACATACTTTGTAGTATTTAAGCTTTGATAAAAATTAAATTCATAAGTAGTGCAGAAAAATAAGTTAAAAGAAGCAAAATGTATGCATTGATATACAAGTACTCTTTATTAAAACAAATAAATAATTCTGCATTAGTGATAAAGCATTTTTGAAACATTTTTCAAAAATTTTAATGAACTTTTAGACAAATTTTAAAATATTTTTGGATAATTTTAAAACTAGTTGTACAATTTGTAAACATTTTTAGACAATTTTAAAATATTTTTGACAATTTTAAATAATTTTTGCACAATTTTAAAACATTTTTGGGCAATTTAAAATAATTTTTAACAAATTTTAAAATTATTTTAATAAATTCTGAATTAAAACTGGAAATGGTGTAGTGTTAAATAGTAAACATAATCGAAAAATGCACAGATTGCGCTTCATAAATATTTAAGACTGAAAAAATGCAAATGACAGGCCACCCAGTTTCTTGATATTTCAAAACTTTTATAAAAATTGCAAAACTGCATAAGTTCTAATCCTCATGAAATTTTGATCTAAAATATAAAAAATGATTTAATAAAAAAATTAAAAAAGTTCGTCAGAACTATTTTCTCAATTTGAATAAATGCTTAAGATTCAAAAAAAATGTACGATATATTATAACTTATGCTTTAGAAGTAATGAAGAGTGATATTTTAAGATATGCATCGGGTTTATATCCAGATCACTGCATTTGAAATATGAACACATGAATTCTTTTGGAAGTGCCTTAGAATAACACCAAAAAATCATAAAAGAATGTCAACTGAAGTTTCGGAAGCAATGAAAGAAGTTATAGTCACAGAATGACTACCATTTTATTTGCTGCGTATATTAATTTTCGTAAAAATTGACGAAGCCATATATGGCTTTTCATGCACTAATAGTACATAATTAACTTACAATAATGAAAATAAAAGACCACCAGATGAACCCGGGTTTGATAAGCTCTTTAAGATTCGACCATTGTTGCAAAAAATTCGTGAACGATTGTTGCTTGTACCCAAAGAAGAACATTTAGGGGTGGGTGAATAAATAATTCCCACAAAGTGCCGTGATGCCGGCAGTATAATCCAGCTAAACCGCACAAATGGGGACTTAAAAATTTTGTCTTAAGTGGATTTACAGGTTTCAGTTATGATTTTGACATCTTTGTTGGAGCTCAAAGTAATACATTTCCGAAAGGAGCACCTTATCTTGGAGTAAGTGAAAACGTTCTAACAAAATTAGCATCTACAATACCAAAAGGACAAAACTATAAAATATTTTTTTGATAATTGGTTTAACAGTCCGAAGCTTCAAGTGTATCTCATGAGAAATGGTTAATTGCCTTTAGGTACAGTAAGGCTAAATCGTGTAACAAACTGCAAGATGCCAACCGAAAAGAAAATGAAAAAGTTGGGCCAGGGAAGGAAGCATGGTCGAAAAAGTAGCTGACATTGATGGGTTTGAACTTGGTCTCGTCACTTGGATTGGCATTAAAGTGGTAAATATTCTTTCAACCTACGTCTGATGTCACCCTATATCAACAAAAAAGCGCTACAGTAAAAAAGAGAAGAAGAATATCGAAATCAATTCCCCTAGGGCAATTGGCGTATATAATTATTATATGGGTGGCGTAGATTTACTGGATTCTTTGCTAGGTCTTTATAAAAAAGAATAAAAAAGTGGTATAAAAAAATATTTTTTTTTCACATGATTGACATATGGGCATTTCCATTGTGGCGTGGCGTGACATTTGTACGACAAAATGTTAATAAAAAAAATTAAAAAGTCAAATTTGTAAGAATTTTTTTATATTTGCGAAGTAATTAAGTAGCATTATATTCAGCAAAAAAATGACAACAATCGACCTTAAGGATTTTAAGATATAAGCAAAAATATTCGCTGGCGTGACGTTACAGAAAACATAAGTGGGTTTTGACTTGGATTACAAAATTGCATAACTCTGCGAATTGGGCAAGAATTTTTGTAAAAAAACCTTTTTTAGTAGGATTTGGAATAATACAAATTTATTTTACAAGTCATTAAATTTAAAAATCTTTCCTCACTTCTTTTTTATTAGCCTTATTATCCGACGTGACGTTACATGGCGTTACGTTACTTAAATTTCTATATGGTATTTTTTTTGATTACGAAAAAAGAAAAAGATATAAATATATAGGAAAATTATATAAATATATTTATTATATTTGTATATATATTATACATTTATTTATTAAGATATATCTTAAATTATAATATTATAGTCTTATGTGAAAATGCAGTTTCAGCTGCTTTTATTTGCATATCTTCGCTGCTTGAAAAAAAGTGAATTTGATGTATACCAGGTATTTTCGGCACCTCCTTCCACTTTTCAGTTAGCAAAGTAGAAAACGAATCGACTTGTTCCGAGGAAATGTACGTTAAATTGACTCCAAAGATGTTATTTCGGGTACATTCATAAAACGAAAACGCATTATCTAAAATTAAATTTTTTGTTTTTGTCATCTGCCAAACTTTTCGTTTTATGGTTGCTCCTACCCCATCAACCGCACCTTTGCCGTGAGAAGTTGCAAAATAATTCCACTCAAAAACCTTGTAACCAAATGTAGAAACAAAGTCAGGTAAACTTCGAGCAATGAACTTATTTTTAAATTGTGAACTGCATCCATCCGAAAAAATATAAATATTTTGAAATGGGCCATGTTATTTTTTAATCATTTCTACAAGTGTGGTCAAAAAGCAGCAAACATCGAACTTATTATGGCTGAGTTTGTCACTGATTATCGCATAGGATTTTACTCCGCCAATCAGCCAAGCCACACAAGTAAAAATGGTAACTTAACGGTAGCTGAAGTGTGCGCTTTGTACCTCATTTTGACATATTAATCTGTAATTCTCTGCGAAATCCATTTGCAGGATTAGATCTTCTGCCTTAATATGTTTTTTTTTGGTTTCAAAATAATTTTGCTGGGAACGTTTAACAAAGAAGTGGCGTTTAAAAAAGGGCAACTGTGCATCTAATTCGTACAAGAGATCAGATAGAGAACCTTCGGTATGTGTCAACGCAATTCGGTCTTCCACTTTGCGCCAATGTTTCCATTTAATGGCTTTTTCCATTAACGAAAAATATTTTAGGGGTACTAAATCATTTTTCACATTTGTTACACAATTTCTGCAATTACTTGTCATACATTTTTCGTTTTCAATGTTGCAACAGACAGATTTAAGAAAAGTTTCTAAACTGCTTTCTAAAATAAATGAGAAATTGGCATGGTACTTACACACGCACATATTATGTGGCATCTTGCACGATAGTTGCACGTATTTCGGTCGCAATTCATAAAATAACGACTTTCTAACGTAGTCAATATTTCTCTCCCTTTTGTATAATTCATACGACTCAGAAATAGTCAGCAACATAAAGCGCTTGGCCACTGTTTCCCCATCAATAATTAACGTATCCTTCCGACCTGCAGCTTGGATACTTATATCGTCTCGCAAGTAGAAGTCCTTAATGAATTGCTTTTTTTCTTCTATTGCTGATTCAGTCTCTCGTACCAAAGATGAAGAACTTTTTGTGCCATATTTTTCATAAAGAATGTTAACAATATGTGCTCTTTTCTCTGGATCAACCGGCAAAGCTGTTTTGGCTTTATTTAATGCCTTTCCTAAGGTTTGTTTACATCTGTAGGGTGGATTGGCTCGCGGACTGACTGTTTTTTCACATTCATTTTTCTTTTTCAAACGAAATTGTTGTTGCCTTTTACGGTTTTTTTCTTTTACTTTATCTATGTGATTGTGGTTTGATTCCAACAACTTTTTTCTATACCTCGATGCTCTTTCTTTTGCCCTTTCACGGCTTATTTCAAGCCTATTAGAATCTGATTTTAATTTTTGCCTATAGCGCTTTGAGTAATTTTTACTTTCAATCGATAATTCCATCTGTTAAAACCATAATTGAATTTAAATTTCAAATAAACATAACACCATCCAAGGAAATTACTTACAATGTGGCGTGACGTTACACACTTTTGAAAATTAATATAAAATTAACTATTTGTTAAATAACCGAGTTTTTAATTATAATTAGTTTACTTTATTAAACTTTGTTAAAATGCAAAATTTCACGCACTTGCGATCGTCAGCGTAGAGATAATGAGACTAAATGTTTTTTTGTCTGACGTGACGTTATCTTAGAATATCATTAAAAGCAAATCTAAATTTTACCGTTAATTGATTTTTGTTTGATCTTTTGCATTTATTTTATGGTTCGTTGTTGTTGCAACAACAGTTTTGCGGTAAGAGTGCAATTGTAGAATTACTCTTAGAAATGTAAATTGTAAAGAGAATTTAACCTTAGGAAAAGAACAAAACTGACCAAAACGAGAACTTGAACTTTGATGACCGGTATCTCGCCATCGCAACTAAGGAAAGCTTTAAACTCTTAAATTTAAATAATTTACAACATTACTCTTTAATAATACAAGAAAGAAAAAACTGTTGGTTAACTTTTAATTTTTCGGTCAGGGTGGACCTTTCTGTGGAAATGCCCATATGCGTTGTCATTGCTTGGATTCTGTGGCGGAAATCAGAACAATATGTATATGCCGTTCTTTGACTTCAAGCTTGCAATAGCTAAACATCTTTGCAAAACGAGGACGGCGATCTCCACAGCATCAAACTTTCTATCAACAAGTAGACAAAATACACCCACAAGCAGTAAAAAAAGAAAGCGACAGGATTTTCCCTTGAATTCTGTACGGGCTGACGGAATAGGACATTTCCCCAAATGGATGAAAAACCGACAACTTTATCAAAATGATTGCTCTTTTCTTTCATACACCTTTTGCGAAAAATGCAACGTTTTATTGTGTTACAACGACAAACAAAACGGTTTTACAAGTTTCCACACTGAATAAATTTTTTTCATTTTCAAATAACTGTAAATGCATGTATGGCTCAATTTTTTTTCTTACAAATGTCCAGTGAATTTTTTAATTTTTGTTAAATATGTGTTAAATTATCCTAAATAAACATATATTTACGGTGTTTTATTTATTTTTTTTTTATTTAAAACATGTTCATGCAGTAGAGGGTTAAACTTCCGCTATTTAAGCAAAAATATGTTCTTTTATTAATTTTTTTATTTGACAATAGTTTTGGCACAATTTATTTCAAATAAATATATTTCAAAGTGCAGCAGCGTATTAAGATTTTTTTTTTTTACTAGGAACCTTTGAAAATATATCAAATTTAGGTTTATATTTATTTTAGTTTAAAAAAGTTTGTTTAAAGATTTGCATTTTTCAAAATGTCTCCGCTACGGAAAGAAACTACAATATCTGAGGGAAAAATTATAATGCATTTGCATTCCCAAGGAAAATCATTTGCAGAAATAGAACAGCTAATGGAAAAAAGTCGCTATACAATAAGAAGTGTTGTAAATCGTTTTAAAAACTGCACAGAGTTAATAAATAAACCACGAAGTGATCATTCCTGTATCTTAACAGAAAGAGAATCGCCTGCAATAGTGAGAAAAATTAAAGTTAATCCCAAAAGATCATCTTCAGACATTGCTGCAGAGACTTTGGAGGATTTGGAAAAGGACGTGAGCCCAAAAACCATACGCAGAAGTGCTGGTTATAAATCAAGAATTGCTAGACGTAAACCATTTATAAGTGATGTCAACAAAAATAATAAAAGGATGGACTCTGCCAATCAATACAAAAACAAACCAAACAGTTTTTGGAACAAAGTGGTTTTTCTGATGAAAGTGAATTCCACGTTCTCCAGCCCGATGGTCGAATAAAAATCTGACGAAAGGCCAATACTGAATTAGAAAACCAAAATTTTGTAAGTACTATAAAACATGAGTGCGGAGGGGTTATGGTTTGGGGTTGCATGTCATCTGCCGGTATCGGAAATCTTGTTTTTATTGATGGCATTATGGCAAAACAGTTTATTTGAATATTCTTAAACACAATCTTAAAAATAGTGCATCAAAACTGGAAATTGAAAATGATTTTTACTTTCAACAATCCCAAACACATGTTAAAATGTGGAATATTTCCCGCATACTCAAGGGCTTAAAAATGAAATTTAAAATATTAATTATCTGGACTATGTGCTAATAAGGTACTTTTAGAAATTTTCGAGAGGAACGTGCAAAAATTTGTGGTTCAAAATGGAAAAAATCTACCCTAAGCGGGCGGCAAAACCACTTAGGCTATACAACTTAAAATTTAAAATATGTGTTCCCTAGAGTGTTAGCTTATTTACTGATAAAGTACTTTTTGGAACTTTCGTCAGTAGTATGGTGAGAAGCGAAATAAAATGAAACACACACGGGTGAAATTAAAACCCTATACGAAGGCAATGAAAATGAATGAAACGGGAAACCAGTGGAATTGAGACACTAGGCGAATGTAATGGGATGTGGAACGAGAAAAATTGGAACACTATACACGGAAAACAAAGACAAGTGGAACGATATAGAATGGAAGGGATAAATTTAGATACACTTAAAATAGTTTGTAAGTTAATATAACAGAAAATGTCATTTAAAAGAAATGCTATTTCATTTAAAAATCGGTCTAATTAATTTTCATTGAAAGTAAATGCCTTTTGTTATTTATTTTTAAATGTTGATTAATCAACTGACACATCCGTAAGAAACAAATGATATAATCAGTAAAAATAAATGTCAAAATTTTACCTACCTATTCCTTAAAAAATAAATGTTTTTTTTTTCATTTATTTTAAATTGTTTCCCTTTTTGTATTATTTCTATTTTTTTGTTAATACAAAATTTATGTATGCACAGCTATAGACACTTTTTGTGTGAATATGTTTGTGTATGTATGAGTGTTTATGAAGTTCTTGTAATTTGTATTGAAAAATTTTGTATATATACAACCAATTTAAATAAAAAACAAATTGAAATTTTTTAAATTTGTAATAACTCTTACGGACACAAATAAATCACAAGTTTCCGTTTTGTGGGTAAATTTTTATTAAATTTCAAACAAATGAAAAAAATAAATGAAACTGAAAAAAAATGGTAAATGATAGTAAATTATTTCGAATAAATGTATAAAAAAAAAGTTTATATAGATATTTCTTTGAAAAATAAATGTATGTTTCTTTATTTTGAAATGGAACGGAAAACTTTTTTATTAAACTACGAACAGTTAACAACATAATATTTTGAGTGTATATGTATGATATAGAGAAGAAAATCAGTACATACATATCCGTTTTAAGCGTCCAAATCTCAAACACAAGGCAAACAAAAAGTGATACAAAACAGGCCAACAAAATTTGATGAAATTTTGTAAATAAGAATCAGACTATACCTTCCCGCAGGTTTTAGAATGCTGAATCCGAATCTGACCTTAGAATAGCCCTATCATATCAGATTTTCGATATCTTGTAACTTACAAGTGCAATTAACACATTTTTTAGGCACATTTGAGGTCCTTTAACTTCCAGAATTTTTTTTTTCAAAATTATCGTTACGGTACCTAAAAGTGCTACTCTTCCCGTACAAAATCCAATTTGAATTTTTAAGAAATCTCCATGTGTCACTGAGAAGTCGTATGTTGAACTTACACTCGTCGACACACTGAAAATGAGGAGTATCAGATAAAACTTAGAAAATAGTAATGAATATAATACAAACACCCAAATTTCAAGTGGTTCTTCTGATTGTCGGCGTTCCTGATCAGGAATTTAAGGTCGGAATTGCAAAGTACAAAATGGTGGATTCAATATTGCCGTGTGTTTTTTTTTTAATTATTCACATTTGCTTAAAACTTGAATTTGCTAGGCTCAGTAATTCCTACAGATGACTTCTCAGTCACAAATAAAGGATTTTTAAAAATTGTAAATGGATTTTTTAGGGGAGGAGTAGCGCTTTTAGATAACGTA
Organism: Eustalomyia histrio; assembly: GCA_949748255.1. Taxonomy (NCBI): domain Eukaryota; kingdom Metazoa; phylum Arthropoda; class Insecta; order Diptera; family Anthomyiidae; genus Eustalomyia; species Eustalomyia histrio. The sequence goes on along the minus strand of OX456523.1, from coordinate 49,518,744 downwards.
ATGATCGGTAAAAAAAAATCTGGAAGTTACAGGACCAAAAAATGTGTTATTTGCACTTTTTAGTTATAATAAGTTTAGAGTTACAGGGACCCAAATGTACCCAAGAAACGTATTTTTCGCACTTTTAGGTTAGAATATCTCTCAAAACCTGGGTTATTCTGAGATCAGATTAAGATTTAGCAAGTCTAAAAACCTTCGGGAAGGTATGGTCTAGTTCTTGGTTAGAAAACCTAGTTGGCTTCTGTTATTTTTATTTATTTTTAAGGCAACACTCAGGAACTTCTTGCTACTTATTATTTTATACCCTCTGTCTATGGAAAGGGAACAGAGTAGAGATGAAAGGTGGTATCTTTCACCACCTTCATGACTTAATCTGAGTTTAATTGTTGTTGAGAATGCTATAGAAACACCGAAGGAGGACGTTGCGATGTGTGTTTGTGTATATTTAAAGCAATTTTATGGAATTAAATACCTTTCATTTAATACCCAATTAACGTGAAAAATATCAAAAACAAGCCATTTAAATTTTTTACCCCCTTAATGTATTTCGTTTATTTTGTCTCCTCTAACATTTATCTACCTTTCAGCGCAACCACTAAGTGACCCCTGGGAAACCCCCTTTGCAAATTGACAAAAATTTGGACCTTGTCACAAAGTAATGTATAGGGTATAAAAACAAATTTAGTAAATTTCACCCAAAAAAAAAAAAAAAAATCTAACATAACCATTCTGTTGACAACTACAACAAACTATACACCTTCATTGTTATAACTTTTTAACAAATTCCCCTTGAGGGATATCTATAAATGTCAATGTATTTCCGTTGTAAATTTACCATGTAACCTATACAATATGATACCACCTATTTTATTCAATAATTTTTTTTTATACATTTGCTACATTTTTTCATTTTAAATTGTGTATGTAATTTTATATCACTTCTTTTATTTTTTATTTATAACAGGTGACATCCGTTGGACTGTTGTTACATCTGATATTTCAAATGCTGAAGAAAATAGGGAAAATTTAATATTTTGTGATTTTCTACCAGCCAAATGGTATCAATTGCGTATTTCGGCCATAAACGATGCAGGCAAAACCACAGAACACTATCATTTTGCAACAACGAATATTGATGGTGTTACCATACCACCGCCATCAGTATTTCCATCCGAAAATGATTTAATGAATAATCTGATTAATGCAACAAATCCAACAAATGGTGATTGGTTAGCCACATTAATTGTTATTGTTATAATAACAATTGCAATTATAACAATGTAAGTAGATGAATTAAATTTTACAGCGATAAATTGGGTCAAAGAGTTAATAATTGCTTTTCATATAAAATACAATATTTTCAAACATTAAAACCATAATAGTTGCATTGATATGCATTTGGATGGCAATGAAATATATGGGAAAATATTTTGTTTCTTGAATTTTAACGTAACTCGAACCAGAGGATTATTGTGTCCCAACTCAAATACTATGACTTTGATAAAATTTTAAATGTGTGATAGAAAAAGAAATATAAAGTAAACCTGTTTTACATTTTCGATAAATTCGGTGATCTATGGGGTGAAATGGGAAGAAAAAAATCAGTACTTTTCGTTAACGTTTGAAATTCTATAAAAAAAAAAAAACAGAAATAAAATAATATATTCGTCAAATGAGGAATTTTGATGAACATTACACTTATGTTGTAGCATTCGCTTTTCATTTTGTTTCAAAAATGAACCAAACAAGGCTTCGCGAAAAATTTGCTAAAATCCTTCTTATCACACTTGCATATGGTTTAGTTTAAATATCTTTTAAATCTAAAAAAAAAACTAAAAAATACATATTTTTAACCCCTTTTTGAACCCAAAAAGGCCCAGACAAGTGGATTTAAAATTTTCTTTTATATCACATATCTAAAATTCAATAAAATCGGAGACATCAGGTCAGAGTGTTTTACTTGATAGACTAAAACTTACATGGTGTAAATTTGGACAAAATAATGTAAATTCAAGTTTTGACAAATTGTATAAAAAGAGCAAAATTTTTTAAAATTCTTAAAAATCGTTGAAAGTAGACAGATACAATTCTCTACATAAGATTTATACACTTAAAAAAGTTAAAATAACTGAAAATATCATTTAAAAGAAATAATATTTCATTTAAAAACCGGTCTACTTAATTTGCATTTAAATTAAATGCCATTTGTTATTTATTTTTAAATGTTGATTAATCAACTGACACATCCGTAAGAAACAACTGATATAATCAGTTAAAATAAATGTCAAAATTTTACCCACCAATCCTTAAAAAATAAATGTTTTTTTCATTTATTTGATATTATTTCCATTTTTGTATTTTTTTTTTTTTTTAATATACTCGTACAATACACTTTTTGTGTGAATGTATTTGTATATGTATGTGTGTTTTATGAAGGTCTTGTAAATTGTATTGAAAAATTTTGTATATATACAACCAATTTAAATAAAAAAACAAATTGAAATTTTTTGAATATTTTTTTTGAAACAGACAGCAAACAAAATTTAAATTTGTAATAACTGTTACGGACACAAATAAACCACAAGTTTCCGTTTTATGGGTAAATTTTTATTAAATTTCAAACAAATGAAAAAAATAAATGAAACTGAAAAAAATCGGTAAATGATAGTAAATTATTTCGAATGAATGTATAAAAAGTTAATATAGATGTTTCTTTCCTTTATTTTTAAATGGAACTTATCCCTTTATTTTTAAATGGAACGGAAAACTTTTTTTATTAAACTACAAACCGTTAACTACATAATATTCTGAGTGTAGTATTTTGTTAAATAAATAAAAAAAAGAATTTAAATTTGGAAAAATCCTTAACCCGTTATATGTCCAGAAATACGTCGCACTAATAGTACAAAATAGACCCGAGCAATCTCAGTTATATTTTTCAATTATTCACTTGTGTAATTTGTTCATATCAATAATCCATTTCTTGGAAAATTTTAAACATTTTTTATACCACACTTGGGAAATAATTAATATTTTTGTATTTTTAAATATCATGCGATTAAATGCAACTACTTAAATTACATGCAATGGATGTAATTGAGTAATTGCCCTATAGTTAAGTATACAGAAATACATTTTATTCCTCATGTCTGGAATTGAAAAAAATTTTCAAATTTTCCATGGGAACGTTAAATTCCACAAATGAGAGCTTAGGTCTGACAGTAATTAAGAACGCTCAGGTCTGGTACATAGGCAACCAAAAAATCTTATTGGGAAGCTAATACATTGTTACCCTATTTAAAAGTGCTGTCATTTTTGCTAATGGCATCGTATATTTGTTTGGTTTTGACATTCGTAAAGTAGACATGTCCGAAATTTATAGTAAATAATAATGAATCGCTATACGCTTTGTGATCTCACGATAATTGTGACACGTCAATCAGTAAAATTTTCGATTCTAGGGGACGGAAACTCCACGCATAATTCATGATGCACCATTACACTCTCTTGTAGTCACCGTGTGTTGTGTAGTTACGTCGAAAAGGGTTATTAGAATTTATTTGTTCGAAGAGCCGACGATAATGCGACCACTATAGTGCCATGCTGACTGACTTTTACTGTAACTTGAAGTTTTTTTTTTTTAAGTATCAACAGTCAGGGGTTGCCCCTATAAATGCATTGCATTGTGTTGATGTCAAAAAAATAGGTAATGAGCAGGAGGAAGGAGGGAATAGTATTTTTGATATTAGACTTGAATTTCTCTCCTCATTTAGTTTATTCCACATACGACTAGTCCGACTCTTAAACGAATTTTCCCAGTAATGTGTTGTAGAATTCACTGGATAATCGACCACAAAGGGTTGAGCTCTACTAGACAAGCGAGTATTCCAGACAAAAACCGGGCCCGAGGGATAAGTTCACTTAGCAGAACACACCTCATAGTATATCAGTATATATATGTGGGATAAAGGGGTATTTTATTGACCGACATATTTTTGTAATACTGACGTACCAAATTTTGCAACACAGACAGAAAATTCAAGAGAAGACAATAATTTAATAATTTAATGATGATTGAAAAACGGACAGTTGTTCTAATGCTATTGAATACGAAAGTTGTTTAAAGTTGTTAAGTCGGAATAAAGTTGGACAAAAACGTTGTGAATGTAATAATAATGTAATTATAATGAAACTTGCTCGGACCGACATTTTAATGACCAATTTATAAACCCCAATTCTTTATTATATTTAAAAATAAAAATTTAAAATTAATTGAAAAAAACAAATGAATTCAAAAATAAATATGTATTCACTACCTTAAAAAATTAAAACCAAACTACTAAAGTGTTTTATATAATTCCTACATATATAGCAGTATCAATAGAACAGTGTCGCACAGCCCACATTGCGGCAATGCACCAATGTCATTGATAAGCGCAGAAGCCCTTCTCCAAGCACAGTCCAAAAGTTCCTAAATAGACCTTGAAGCATCTGTCCATATATGGGAGTTATAACTACTATAATTTTGTCCGGATAAAGGTGGTATAGATAGTAAGAAGATGGGATGGGGTGAAGTACTTCTTGCATAGTTTTAAAAAACCTAAACACTTGAATGCTTCTTTCGACACTTTAAAAACGTGTTTATTTAAACGGATAACACACTGGGTTCTTATGCACATCAATATCAATATCTAATGTGAATTAAAGTCCACCCTATTTGTACAACTCCACTCTGAAACTAATGATTTTTCCTCCTAACCACGACCTATAAAAGGTTTGGCCTGCAAACGAAAAAAAATGAGTGAAAAATGTTACTATCATCAGCAAAAGATTAGATAGGGTTGAAAGGAAAGGAAAGGGAGAAAGAACGGAACCTTGTGGTACGCCTGAATTTAGCTGAAATTCGTCGGATGACATCCTGTCTATTATAACACGTAGGGAGCAATCTCTGAGGAAGCTCGAAATAAATCGAGAGAAATCATTACCGCCAGCAAAAGCGAGCAGTTTGATTTGAATTTGGAGTACATGTGGTTCCAACAGAACGGGGCAACTTGTCATACTGCATGTTTATTCTGAAAGTATTTGATAATTCTAAATTTATAGAACACAATTTTTTGTATTCTTTTTTTGTTAAAAAATTTAATGGTTATTATTTGAAGTTTAAAACTAATATATAAAATATTTTGAAATAAAAGAAATTTATAAAAAAAAGAAAAGTTGATTATTATAAATTTTAAAAACGTAAAGTATTTGAATGGCAAATGCCTACAGTACGTAACACCACAAATGCTGCGAACAGTTATGCAAAATGTAACTAAAATAACCAAATAACGTCGACGGCGGCCATAATTTTCCACAATTAGTTGGAACAAAATTCATATGTGCGAATAAATATAAGCAGTTAAAAACCAAATGAATTTTCACTTTAAACAAAAGTTATAGCGAAAGAAACTCAGATGATGGTTTTCGCCCCACATTGTATATTTTTGTACATAGTTTCATAAAGACATTTTTAATAAAAACAAAAGAAAAAAATCACCATATCCCGAAGACCCTATAAGCGATTTAAATCCAAAATCTAAATTTTCATTGCCACCCCATATTGAGTAAATTTGCATAAAAATAGTTTCATATGAAAATGAAATCTTAAAGTTCAAAATAACTTTTTGTCTAAAAAACTATAAAGATGTACTAAGTAAATTCTTTCTGCCAAACCTAAAGTCTTTAATTTATCCATTTAATTCTTTAAGAATATCCAGGATATTTAATAAAAATTTAATTAATTTTTTTCTTAAACTGTCAACAATGAAATACTATCTTCTATACATTACCTAAGAAACAAAAAAAAATACTAACGAATTAACTTTTGTATGCCCTGTAATTAGTCGTCTTCTTTTAATGCTTTCTTCATACTCCTTCTTAGTTAGTTCTGTGAAAAAATAAAATAAAAATAGAATAGCAAAGCAAGAAACAACTAATTCGCACGTTTTTAATTATGTGCCATTTTCTAGTATTTTTTATATAATTTTTTTTCCATCTTTTTTTGACATTTTTGTTTTATTTTTTGCTTGCTTCTTCCTGTGCTCTGGTCGTTTTTGTGCGTCCGTTTAACCCTTAGAGCTTTAACAATTAAACATCGTCACACATTGTGTGGCCCCATGACTGAGGGTTATGAATCCAGAACACTACCCAACGACTACAAAGAAGACCATGACAATCGTCGTAATCAGCAAGTGTATAGTGCTTCGCCAGTTAAAACAGTGGACAAAGGAAATGAATCAGGTAAGTGAGTGAGTGAGTGAGTGTATGAGTAAATGAGTAAATGAAGTCAATGTATGTAGATGATGGTGAGTAGATTAAAATATTATGTTCAACGAAAGAAGTTGGTTGAATGTTAATAACTATAAATGAAACAGTGAATAAAATGTATAAAAGAGCACAACACTGCGACATATGGACAATTATTTATTTAATTTGCTCTTGATAGTTTAATTAAAATTGATTTTTCTATTCACTTGGAAAAGAAAAAAGATTTTCATGATCTCGATCCGAAAAATTACATTTTAAATAATATTTACACAGATCAACAATAAATAAAAAAATTTACTAAAAACTTAATTGTTCAAGTTGATTTTTAATTCGATTAGGAATGAATTTTACTAAAAAATGAGTTATATTAAGTATTAAGCTTTCTAAGTAATAATTCCCACAAAATTTTTCCCAAAAATGGAAAAATTCAGATAGATAAAAAAAATCAATATACATTAAAACTCGTTTAGGATGAACTCGGATAAGACAAATCCTCGTTTAATGGTCCTAACGTTTTGGTAACAATTTAAAAAAAAAAAACTTTAGATAATAAGAACTCGCTTAAGACCTGGGCTTCGAGGATTGAATTTTATTATGAATTAAATCACAAAAAATTAAATTTGATTTATTTCTTAATATAATAAATTCACTTTTAAGCATTCGCAAAAAATTCTTTCCATCGAATTCACTTCTAAAGAATCCAATCAATTTATTTTATTCGATTTTATAAATCATTGAATTCAATCATTAAGAGTTAATTCAATTTTTTACTCATTCTAGTTAAAATTTGTAAGTTCAATCATTCTCTTTTTTGATGTGTTCGATTTAAAAAAAAAAAATTATAAAACTTACATTTATTTTATTTTATTAGAGTAAATTTAATGACTTCTTACAAATACAAGAAGAAAACAACAAAAGGCAAATATTGAATTTATAGTTTTAATATTACACTTTTTTACATCCGAAATGCGACAAGCATGCTTTATGAATAAAGCCGAAAATTGCATTAAAAGATTTTTTTCTGGGCTAGTTTTTGAAATTTTTTTAATTTTTAATTTTTTTATTTTAATTTATTAGTGAATTTACCATTTTGACTATATCTCGAGTTTGGCTCAAAAGTTTTTTATCAATCAAAAAACCAGTTAAAGCACAACATATTTTGTGAATATGGTTTTTAAATCGGTTAAGTAGATTAGGAGATATGGGTCAAAATTTCACGAAAAAATATTTTTTTTTTTTTTGATAAAAACACTAATTTAGATATTTCAAAAAATAAAAAAGATATACGTCTACATGGTAAAATATGAAATATATTTTTTTCTTAAATTTTGTACTTCTACAATGAAAATAAGTAATTTTAAAGGAAAATCTATGGATAAATACCAAAGTTATGATCATTTTTGTAAAGGTACCCAAATTTTTAAATTTTTCTTTTTTTGTTTTATATAACTATTTTTTACAGAATTACTGCAAAAAAATCATTTTTGTTTTAACAAAACTAAAATTGGAAAGTTACAAAATCTATTTTGGGAGGAAAAATTGTGAAATTGTTGTACTTCTTAGCAGGTACTGAGAACCCGTTTTTATTTTATTTGCAAATTATGTAGACAAGAAAGCAAGTGCCCTCATTATTATAAATGACAAAAATGCCAAAAAGAGAAGTCTCAAAATGAGAATGTATTAGTTATATTACACAAAAAATGAGAATGTGTTGGTGGTATGCAATATACTCAAAGATATTTGTCAGAAATACTTTGGGATGTCTGTCACAAATTTGCAAGAAAGATGCACACCAAGTATCATATGTCTTCCGTGGTATGAAAATTTTACAGGATGGGCTTCTGGCACGAAATTGAAATTTTTTTTAATGATTTATTTTATTAGCCGATGCATGAAATTTGGAGTACCAATGATTTAGAGAAAACCATCGATTGCTATTGTTGTCAATGCAAGAGTTGTGGATTTGGAGCTAAAGAAAGTGGTTTTATGCAAATGTAGACTCTGTCAGTTTTCTAGTTCCTCATTCGGATGTATTGTCCATTAATAAATATTTAAAATCAACTAACACCAACGTAAGTTCCGACTTATTATTTGTAAATCAATATTCATCTGAAGACAATTATAACACAAGTGGAGAGAACTGTTTACTTACTCAGGCTCAATTAAAAGATTTGGTCAGAGACTTGGAGCTTACAAAAAAAAAAAGCAAAAGTACTTGCATCTCGTTTACAACAATTCAACTTTTTCGAGTCAAATGTAAAAGTAACATATTACAGAAACCGCGATTCTCCTTACGCGAAGTATTATTCAACCGAAGATGAGATAAGATTCTGCAGGGACATTCCCGGTTTGTTCGAGGAACTTGGAAAGTAATTGAATGGCGACTATTGATAGTAGTAAAGAAAGTTTCAAAGAAGTTCTTTTAAATAACGGAAACAAGAAACCATCTATACCCATCGCACATGTTGTACACACTAAAGAATCGTACGAAACAATAGTTAAATTGCTTAAATGTATTAACTATAAAGATCACAACTTGAAATGGATGCAACGTGGATACACAAAACATTGTTGTTTTATTTGCCTCTGGGACAGCCGAGCTCGTGATTTTCAATCTAAGAGAAAACATTGGCTGGAAAGATTAGCCATCACAGTGGTTCAGGACAACATAAAGTATGTGCCTCATCATCATCATTCTTCCACCATTACGTATAAAAATTGGACTCTTGAAAAACTTCGTCAAAGCATTGAAAAAGGAAGGCCAAGCTTTCGCCTATTTGAGTAATATTTTTAAAAGTATTTCTTTTGCAAGAATCAAAAAAGGAATTTTTAATGGTCCACAAATGAAAAAAAAACTTATAAAATATACAAAATTCGAGAAATATTAGTCCCAATATGAGACTGCATTTTGGAAATCATACGTAAAAGAAGGTCCAACAGCTATTTTTAATACTAAAATACAAATAAATTTAAAGCAAATCAATAAACAATATTAATAAATAAAAAGTGAATTTTATTTTTTTTTTAATACTGATGATCTTAAAAATTGAGAAAATATCAAATTAGGTACTTTTACATAAATGGTCATAGCTTTGGTATTTATCCAATTAACTCGAAACTTAAGACGTCTGGTGCAAAAGGTATTTCTTTGGCGCTCTTAGTTTTTGAGATATGGACGATAAAAATTTTATCAAAGCGATTTAATTTAATTTTAAAATTTTGGCAATTTTTTTTTTAATTTTGTCGATTTCATTCATTTTAGGCAATTTTTTTTTAATTTTAAATTTTAGCGTTTTTTTTTTTTGTTTTTCTTATTTTTTAAGTTTTTTATTTGGACAATAATTTTAAAAAAATTTTGACGATTTTTCCATTTGAGCGTTTTTTCTTTTTGAAATTGTTCAATTTTTCAAGCGATTTCTTTACAATTTGGCGAGTTTTAAAATTTAAAATGTTCTGTTCTCTCGGGGTTCGTCTTAAACCGAGTTTTACCATAAGCATTTATTTAATTTTGTTGCCTTGTAATATGTATTATTTAAAACGACTATGAATTAGCGCCAACGTATCCGTAATTCACGAAATCAACTTTGACAAAAAAGAAAAAACACCGTTTGTTTGGCCCTTGTATTTAAAATATTACTCATACGCACTAGTTTACTAATAAAATAGTATTTTAAATAATTGAATATTTAAAAATTTAATTAGTTTTGAAAAATAATATTTTTTTAACAAAAATTTCACCCCCTAAAAACGCTATTAAATAAACTTAAATCACTGTAAATACAAAATACAATTAAACTATGAGTTATAAACGGAAACTAACCACTGGCAGTAAGATTTATATACTGTGTAACTCTTTTTGCTTTACCAAATAAAATAAAAAGAAGATGGAGATGAAATATAAACGTGATATTCTGTTTAAGCACGTAGTACTTAAATCTTTTTAGTTTTTTTTCTATGATTTTCCTTTTTTAATGGTTATTCTTTACTAAAATGTTTGTTGTTTTTGTTGTGGTTGTCTACTATTTCTTTTCATGTTTATTATAATGTTGTACGTTTACTGCGTGCTCCATAAACCTTGTGGCATCTTTTTTTACAATTGGCAAATGCGAATAGAAATGTATGAAATTTCACCATATGCAACATTTAGTGTTAATGGCGGTCGAACAGGAGCTCCAGCTAAGACACCAACAAGAGGTGTAGCCGCATCACCCATGGACTATACAATGCAATTTAAAACATTTGGTCATCCAGAAGGAGAAAATCTTAATGCTACCGCATATCCATTATTACCCTCATCAGGATTTGGTCATGTAAAATCGAAATCATCTTGGCATAAGCAGAGGTTTTATAATACAGATGGTAGGTTTTAGGAATATAGATATTATTCAGCTTAAATATTTATACTAAGTATCTGTTTTAGATGAATCTACTTTAAGTAAATCAATGACTATGGCTATTGGTTCGCAATCGGGTCATATGAAAAAATCATCACGTAACGATAATGGCCGCAGTGGCAATAAAAGTAATAGCAGCAGTAGTGGTGGCGGTGGTGTAGGGGCAGGTAGTGGTGCTAACAGTGGCGTTGGTCATTGTGAGTCTGAATCGGATACCAGTATTAGTCCTAGTACTGAATTTTCAAATATGCCTACTTATAGAGTTCCTTGTAAGTCACGCAACAGTGATGGTCGTAGTGGAGTAGGTGTGTAATTCAAAAACACAATACACACACAACTGCACCAACATAATTTACTAATTATCATTTTTATCTTATCTTTACACTTACACACATACCACATGCTTTTACACACATTTCTTTTGTACAAATCATTCACAGATATGTTCCGTCCTGACTCTTCAACGGAATCGAATAATGATCAATCATCACCGGTGGACAGACGTATGAATGCTCAAAGATATGTCAAAGATAATGCCAGCTCTTCATCAGCTGACAAGCGGGCAAATCGAAATCGTAAACATCAGCAGCAGCAGCAACTACAGCAACAACTGCAGCAGCAACAAATAAATGCTAAGGATTCTTTGGAACGCCGTTTATGTCCTGGTAGTAACAACAGGTAGTTCAGGTACCTAAACCCCAAACTCCAATGAATTAAAAGAAAATTTAAATTTTGTTAAGAATTTTAAACCAAATAAGTATTGGCTTGATTTGTTAGACTGAAATTAAGGATGTTTGGGTTATAAACAAAACATTTTTTTAAATATATCCTACACCACTATGAGCAAATTTTTTTATCTAGAGGCCAGAGGTATAATTTCCGTTGAATCCTCGGAATTGCTTCATCGGATTTTTGTTATAGTAGGGACATTAGAACATCGCAAATTAAAATTTATTTACAAAATTTGTTATGTCATCTAGATTTTTAGAATATATATTAAATTTTCTGAATAAAACTTAATTCGCGATGTTATAATGTCCCAAATATGGTGTTAAAATATCTCGAAAAAACTGAGGTAAATGAGAAATTCTGAGGTCAGATTTAAATGTAGCGCATCACAAACCATACTATAATCTCAGGGTCTTTAATTTTTCCAAATTTTATCAGCCTGAGTAAAGGATCTAGACCATCTTATGTTAAACCAATCAGAGCTTCTTAAGATGTAATTCAGTTTGATCTCCAACATATTAGATGATATCAGTATGTCATTCCGTTTGTAATACACCAAATATAGGGCCTAGATCTTATAAAGCGTATATATGCCTGATCCTTATGTAATTCTAAACTGATCTAGCCATGACCGTTTAAATGTCGCAAACAAACAAGCGGTTGTGCTCCTTTTTAGACAGACTGTTTGTTATCCTCGCAAGCAGTTGGTAAAAATTAAGCAAAATGGTCCAGCAGTATTAAAGTCATGAATGAAAAGTGAAACTACTTTAAATTTTTCATACAAATTTGTGTATATTACGAGGGCGGATCAATAAGTCTGTGACTTTTTGAATTAAACACAGTTTTCTTGAAAAAAAAAAATATATTTTTCAACATAATCTTCTTTTAGCTCAATACACTTAGTCCAACCTCTCTCCAATTTTTGTATCCCTTCCAAAAAATAGGATTTTTCGAGGTCAATAAAATAGACACTGGGGGCTGAATCCGGGGAATAAGGCGGATAAGGTACCAATTCGTAGCCCAATTTATGCAATTTTGCCATTGAGTGCACCCGTGCATTAAGGTCAATTGAGAGCAAACGCGGCACCCAGCTGGCAGACAGCTTTCTTAAATCCAACTCATCATTTAATGCCTTTGGCATGAAATGCCTTTCAGGTGTATTGACCTCAATTGGCCGTCCAGAAAATTCAGCGTCATTTGTACTTGTGCGACCACAACGAAAGTCAGTAAACTACTTCTTTACCATTGAGATCGATGGTGCAGAGTGCCCATAGTATTTGTCAAGCTTTTTTTTTTCTGATGAGAACTCGAAATTCACTTTTTTCCATTTTTAAAAAAAATCCACGAGGTTTTATGTTTTAAACAGCTGTTAAACGCAAAGTAAATGACGAAACTTGCTCAAAATTTGACAGTAGTCTATTAACAGCTGGTACTTGATGGGAGCAGTATTGCATTTCATATAACTACGAGGGAAGTAAGAAAAGTCACTTATTGATCCGCCCTCGTATTTTGTTACAATTTTTCGCCGAACGCCTAGAGGTGAATAATATTTAGTATTCACCTCAAAATTTTTTTTCACGTCAAATTTTTTTTCACCACAAACTAATTTTTTCACCTAATAAAAAATTTGTTCACCTCAAAAAATTATTTTCACATCCAAAAATGTTTTTCGCCACAAAATTGCAATTTGTTTCACCATGAAAGTGTTTTCTCTATTCAGTTTATCTGTAAGAAGAACACTGTAGAGGATAGAAAAATAAAACCGTAAAGCCTAATTTAATTTTTTTACCTAATCGAATTACAATCAACTTGAATAATTATTAATTTTTTATATTAATTCAAATTTCTTAACAAATAATGACTGATCAAAATTGTACTTACATTAAATTTGTAAAAGATCTATGATATATATTTATTAATGAGTTTGGCAGGACTCTAGTTGGTAATCCTAAATAAAAATAAATAATAAAAATGCGGCACATTTTAGACATAACCCATAAAGGTAATGAAAGGCATTTAATAAAAAATCACAAACATTCGTTTTAATCATTTATAAAATGAATGAAATAAAATCTTTTCGCCTTTTTGCAGTAGAATTGAATTTAGAATTATTTAATGATTTAAGAACTACATATGTATGATAAATAAAAGAATGAAGTCATGAGCAATGGCATAAATGAATGATGTATTAATCAATTGTAAATAAAAATTTATTGAGTTAAATAATTAATTGATTCGAATTTCTGATACCACTTTCTGAGACAATTTAGTGATGTTCGTCCGTCCATGTGAAACTTTTAATCACACTACAGATTACAAATATAAAAATATTTAGATTAAATTTGGCATGTGAGCTTCTATTAGACCAAGGACGAAAAAACATTATTTAAACTGATTAAAATTGGTCTATATTCATACGTATCTCCCATGGAAAAGTCATATCTGAATTAAATTAAAATGCTTATTTAAACTTTGATTGTGAATGTCATATTGCACCAAAAATCATGCTTTCCATGATATGAACCAAATTGTACTGTGGTGTAGGGTATTTTATGGTCGGGACTAACCGATTGTAATTTTTTTATGTTTAATATAATATTTAATGCGAAAAAGGACAATCAAAGTTTTTTTATGGAAAGCCTTTCTTACTATTAACAACAAGTTGTAAGACTCCAAGAAATCATATTTAAAAAAAACTACTCCCAAAATTAAATGTTTTTTTTAGCTTTACTTAAAATACCATGCGCTTTTAGTTAATATTGTTTTACTTTTAAAACAAATAAATAAAATGTTCACTAACATTGACAATACTAAAGATAAAGCACTTTTAAATTTTAAACTAGTTTCTTCACACAATTCCAAAATTTATTCTAACATAATATAAATTTCATTTATATCACCCAAACAGTTTAGACAGTGAGGTTAATAATTCGGAAACTTCAGCCTCAATAGCTGCTACCATAGCAGCTATGACTGGCGCAAATAGTATGGGTTTTCGACCACCTTCAGGATTTATCGATTCCCGAGAATTCAGTGAAGCTGAATGTGATCATGAACAACGAGCATTGGACTTGGAAGTGCAACGTGTAATGGAAAGTAAAGATGGTCAGTTAAGTAAGGTGGATAGAGAGGAATTAACCTCACTGTTGGCAAGATATCATGAGAAAAAGGAACAGGAGCGTCAAGAATTTACAATACATGTTTAGGCTAGAGTATAACGAAAACTATATTTAAGAGTTAAAGGTAAGCAAGAGGCATAAAAACTATTTTTGTGAATGAAAAAAAAAAATAATAATGTGGAATTTAAAAGGCGAAAAAATCAAGTTTGCTTTAATATCAAAATTTAGTTATAAAACCAGAATAAACTCACCTAGAAAATAAACTGTTAGCTTTAAAGTAAAGCTAATTATCTTTAAAAACAAAGACTTGCATTTTATGTGAAAAAATATTGTTTGAATATTTTATTTTTCAATATTTTTGTTTCAAACTTAGAACACTTTTTTGTATAATGTTTTTGAACTTTTTTATATAACAATATAATACTGTTAAATAAGTTGTGATACTTTAATAAATATATCTACATGCAAAAAAATTAAATAAAATAAATCAAATCAAATATTTAATATTTAATATTTACATTCTTACTTACGGTGGCTCATGACTGATAAAGAACTATTTTAAATTGTTAATTTTATATTTTTCTTTTGGTGAAAGCAAGTTCCTTGTGATAATCGATTATTCCGATAACTTAATGGTTTGGTTATCACTGTTAACTGTACTCCTGACACAAACAAAATGTATTGAATTTACAGCAATACTGTTAAATATATCGAACTTCTTCCGCTGGCAAAACATTCGGTTGTCGCCATGAATTAGTTTCTTAATAATCATGTTTAGTTCAGGCAATTCAATGTAAATTTTCAGATTCAGTTTTTTACAATATATTTTATGGACAACAGTATTTTATTGCAATAACAAATACCCTCCTGTTGCTGGCGTAATCTAACCCGATTTCAGGATGTGACCAGGGATTGTAAACTTCCTTAGCGAAATAACATTCAAGAAAGTTCGTAGGATGAGCGCAGGACCTTCGCATGATTAGAAGAATGATCCTTCACAAATTTAAGTTCAAGGAGCTAAAGAATATTCGCTGGAACTTCGGAAAAGCTCTAAAGAAATCTTAGAAAAATTATATTCAACGACTTCAAGGATGTTCACTGGACCAAGAAGTAAAATAACTTGTGGGCGTTGTAGTGTAATGCTTAGGACGTTGGATTTTTATACAGAACGTTACTGGTTCAACCGCCAGCGAAAGTAACATCAATTTAGAAAACTAATATGTATGAGTTTTACCATCGAATTACAATAACATAACAGGGCTATGAACTGAAAAAACTTCACCAATTTCGCCAACTCTCCATCAGATGGCGAGCAACAACTATTTTAAGATTTATGATCTCGCGCAATTACATTGTTGCCATGTGTAAAGCCCTTCATCTTTCATCTCTTCTCTATAGCTTTTCCAAATACAGCAACACATTGAAAAATAATTTAATATTTCACATACTTTAATTTTTCTTATTACACGGTAAAACGCTGGATAGGATATTTTACGGGTTTTTTTCAATGTTTCATGTTTGGCTTTTTTGTTGTGTTTGACTAATTCTGCCTCTCCTATTATAATTGTTTTAAGCAAAATTAAATTCAAGGATCTCAATTCCATTCCTTAGCGAAATGATCTTCAAAGACCTCAAGAATATTCGCAGAACCCCTCGCCTAACCTATGACCTGGGGCACTTTCTTAGGGAAATTACACTAAAGGTTTTGAAGAATGTTTAAAGTACCTGCCTATAGAAAAATCCTCAGAACTTAATGATCTCTTAAGGGAAAACTCGCATGGTGATTTTTCAATAGTCTACACAATTTATTTTTTTCTATTGGAATTCGATTTCAAGGTCTAAGAGTTTTACCAAAGAAAAAAGTCTCAGAATCTTGGAGTTTTTCTCTAGAAAAAGTCTTCAGAAACTAAGAGTTTCCCAAAAACTACTGCTCAGATGCTGAACATTCGCGACAAATCGGAAAACATCTCGCGGCTCGCCTCGATAGAAATTTTTCGAACAAAAAAGTACTTTCTATTTAACACAATACCGGTCAGCACATTTTTTCAAATTTTGGGTAAATTTTGGTGGAGGAGGTTGAAAGGAAGGCCCTAATCCCAATCTAGTGAATTATAATATTTCTTTTTTAATTTTTTTGTTTGGTTGTAAATTCTTCCAACCGAAGACGTATAAAAGGGAGGAGGAGAGAAGTTTTGGCTAAACATTTTTTAAGCATAACCTCCACAATTTGGACCTACAGCCGGGTCCTGCCGAAATAAAAATTTCACGGAATCTGCGAGATGTCATATAACATTACTGGCCGGGAATGGGTTAATATTGTTGTTGCAGGCCATCTGCGAAAAGTTCACTCCACCGCGCTAACTATTTACCAGATACAGTGATTTCAATAACGTTTCTTTCTTTTATTGTCGCAGTGCTCCTGTTGTTATTTCCGCCAAGTCTCTTTATTAATGCGTACACTTGCCGCTTATTTCTAAAATTTGCAGCCTTTTCAGCTACTTCCCAGCAAAAATAAATGGAAGTGATTCTTAAGGAATTAATTTTTCATTGATTCTAAAGTATCGTTTAGTTCTGATTTTTCTCTTCTAAGGAAGTTATTTTTCACAACTTATAAAAATGTGATTTTTAATTAAATTAAACACTTTTCAAATCTATGACGCCACAAAAAGTAAAAAATTTATTGTAGTAAAAGTTGCAAGCATTTCGAATAGAGATAAATAAGCCCCGATTGCTGAATTTCGGGCTAAAATTTAACGAACAGTAAAACTCTTTCTTTGTATAGGAACAACAACAACAACAAATGTGTCGGTTAAATTCCCAGGTAGAAGTTAACGGGAGATTGTGAAACTGAGGCTAAGGTTCGATTACTTATGTCCTGTAGAAATCTAAATTAAAAATTCAAAATTTATTTGGGAAGAACAAAAGATTTAATTTTTCACTAAACCATAAGAAGGGCTTTAGATGCAATAAAAAAGGATCATAAAAGAAAACTTCCACCCTATGACACCCCTATGTAAAAATCATTGGTTCCGATCCAAATTTTCACAACACCGGAATCAAAATCACTGCTTCTTTTTCTCTTCTTTTGCTACTTTTTTTTTGCTGGGTTGTTATGATAGTAACATTGTTTATCTTGGCGAGGAAAATGTTTTACAGTTAAGCGGTTTTCTGTGTACCAGTCAAGCAAAGTGTGTTTGCTCAAGTGATTTTGCCTCGCTTGATTTCTTTTTAAGCTCTTTGCGAATTTGTGTGTCAGCCCATATCCCAGCAAAAAAAAAGTAGCAAAAGAAGAGAAAAAGAAGCAGTGATTTTGATTCCATTTTTTTCAGTCATTGTTTTGGAGAGTAAATTTTTCTGGCTATTCTTTTCTGAATTCCCGCCATTAAGGATTATTTGTAACTCCTAACAAGGGTTCGCGTGGTCATAATTTCGTTATCCTCAGCAGTGGATATTCTTGCGGGTCAATGTAATGTCTTAATGTAGTATTAATTCCAAATTACATTTAAGACAAAAATTGTCAGTTTTTAAAAAACTTGCAGTTTTTAATTAAAAATTTTAGTTTTTAATTAAAAATTTTTCCAAGTAAATAGAAGGAGTTTTCAAAAATTACTAGCTTTTGGTTAAGTGTGTTAATGTAGTTTTTTATTGAGAACTAGTTTTCGCCTTCAATATACGCATTATGTCGCATGTACAATGACAAATGGTACCGTCACTTGACTGGCCTTTCTTTCCATATCTAAATTTTTTGTATTCCCTTTTACTCAGACAGAACAAAAACTAGTTAGTTTTTCCTAGCTTTTAGTTATCAAAACACAGGAATACTAAACTAGGTAGTTTTTGTTGTGTCTTTGTAATGGATAATAAACCATTTAAAAATAGTTTTGATTCAGTTTAATGTCACTGTACATTATACATTTGAACTACAACAATCATATTTTTCATTAACGAATGTATGTTGCATTTATTTACATAAATATCTATAATTCTATATAAATAAATTTAAATTTGTAAATAAATAAATATATATATATATATAAAAGGGTATTACCTAACTTTTGAATATGCAGACCAAATCCCAAACATAAAAAAGTCTTAAGAAAAATAATTACTAAAATCAATAATACAATATTACAAAAATTGTCAAAAATCATTTGAGCTGAGGTCAAATTTTAAATATAAATTTTTAAAACTCGAAACAAAATATTTGTTCAACAAACTTATTGCGATTTAGACAAGTGACACCCTAATGTATATTATATATATTTACATATAAATATTCGTATTTATCTGTATATGTTGGCATTTGTGTAATTATGTTATGATTGCATTTTTACATTATAAAATTTTATGCATTTATATTATGTATTTATTTTGGATTATTATTTTTATTTTTTTGATTGTAATTAGAAAATTAAAAATGTATTTGTAACTATAGTAGAGTATGGTATATAATTATAAGTAGACTCTATAATATTAATGCTAAAAGCATTTATGCTACAAACAGAAATATTACAACTAATTTATTTAAATTGTATAAAGCAACAACAAGAAAAATAAAACAAAATAGAACAAGCTAAAATTAAAAATTAATTGCACATATTTTATATTCAATTATAAAATATTGTATTAATTACAAAAAAATGAATACATATGTTACAAAAAATTATAAAAAATAAAATTAATTTAAATTGCAAAGATAAAAACCAAAAGGTCTGAAAAAAAAAATATACTAAACTCATTATTTGTGTAAATATTATTTATAATTGTACTTTTAAGTTAAGATATTTAAACTATATTACAAAATGATTAAAATAAAAATAAAATAAATAAACTTTATAGTAAATATTACAAATTAAAAAAAATTGTGTTTTTATTTTTTGTGTAAGGTAAGTTATGTGTCCAGTGTGAAACAAATTTGATATACCAATTAAACTACGAAATATTTTAAATAAAGAATAGTCCAAAAGATTTCTTAGAGGAGAACATATAGAGAATGATGAGATTTTAGTTTCATTTGATGTTGTTTCACTATTTCCTAGTATACCAGTTGATTTAGCAATGAGTACTATAAAAGAGAAATGAGACGTTATAATACAACATACAGAGATGGAAAAGTTTTTATTTTTACGTATTTTAAAATTTTGTATAGAAGATAATAGATATTTTCGGTACAATGATAATATATATATATACAGAAAATAGGACTTCCAATGGGATCTCCAGTCTCTCCAATCATAGCGGATATAATAATGGAAAAATTGTTAGATGAATCAATAGGAAAATTAAATGTAAAACCAAGAATAATGACGAAGTATGTAGATGACTTATTTTGTATCATTCCAGAATTAGCAGTTAACGATATGCTTACAACATTAAATAGTTTTGATCCCAACATTAAATTTACAATGGAGAGGGAATGTAATTCGATACTCCCATATTTAGATACATTGATAATTAAGAGAGACAACAGGTTAATAATAGATTGGTATCAAAAACCAACTGCATCAGAAAGAATAATTAATTATTATTCAAAACATAGTAGGAACATTATCATGAACACAGCTAAGAATTTTATAGAGAGAGTACTGGCAATAAGTGATGTAGAATTTCCCAGAAAGAACATTATGAAAATTAGGGACATATTAAGGGATAATGGTTTTCCAAGATAACTCATCTTATAGATTAATAGGTCAATATAGAAATATGATGACAAAAGATAGAACACACATAACTGAACCACGAATTTTTAAATCTTTGACATATATTCCTGGATTATCGGAAAGATTGGCAGGATCTAACATCTTTGATAGAGGAAAATATGGAATAGCTTATCGTAATTTTATTACATTAGGTAAATTATTTAGTTTACAAAATACCTTGTCAGGGAAATGATCAGGAGAATTGTAATAAGGTATATATAGGTACGACAAAGAATAAATTAAGGACAAGAATTTCAGGACATAAATCAGACCAGAAACATAGGAATATTAATTCGGACAATACTGCATTGTCATCTCATTGTTCTATGTTAAACCACTATCCTAACTTTGAAAATGTTTCAATATTAAGAACAGAAAATAATTATAAAAAACGTTATATGTTAGAGATGTTAAAAATCATTAATACACCTTTAACACAGAGAATGAACTACAAAGCAGACACAAAAAATTTAGCTCAGAATTATAGATATTTAATTAGTAAAAAATTAGGAAGGTTAAATGTATAGATATGTTTAAATAATTATAATAATATAATTTCATAATGTTATTTTATTTTATTTTATAAACAATATTTGCTATGTTCAATTTCATAAACAATATTAAACCAATATAAAAATATTTTTTATGAGCTTTAACAGGTTAATGTTGTTTATAAAATTACTACTTCTATTTGTTTAAATGTTAATTTAATTTTTTAAAAAATTTAATTTGTTTAAATGTTGAATATTTTTTATGACAAAATGTTTGTCAACTTTTCATAATTATAAAAAATTTTGTTTTCCTGAAGATGCTAACAAATTGTTAGCGAAATATTGAAAATAAAATAAGAATTTTTATAAAAAAAAGAAAAGATCTTTAGCTGAATAAATAAAATATTAAAAACTGTAAAGATTTAAAAAAAAAATAAAAAATTTATATGTAGACTGTGGTTGTGTTATACAAGATGGGGCAATAAGAATCACCCCACGACATCGTATGTCAGTTTAGTTTTGACACTCGTAAAGTAGACACGTGCGAAATTTATAGTGAATAACAAAGAATGGCTATACGCCTAAAGGTATGTTCAGATTGGTGAAATATTTGAAAGCAAACATCAAAAATTTCATTAATGTAGTCTGAACAAAAAATATATTTGAGTGTCAAATAAAATAACAGCTGATTTTGAGCAAATAAAATTATTTGCTGGGAAACAAATATTTGTCCAATGTGAACATAGTGTGAACACAAAAGATCAAATATTTTTGTAATTTTTAAGCAAACATTTATTTGATATTACAAAAAAATTGTAAGAGCAAACAACGAAAAATAACAACATATAATGTTGTCAACCTTTAAGACTTAAACCATTAAATTAAAATGTAAGTTAAAAACAGAAAAATAATACAATTTGAGTCTGATTTAATAAGTACAATTGTTTGACTTAAAAATAAATATTATAAACAAGTGAGTTCTGTAAGCAATATAATTATTTAACTATATACACTAGTGTATATAATAGAGTATCCACTCGCTTAATCGTTATTTTTTCCGCCATTATATAATCAAATACTTTAAATATCAAATTCAGAATAACGAATAACTCGAATAATTTATCAATTCAATATAAATTAGTTAATCGATTCAAATAAATTTTTTAGAAAATTCTATTTTTTTAAAAATGTTACCAACCGTTTCATTACCACAAAGTAAATGAAAAAGCTTGATATTTTTACAGCGGTTAGATATGAATAGTACGAGTAGATTTTTTTTTTGCCAAAAAGTGAAAAAATTTAAATTTTGAGTTAATAAATAACTGTTGAACAAGTGCGATATAAACTAAACGTGCTAAATGTTCTTGGGCACAAATTGGCTCTGTTGACTGTTGATCTCTTCGTTATAATAGGTGAAACTAATTTAAGCTAGAGATAAAAGAAAATAACTATAAAATTCCCTTGAAACAAAAGTTGTACTAACCAAAAATTCGAAATCAGCTAGATTCATGCGAAGAAAGTTTTTGTAGAGCTCTGGTGTTTCTGACTGCATTTCTTTTAATAATTTGGCGCAGCATCCTTCCTGATTAAGTTTACGAATCCAATTCCGTAACCATTGTCTTCCAGTTTTTTTTTTCTTTCACGTTCTCCTTCTCTAACACCATAAGGGATGCTGCTCCACAGCACAAAACAAATAAATTATCTTCTGCGCTCATTTTTACTATTTGTTAAATATATTTTTATTTTTAAACACTTTTATTAAATAATTATTTAATGCAAATATTTGTTTTAGTCTGAACGCATGGCAAACATGATTTTGTTTATTTTATTTCACACTATATGCCAAATGTTTCAACAAACAAAAATTGTCAAATATTTGATTGTAGTTTGAACATTAAACAAAATATTTTTTTGTTTGACACATTTTGAAGCAAATATCAGAACAAATATTTTCGTCAAATAAAGGGTGTCCCAAGAAGAACGCAATTTTTAAATCTGGCTTCATTCAAAGTGTCATTGTTTGACATTTGAACAATTGTTATTGTTTGCTAGTAGAAGGTACGAGGTTAGTAAAAATGGAGCGCTACACGAATGAACAACGCATTCTTATTGTGAAATTATTTTACCAAAATGGTGAAAGTTTTGCGGCTACAGTTCGCAAATTGCGATCAATTTGGGGTCACAATAATACTCCAAAAGAGTCAACTGTAAAGAGATTAATGGATAAATTTGCCAAAAATGTCGCAGCTGTACGTGATGATGTCGCTCAAACTCCATCCACCTCAATTCGACACCGAGCTCAGCAAATTGGTGTCTCCAAATCCACTTTGCAGCGAATTTTGACGAAAGATTTGCATCTTCATGCATACAAAGTTCAATTGACTCAGGAACTGAAGCCAGCTGACCATGGACAGCGAAGGGAGTTCGTTAATTGGGTATTGGAGAGACAACATGAAAATGCTGATTTTGCCGATAAAATCATCTTCAGTGACGAGGCCCATTTTCATCTTGATGGCTTCGTCAATAGGCAGAATTGTCGCATTTGGGGTGAGGAAAATCCTCGAGTGATTCACGAGAAGCAAATGCATCCTCAACGTGTCACTGTGTGGTGTGGTTTTTGGGCTGGAGGAATCATTGAACCTTTTTTTTATGAAAATGAGGCAGGCCAAGCGCAAACAGTCAATGGTGTTCGGTATCGTGAAATGATAACCAGTTTTTTCTTGCCTAGAATTGAAGAAATAAATGTGGAGGGCATGTGGTTCCAACAAGACGGCGCCACATGTCATACAGCCAGAGAAACAATTCAATTGCTGCATCAGTCATTTCCCGGTCGTGTTATTTCGCGTTTTGGAGATCAGAATTGGCCGCCTAGATCGTGCGATTTAACACCATTAGATTTTTTTCTTTGGGGTTTTTTGAAGTCGATGGTTTACGCGAATAAGCCGACGACGACTCAAGCCTTAAAAGAGGAAATTGGACGCTGCATTAATGAAATACCGCAGCATTCATGCAAAACGGCCATTGAAAATTTCATTAAAAGATCGCGTGCATGCCAGCAAAGCCGCGGCGGCCATCTGCACGATATATTGTTCCATACATAACCTCATTCTGTCTACTTTACGATATAATAAAGTTTCACGATTTTTTTTTAAATATCTGTGTTTTATTTAAAATTTAAAAATTGCGTTCTTCTTGGGACACCCTTTATTTCATTAGTCTGAACGTACCTTAAGACATACGATTTTGGAACTCAACGACGAAGTGGATCATTAAAGCGATGAGACTCTTTTTTATCTCAGTCAATAAGCAAAATTCTAGATTCTAGCGGACAT
Organism: Eustalomyia histrio; assembly: GCA_949748255.1. Taxonomy (NCBI): domain Eukaryota; kingdom Metazoa; phylum Arthropoda; class Insecta; order Diptera; family Anthomyiidae; genus Eustalomyia; species Eustalomyia histrio. The sequence goes on along the minus strand of OX456523.1, from coordinate 49,494,671 downwards.
AAAGTCTACGCGTAATTTACGGAGCACCACTTACCCTCTTAAAGTTAGCATTTGGTGTGCAATTGCGTCGGAAATGGTGATTGGACCATATTTTTTTGAAGGCAACGTTATTACGGCGAACGGTTATTACTAAAGAGCCATGCTGAATTTTTCTTTCCGAAAGTTGACAATCGGCATTCGGGGACCTTATGTTCACAATAGGATGGTGCCACTTGTCATATTACACTCGACAGAATGCATGTTTTGGAAGCTGCCTTTCCAGCGCATGTAATCTCGGGTTTTAGTAATTTGGCTTAGGCTGGCCGATATCCGGATGTGATTGTCCCAGACTTTTGCATCTTGGGATATTTGTAGTTGTTGCTATACGCACGTTGGAGGAGCTTAAAAACAATATTCAAGCCAAAATTGAAAACGTGATACCACAAATGCTGTACACAGTTATGCAAAATCTAATTAAAAGAGCCCAAATTTACATCAATGCCGACGTCAGCCATTTATCATACATAATTCTCCACAACTAATTAAAACAAAATCAGTTAAACATAATCAGTTAAAAACGAAATATGTTATAGTGAAAGAAAATCAGATGATGGTTTTTGCCCACTCTGTATTATTTGAATGATAAAATAATAGTTTAGATATACCGTACGTATGAGCAATATATAATTTCATAACAACACTCATACGCCGTGGAGTATTTGTTAAAATTATTTGTAACAAGGTGAACAAGTGGTCATAAAAACCATTTATTTTAGCCAAAAGACTTATTTAAATGCGTATAGCAACATCTCTAAGATTCTCTGTCTTTTTTTTTTAATTCATTACTTGTGAATGTTAAAAATATTTCAAAAAATTGGTTTACCAAAATCTTCTTCAGTTTAAATTGCAATGTTTATAATATAAATAAAAAGACACACAAACAATAAAGGGTGCAAATAAAATCCAAATGGTTTTATTATTAATGACAATGCATTTTGATTCTGCTTTTCCGAATTAAGATTTTATAATTAGAAAATGTGGTTTTAGTGTTGAAAGCCACACAAAATAAACTATAGGTCAAAGAAAGCACTTAGTAAAAGGTATGAGTAATTTTTAAATGGTTGTCTCAGAACTTGTAGTAGTTTCTTTTGTGCTCATCGGTAGCTTATGAGTTATTGTGTGAAAAAGAGCCAAGAACAGGTATATTATGTAAAATGCAAAAAATCCATCAAAAGTATATGCTACATATTTTTCAACGATAGACCAACACTCAGGGAATGCCCCTACTAATGCAGTACCTTGTGTTGGGGGAAATAGGGAGTAGTGTTTGTGATCATTTGACTTGAATTTGTCTATATTGTAGATGAACTTACAAGTGTTCGTATCAGACAGAAACCCAGTTCCTAAATGGAACATACGATTACATTGTACATTAAAAAATCCCGTTAAGCTCCATAAGTACTCCCTGTCCAAGAGAAAGAAGTCTCCTGGATTTTCCATTAGATGGAGCGATGAATGCCTTCGCTTGAAGTTGGCTAATGATAGCATTCCACCAATCAACCACCACAAAGTTTTTCTGTGACATATACCAGAAGGTTAGAGCTAAATAAAAACGACGGACATGCCCCTCATGTCCTGAAATTCAGCTATGGATTAGTCTGTTGCATTCATTGAGTCTATTGAAGAACTCAATGCAGTCCAGACGCCACGTCCCATATAATAATGCCTTGAGTGCCGATTGACTGTCCGAAAGAATATTAGTAATTGCCCCTTGTGCCGTTTCTCAGAGAATCCAGCGCACTTATATAAGTGGTGAAGATCTCCGGGTATGGAGGGGTACTTGCTTATCGCAAGGGCATATTCAAAATTGGGACCACAGACGCCTGCTCCCATATCCCCAGTGTAGACTTGGCCTACAACCGAAGGAAAATTAGTGATAAATGTTGCTGTTATCAGCGAAAGAGTAGATAGGGTTGAAAGTTTGATTAATAAGATCAGTTGAAACTCGTTAGTTGAAGTTCCATCTATGACAACACGTATAGTGCGATACGTAAAAAGCTCGACCAAACACCATAAGCAATAAACTTTGATAAAAGAGCGCTGCGCCACACACGATCAAACGCCTTGGAAGTATTCTGATCTACCACTTTACATAACCTTTACAAAACTCATACTGTCGATCGCTTAAAAGTGAGTTAGACTCAAGATGGTAATTAACCAAGTTCTCCATTTCCTTCGAGCGCGCATAACATATTTCTATAGTCCGAGAGATTTCAGAGTTATTGGCCTTGGTCTCCTCGCACGGTACAAAGAGCTAAAGAGGTTAGCCAATGGACGATCTAGCGCTGGATTATATAATCCATATTGGAATCCAATTGGAACGATTTTCGGCATAGGATGTTTATTAAAATATTAAAAATAAACTAATCCACGTGTAATTTAAATTACTTTTGAAAATGAGAAGAATTTCACATTATGTACATAAATTTAATACATTTGAGTTTATAACACAATATATTTTAGGCCCTAAGAAATTTTGGAAATTCAAATTTTTAATTTAAACCAATTTGAATTTCCGTTTCATACCAATATCTAGCTTGAGTAAAATTATGCATTTTTTAAAGTGAAAAACTTTGTTAGATGTGAAAACAAATTTTGTGATGACAAAAAATTTTGAGGTGAAAAAATTTTTTGAGGTAAAAAAAATTTTGAGGTGCAAAAAAATTTTAGTAGTGAAAAATATTTTTTGAGGTGAAAAATATTTGAGCCGAATATAATATGTTATTTAATTATAACTATGAAATTGAACTAAAATACACCAATTTGTATCGAAAATTTATAGGTATCTTCACTTTTTCACTCATAACTTTTTAACCTCTTCACCGATTTTGCTCAATTTCAATACCAAACTTCTCGAGAGGATGTCCATTAATATAGATAAAAAGAGCACCCCGCTTACGTCTTAACGTCATGATCGACATTTTAACAGACAAAGAGACAAACAGACAGACGGCATCGTTAAATTGACTTAAAATTGCATAAGGAATTTTAATATATGTACATACATACAGGTTGGTTGAAAAGTTCCTGCGCTCGAAATGAAAGAATACTGTTTTTGTTACGAAATATATTTTTTTATTAAATATAATCTCCTAGAAGCTCAATACACTTGTTCCAATGATCTTCCAATAATTTTATCCCATCCTTATAATGGTTTTCCGGAAGCTCTGCAAAATAACCGTCTACGGCTGCTATGGCCTCTTCGTTCGAGAAAAATACTTTCCACGAAGGAATTGTTTGAGATTTATGAAGAGATAGTAGTCACTGGGAGCCAAATCTGGTGAATACGGTCGATGTTCAAGCAATTCGTACTTTAATTCTTTGAATTTAGCCATCGTCAAAACACTTTTGTGAGCAGGTGCATTGTCTTAATAAAAAATGATTTTTTTCTTCTATAAACCAGGTCTTTCCTCACGAATTTTTTCATCCAGGTGATCCAAAAGGCTGCAATAATATTCAGAGTTGATTGTTTTACCTTTCTGAAGATAATCAATCAACAAAATTCCTTTTGCATCCCAAAAAACGGATGCCATAACCTTCTTTGTGGATCGTTGTGACTTCACCTGCTTTGGAGCTGAACAACCAGCTTTAGACCACTATAAACGATCTTGTTTCAATTTAGGATCATGGTGGTAGATCCAAGTCTCATCCATAGTTATAAAACGACGCAAGAAGTCGGTTTTATTCGGCTTAAAACGCTCCAAACTACGCTGAGAAATTTGTTTTCGATCCATTTTTTGTTGAATTGTTTATGTGTGCGGCATTAACTTTCCAAACAGTTTTTTCATACGTAATTCTTCATGTAAATTATGGAGTACTCGCTCGTCTGAGATGCCCATAGCATTAGCAATTTCAAGCTTAGTCAAACTTGGATCTTCACTAACCATATTATGTACCTGCTCAATGATTTCTGCTGTGGTTGCAGTTTTTGGTCGTCCTTCGCGTGGATCGTCTTTAAGGCTGGTACGACCACGTTTAAATTTACCAGCCCAAAAATCAACGGTGCGTTTTGAAGGTGAGGACTCCTTATACACTTCTAACAATTGTTCATAAATTTCTTTTGCTTTTAAATTTTTTCCATATTAAAAAAAAAAAACCAATGACACGTCAACTTCAAATGGCTTGTAAACAAACGAAGAATTGACAGAATGACTTGCAACTTCGCATGTGTTCTCAGGACAGTTATAACAACTTGAGAAAAAAAAAGTTTGGAGCTAGCAGTGCCATCTCTTGGTGAGCGCAGGAACTTTTCAACCAACCTGTACATATATACATACCTTATGGGATATTAGACATATATGTATTTCGAAATTCTACAAACGGAATGAGAAACTGATATATACCTCACCATATTTGGTGGAGGGTATAAAAATGCAGGCTTTTAATAATACGAGTATTACATTCAGAAAATTATGTAGTTTACTGTTTGTAGGTTAATAAAAATTTTTCAATTGAGATAAAAATAAATTAACATACATTTACTTTTCAAATAAATATTTGTCTCATACTTTTTCATACAATTGTTCAAAATCGTTTACTAATTCTTTCCAGTTTCATTTATTTTTCATTTGTTTTACCCAAATAACGAAAATTTCTTGTTTATTTATTTCCGTTACAGTTATTACAAGTAAAAATTTTGTTTAAAAAAAAAAATAAATAAAATATTCAGAAAATTCCAATGTTTTTCTTTAAATTGTTTGCACGAACTTCATAAACACACACACATAAGGTCATTCACACAACATGTGTTTACAGATTGTCTTCGTCTATATTTTTCAGATTAAAAAACACAAAAATATACAAAAAATAAAAAACAAGTAAGAGCGGCTAAATTCGGCTAAACCGAATCTTATATACGTTTCACCATGGTTGTGAAAAAACTGAAGTTTATATATGGACATATATGGAATGGACAGATTTATATTCGGACGCCTTTAAGAGGAAATTAACCATTTAGTTTGGTGATAAAACTTGGACTCGGGAAGATTTATGGTTCCAGAAAATAGGTATTTAAAAAAAATTTATGTTTTGGGCATAACTTTTTTGTATCTGAACCGATATTTCCGAGTTTTTCAGCAAATATGTACGTATCCATAGGTTATATTACAGCTCTAGAATAGTGTTTGTTGTTTGTGTATAATAGGTGAAGAGGTGAAAGAAAAGAATTTCAACAGATCGTTAAAAGAAATCACTAGAACTGCATGTGTTTTATTTCTACAAAAACGTTTGATTTAGCTGGCAAATTTGCATTTGGGATTTTATTTCGCTTTTTTATTAAAAATATTTTTAATTTCTTTAGCTTAATTTTAAAAATTTGAAGGAAAATAGATTATAATTTTTTTTTATAAATAATTATAAGTTATGACCTTAAATAGTTGCACTCAAAGGGAAATTATGTATAAAATTTTCTTAATATATGAGAAATAAAATGGTTTAAAAATCTTTTTATAAATTCTTTTAAATCGGAGCAAAAAATAGAAATAAAATCGTTTGTATTTTGTTTGTATCAGAGGGTTTTTATAAAAAATTTGATGTTTTTAGCCTATTTATGGATTATTTAATTATTGTTATAAAATTTTATATAAATTAATTATTAAATGTTAAAAAAAACCAAAAATAAACAAAAAAAAGTCTTAAAGAAAAAATAAATGTACAAAAAAAAAAAGTGAATTGACCGGGATTCGAACCCGCGGCCTTAGAAAAAAAAGTATTTGTGACATAGCGTCTAGACAACTGAGCTATTGAAGCTCACACAAAATCATCGTCAATAGAGGTACATATATAAAAGTCTTCGTTCATTAGAGATTTGTTTTGTTTTTATTTAAATGACAAATCTTTGTATATGTGTTGTTTGTGTATAAAAGGTGGAGATGAAAGAAAAGAATTTTAACACATGGATGTGTTTGTTATGCGTAAAATTCTACATACATATTAAACAAAGGGATTTTACGGAAAAAATTAGAGGTAGTCCTGGTTTTTTGCTAATATCTCAGCCATTTATTAACCGATCTGTCTGATTTTTAATAGCAAACAGAAATGGATCACATGTAACAAAAATAAAAAACAATCAAGTCCTCATCATGTCTTCGGAAAACCCATTTCAACAAACAGACGGACAGACGGACATCGTTAAATCAACTTCGTTCTTCATATATACTTAATAGGGTCTAAGATCAATATTTTAGAAATTACATACAAACGGAATGACAAACTTATGTATACCGTTCCACCTGTGGTGAAGGGTATAAAAATCCGAAACAATTTCAAATAAATGTAAAATCATTTATTTTTATGGTATTAGTGGGTAAAATTTTAACATTTATTTTTAACTTGTTAATTCTTTAATTTTTTTTACTAAAATGTGAGTTGTTTAATCAACATTTAAAAATAAATAACAAAAACCATTTGATTTAAATGAAAAGTAAGTAGACAATATTTTAAATGGTATTTTCTGTTATTTTAATTATCAAACTATTTTAAGTGTACGGCTATTGATATTTCTGTAAGTGAAATGCCGTGACGAATGAAATACCAATACCGAGAGCCATAACGTTTTTTGGTTTCAGTTACCACCTTGATATTTTTCTAGTATAAATCAATTTCTCTGCTGAATATTGAAATCTCCAATTCTGCATATCCGAGCTGACTAAAGTCGAGCCTAATTTAATAAAATTAAGCGTGAGTTCAAAAAAGACCCAGCAGCTTTTTTCTCAAAAATGATACATGCCCGTATTTTGAATTCAGGATGGGCAACTTTTTTTAAATTTGTAAAGCAGAGCTTTCAATCGATTACAGGTCAGTTATTGTAATACGAAACGAAATAATATTAGAGCCATAAATTAATTTATAACTCATTTATAAAATTTTCATACAAAAAAGTGAATAAATCTAATTTATATGTTTTATTGCGCACATTCATAATGAATGTAACATTTTAAAATTTTACACTAATAGGTTTTCAATGGGAATTTAAAAACAAAGCACCAGAGACTACATAAATTGTAATGAAAATTGTGTTTAACGTCAGTAGATGTTAATGTTTGAAATAAATTTCCATACTCATTTTTAGTGGATTGATTATGATGAGTGTTTCAACACACAGAAAATATATTCATGTAATTTAAAAAAAAAAGTATGTCAGAGTGTGATAATGCATGTATGAAAAATTTGTAAATATTTTCACCATTTATACGTATTGTGTTTAACACAAATTATTTTTGTGGAAAAAGAAATACTATATGTTTATTAAATTAAAAAAAAAAAACAATAAATTATATTGATAGGAAAATTTAAAAAATTTATTAATAATAAATTAAAAATTTCGATTTATTAGAAATTTATTTATTTTTCTTTGATAAACCAAACAGTTTTGTAATTTATGGAAGAATTTATAGACTTTTCTTAAGAAATATCCAAAGATATGTACGTACATACATACATACATGAATGTGTGTAACATACTTATGTGATGTTAAAGTTTATAAAAACATTAAATTTTCCATTTAAATGCAAATTATACCAACATGCACATTTAGTGAATTTCCCTATAAAACTATGCATGTAGTACAACAGAATGAACTAAACTAATAGAATAGACAAAACCAACAAAAACACATAAAGATTATGACAATGATGAAGTATAGATACTGCTGCACTATGCAGTACAAACACCATAATCTTGGTATGTATGTTACAATAAACTATTTAGTTACAGGGAAGGTATACCAACTGACGTTCAGAGTATGTAAATCTAAAGTTGAAGTGTTTCTTTTCTAAATTCTAAAACGAAATTTTTATGGTTTGTTCTGTTTTTTTTATACAGATTCATTGTATTTTTGCCATCCGAATGATATGATTAAAGCCACCGAAATAGAACATTCTGTTACTTTAGCAAGTTGATTTCGTGTTCTGGGTGTCTAAAATTTCCCACGTTGATAAAAATATAACAAAAAAAAAAAAAAAACTAATAAATAATAAAATTTCTGTTAAAATATGTTCACATTGTGTCATGCATATATTTGGAAGACAGGCTTTTGTAAATCGCCTTTTATAATCCAAGTGTATCAGTTGGCTTACTCTCTGTGTTAGTAAATCTATACATTCACTTACATATATTTTAAATGTAATCGTTAGGGTGGCATTCTTATAACTTTATAGCATGCAATAATATTGTATATAAAAATTTGGTTAAAAGTTAAACAGTCTTAAGATACGAAGGTTTATGATTTTTTTTCCATAAAAAATGTTCAAGTCTTTTCATCATCAAGATAATGCATTTTAAATAAAATAAAATAAAATATTTTATTTAAAATATAAAACATTTTATTTAAAATAAAAAATATTTTTATCAAGTCTATTGTTAGTTTGTCATATATTCCTTAACATTATTAAAAATATTCTCCATTCCAAAATGCATACCCTATTGTAGAAATTTATATATTAATTGGTGATGTCAACTATTTAAACGCAAAAATCAACAGAATATGTTAAAGAAACCCTATTTTATGCTAAATAATTATGGAGGCGTATGATTATTTTTTTTTCAAATATATTATTCATGTCACTCATACGTCATGTGGTCAATACTGAGGGTCAATTCTCGTTCTGTGAAACGGTGAAATGAAAAGTTTTCTCACGTTTTCATAGTACTTTTGATTCGCGTTCTGTTAAAAAATGTAAAGAAATATCAAAACGTTTTCATATGAAAAAAAAAAGTGGAACGAAACAAGATTTTTTTTCACGATTGCACAGCACTGGCGATTCTTGTTTTGTGTAACAGTGCAAACAACTGTCAAAATATTTTCATATGAAAAAATTGTTTACTATTTATAAATGAAAAAAAAAAAGGAGAAGATTGTAAGAGGAAAGCGTGCCAGCGAAATCCAAAAGGAGTATTTAATTAATTATTAAGAAAAGCATGTGGACATTGCAAACGATAAGTAAGTAGCTTAATAACCATAATCACACTTTTTTAATTCCATATTTACAGATTTGTAACTGCAGATGGTGCCAAATTTTGAGACAAAAAGTGTAACGAATTAGCGGCGTGCCTTAACAGTTTTAGTGGGACCCAAAAGGACAGTGAAAAATGGCAAAAGTATGGCATATTTATGAATAGTTTATTTATATTCTTTATGAAATTTTTTTTCTTTAAGTAATATTAGACTTCATACGCGCACCAAATATAGTTCACTTAAAGTAAGCCGATATAAATCCATGAAGTGGTTGTCGGTTGTCATCTCGAATGGATTGTGGTCAGCACGAAGTATGCGTCTCAGCACTCTCAAAAAATTCCTATAAATTATTAAATTATTTACTGCAATGAAATGCTTATAACATCATTGTCTTACCTTTGTTCATCCGGAATTCTTTGAGTAATATCCAATAATACAATTAATCCAAATATTTTTATATAATTATTTAAAATAAATTTTACGAACTTAATTCACTTTTGTTTACGTTTTCCCTGTCTTGACATTTGTTTTAAATTTTGGATAACACAGTTACAAAAGTTTCATGGGTACAGTGCAAATAAAGCATTTTTTTTATAATACATACGAGAATCGCAATTTATGTATTTGTGAAAAGTTCGAGTGAAAAGTGCTTATGAAAACGAAAATGAAAAGTTTTTTTTTCACTTCACATTATCACAGAACGAGAATTGACCCTCTGGCCCGGCATAAAAAGAATAGATCAACATGAAAACCTAATTTTATTTTAAGAGGAAAGCTGTTACTACCCCATACATTTTCCCAATGTGTTATATTTGCACTCAGAATATTATGTAGTTAACTGTTTGTAGTTTAATAAAAAAGTTTTCCGTTCCATTTAAAAATAAAGGAACATACATTTATTTTTCAAAGAAATATCTATATTAACTTTTTTATACATTTATTCGAAATAATTTACTATCATTTACCATTTTTTTTTTCAGTTTCATTTATTTTTTTCATTTGTTTGAAATTTAATAAAAATTTACCCACAAAACGGAAACTTGTGGTTTATTTTTGTCCGTAACAGTTATTACAAATTTAAATTTTGTTTGCTGTTTCAATATGTTTTTTTATTTAAATTGGTTGTATATATACAAAATTTTTCAATACATATAACAAGAACTTCATAAACACACATACATACAGGGTGGCGCAAAAATAACCTTCCGATGTCTTTTGGCTGTAATTTAAAAAAAAATGAAAAACTTTGATTCTTCTTGTGGATTATTTTTATTTGGTCTTTTAATTTTTTTTACATCAAGTCGAGAATATGATGTCATGTAAATGGCGGCCGCCACAGTTGATTGTCATTTGAGCCCTTTTTATTGCATTTTCCATCACTTTGGCCAAAACTTTCGGCGATAGGTCCTCACATTCTTGACGGATATTGTCTTTAAGAGCTGCAAGAGTCCGAGGCTTGTTGACATAAACCCGCGACTTCAAAAAGCCCCACAAAAAGAAGTCTAGAGCGGTCAAATCAGGCGATCTTGCTGGCCAGTGCAAATCGCCAAAACGGGATTGCATATCGGTTGTGGCACGTGCAGTGTGTGGCGTTGCACCGTCCTGTTGGAACCACATGTTTTCCAATCCCAATTCATCAAGTTGCGGCAAAAAGAACTCGTTGATCATTGCTCTGTAGCGCTCACCATTCACAGTAACCGTTTGGCCCGCGACGTCTTCGAAGAAAAAACATCCGGTGACTCCTCCAGCGAAAACAGCAAACCATACAGTGACTTTGAGCAGGTGTAATGGCTCTTCGTGGGTTACACGCGGATTTTCAGTGCCCCAGAAGCGTAAATTTAGCTTATTTACGTACCTGCTAAGATGGAAATGGGCCTCATCACTCATGATTATTTTTGATGAAAAATCATCTTCATTATTGCTCAAATAAATAGTCACCAATATTCCGCGTTCTGGTGCAGTGTAGCGTAACATTGTTTATTAACGTGTATTTCGCATGCGTTTACTACACAAATTTCAAAACAGAACTGACATTAGGGGCCAATCGCAAAATTTATAGCATTTTCTGATAGGAGGATTACTTTTGCGCCACCTTGTATACAAACACATTCATACAAAAAGTGTTTATAGCTTCATATGCATACATACATTTTGTATTGTACGAGTATATTAAAAAAAAAAAAATGCAAAAACGGAAATAATTTTAAATAAATGAAAAAAACATTTATTTTTTAAGGATTGGTAGGTAAAGTTTTGACATTTATTTTAACTGATTATATCATTTGTTTCTTACGGATGTGTCAGTTAATTAATCAACATTTTAAAATAAATAACAAATGGCATTTAATTTAAATGAAAATTAAGTAGACCGGTTTTTAAATGAAATATCATTTCTTTTAAATGATATTTTCAGTTATTTTAACTTACAAATTTCTTTAAGTGTGTAATCCAACGAGTGGAATGATACTTTTAGTTGGAAACAGCCTCATATAGCGACTTTGGTGTATTTTTTAGATTAATGCTCTTGGCCTACACACTATTGCCAGATTATGCGATTTATCCTTATTTTGACCATTTTGAGTATCAAAAATAGACAAATTGCGAATATAATTTCAATATTTAGTTGTCTTATTTCATATTTTTATTCCACATAAGTATTGTTACGTTCCACAAAATTTTATTAAAAGAAAAATTTTATTTGTTAAGTTTTTCCGGTATTGAACCTGGACAATCAGATTCATAGTTCATACTCTTGCTTGCTTGCACCACAACTACAGTTACGAGAATCAGCCTGAGCGCAAAGTTTCTACTAGATTTTGAACGAAAAATACAAAACTCAAGAATTTGGTGTTTATTTAGGTTTTATATTGGAGCATTTAAATTCCTAAATAATACAAAGTTATAAAATTAATTTACAAATAAACAAATGGAAAAATCATTTAATTTTACGTACTTTTTTAGTATGAAATAAAAGCGCATAAAATACAAAATTTGTGTGTACAATATTGCGATATTTTTCTGCCTTTGACGGTGATCGGTAAATATGTAAATTAATCTACTCGATAAATAATTGAGCGACAGTGGCGGTAACTACTACTTTTAATTTTCTTTGCTATTTAAACATTTAAATGATTAATTTTAATTAAAACAAAAAAGAAATTAAATATTTGCCTTTTCCCGGACTTGAACACGAAAACCACAGACTCTTAAATTTGGTTGTCACAATAAATATGTTTTCTCTGTTTATAAATCTTAATGATAATTTTGAATTTATAGTTTAAAATGCGTTTACCAATAATATTCATTAGTGGCGTCTATAATCCACAATTCGGTTGGTTCCATTTTTGATAAGGATAGCCGTATTTGTAGCTACCACTTTTTAATAAATTTGATATATTTTTACTAATTTTCTACTACTTTCATTAAATAAATGGTTGCCTTTACTGTACGAAGTAACTGACCGAATTTTATTTTTAAAGTTGATTGGAAATACCAATAATACGATAATATTATTGTTTTTTAATTCATTTTCCCTATTTTTAATTTCCAATAAAATATTTTTGCTTTATTAATGGATTATAGTTAAGTCCAAATAAAAAACGTGACAGAAAATAAATTTAAATATTTTTCATTAAATTGCAACCAATTTTCTCTCTGGGTGTATCTTCAACTTTCTTTAGAAAGATATTGGTCTTTTAATAGAGCCTTTAAATTTAATCTCTTAATTTGTTTTTTAAATTTTGCTAATAAACCTGTATGTTTTGACTTTTCCAGAAAGAAATGATTTTGAAAATGACTTACTTAGTCTGGGGATATTGAGAATAACTATTTGAAAATAATTGTTCTAAAATAGTGTTGAGGGAAGACAGTTATTGCACTTGTTTGAAATAAATATTATAGGATAATATATTTGGGATCATTTGTTATTTGGATGCTAATGGCGCTATGATAAAATCGCCAATAGAATGAAACCTAACCGAAGAAATGAAATAACCCCCAATGATATTAAGCCCAAAAAAATAAAAACAACTAAATTTGGTTTGGCGAGATACATAACTCCCTGTGTAATGTTTGGAAATAAATAATAAATCTACATATCCCTTTATATCTACAATGTTATAGAAATTCAAATCGTAATTTTTGTTAGGCACTAAAGAATTTTCAAATTCTAATTGTAGCTCAAAAGTTAATTTGTTACCATCGTTATTATCTTCAAAAAAGTGAATTTATATCCAAACAGCATTTGCAAAAAATTATATTGCAAAATGAATAAAACCAAATGAGTCATAGGAGTATTTTAGGAGACTTTTATAGTATCACAAAAAGTACTCTAGTACTAACTTTATCTTTCCTGCCACCAGCAGAGTTTTTGTTGCAAATAACGTAAAATAAATTAGATGTGAAACCATGAAGCTGAAATAATAACTTTAAGATAAAATTTTGTGAATGTGGAAAACAATGTTTGAGATGAATATAAAATTATATTATGACTAAATATCTTATTCCCCCAAACGCTGCGATGAAATTGAACTAAAATATACTACTTTCGTCTTCGCGCCATGATCGCCATTTTAACAGATATTCTAACAGGTCGATCTGACAACTTTAAATTGCTATAAGATAAAGAGTCTATTTTAATTATGGGGCTTAGACGTATATTTCGACATATTACAAACGCAATGCCAAACTGATAAACAGCCAAATCATATATGGTGGAGAGTATTACAAACGAAATAATTCCCAAAAAAAATTAAATAAAACCCAAAAGATGAAATTAAATTGTTTTATAATGAAATTTCTCCCAAAGTATAAATGAAATAACACCCAATCAAATAATCTCCAAACAAAAACAATAAAACATATAAGTCAAAAAAGTTATTTCCTTGTTTTAATAAGGTATGTAAACTAATCTCTAAGTTATTATTGATATTTGTCGCCATTCGCAGAGACATTTTATAATCTAAAATGAAAATTGTTTTTGCTCATATTAACAACTTTGGATTTACGAATTTTGTTGTATTTGTTGGGCTTTATTTTATTGGAGGTTAGTTCATTTCTTAATTTGGGTATTATTTCATTTAGAATTATTTCGAAACCCCTTTGAAAAGTCTTAGCAAATAACCCTCAATAAATTATTCTCAAAAGCGAAAAATTAAATAAGATAAAATTACGTAAAATTGTTTGGGAGTTTTTTTAATTTTTTTCTAGAGTTTAGTTTAGTTTTCTTCGATTTTCTTCATTTTTATTTTTGTTTAAAATGAGCTTCAGACCATTTTCATATATAATATATATATATTTTTTTTTATGTAAATTCTATATATATTATTCGATCTATCTGTTTTAATTATATATTTTTATCAGGTTCGAGATCATAATTTAATATAATATATGTGACCTTCTTCAAGAAAAGGGACCTAGTGTGTCAAAAAACGGGTTTGGACTTAAGAGTGGATTCTGGTGCCTAAAAGGATGTAGAATAAGATGAAATGAGTTAGATTTCTAATAAAAATTTATTTACGCCATAAAAACGTACAAAACGAACTTGGGAAAAACGATAAAAATGAGAAAAACATTAAAATTTTACTTTTACGAACTTTACGAACAGAGCAGCAACAATAGCAAAGGTATTGTCACACTAAAAACGAAAAAAATACATAGGCATGACGTCACCAAAGTCGGCACCCAATCATAACTAACCATACCAAATGGCATCTCCCAACTGAAGGTGTGTTCACAGTGATAATGCGTTATGAAACTTTAAATTTCACACACTAAGTCCCTTTTCTCGGAGAACGTCACATATACAGAATTTACATACAAAAACATAGGGCATGATGTAATATATAATCTTAAATATGTTGTAAAAGAAAAAATGTTAGTATTCCAGATTCTCAATTCGTTCCCAGAAATGGAAACATTAACATTTGGAATAGCAACCCTGTCAATTTGTGCTTCGAGAATTGAAGATGGTTGCCAAAGGGTATTTCTATAAAGAGATGGAAAAAGCTCATTTGTACGGGTAATCATTCACTAACTGAAAAATGTAATTTCACATAGTAATTTTCCTTAGAGTGTGTGATATATAAACCTGTTCAAAAACCATGAGTTATTTGTGTGTTGGGTGGTTCTTAATGAGGCCGACGACAACCTGGGCACTCGGGTCGAAATTGGGCACTCCCTCTGGCGCTGATCCTCACAATTTTTTCTATTTAATGAAAAATTAGTCTTAACTATTCGTTAGTAACATTAAATTATGATCTCGAGCATGATAAAAATAAAAATATATATTTTTTTATTATAATTATTTTTTTATCCTAATATTTCGTTACCACCAAGGGCGATTTCTTCTGGGGAAATTTTTATTTAATTGTTTTGTTTTAACTTTACCTTATTAGATGGTATTTTTTGAGCTTTATTTCATTTAGGAGTTAGTTGATTTCTTAATATGGGTACTATAAAGTAGCCCCAAATAAATTAATACCAAAAACGAAAAACTAAATAAATAAAAAAATTACATAAAGTCACCCAATGTGGTGACAAAGAATTGGAATAAATAAATAATTATAATTATAATAATAAAAAAAGATCTTAAGCTGTTTATAAACAAAACTATCTTTGGAGTTTAAATTATTTTTAAACTTGGAGATTATTCCATCATGAAACCACAAATTGCAAACAATATTGCAAATGAGCAAAATCTGTCTAGCGGTAAAAATGTTATGATTGAAAACGGACCCTAAAATGTTCCATTAAAATTTGTGTGTTTTAGTACAATTTCATAGAAGCGCCTTTTGAATAAAATATTTTTCATACTTTTCACTTCAAATTTTTCACTACAAAACTTGTTTTTCACTTCGAAAATTGCGATAAAAATTGTTTTCACATTGTTACAATTTTTTTTATTGCCTAACATAATCTCATGACACGATGCCTTTTACTTTATTACAAGATCATTCTTTATACAGTACTTTTCCATGGTATGATATACAGGATTGAGTAATGCAATGAAATTTTATAAAAGCGACAATTCGGTTGTAATCAGTATTTTTTTTTTAGTGAGCCTAAATTAAACATCATAATTTATCTTATTTATTTAATATAGGCGCTATTAATTGCCTAAAAGAGGAATCATTATAGAATTGTACCATATGATACTCGTATATTATGAAGTTTGTATAAGTATTTTGCAATTGAGCTACTTTAATAAATTTGCCATAAAACACAAAGAACATGAATAGAGAAAAAGCTTTTTTGAGAGGAATACAGAACTACTAGTCGAATTGGACAGAAAGAAATTACCGCTTGCCGTTCTTTGTTCTGTTGAAATTCAAAAAAAGGATTGAGAAATGAAATTAATTTAGTGAATTTTCAAAAATAATTAAAACTCCAAACTTTAAAAAAATTTAGAACATTTTGATTAAATAAATAAAAAATAATAATAAACGGTCTGAAAATAGAGTTTGACAGTGTACTCGTATTATATAATGTCTTGCAATAAAGATTTCAAAATGGAGTTTAAAAATACATTATTTAATGACTCGCAATTACGTCATCAAAGATTAACGGTCTTAAAGTGGAGTTATAAGGTACATTATGTAATGACTTGCAATTACATCATTAAAAACTAACTGGCAGAAACTGCGTACAAAATTTTATTCGGTGTATCAAAATTACCATCAAAAGCTGAAAAAAAGAAATTTATGAGTTTGGAGAAAATATCAGCTTACGACCTCTAAGCAATTATGGAGGATGAAATTATTGAAACAGTATAAAATTGACTATCGTCGTAACTTGTGGTACAATAATTCCAATAACTACACATGGTCTAGTGATATCGTCCCAAAAAAATATATATATAATTTTGAATAATTATCAACCTGCCCACCTGGGATGTATATGAAGAAAGGTTTTGCTTTAAAATTACATGCAAAAGCAACGCAACAATTATTTAATGACGTCATCGAGAAGCAGATCACATTTTTTTGTATCCAACACACAATCGATAACAACAGAGTAACAAAGTGCAGCTCTCTTAATGTAGAATACTCATAATATATGACGTCGTCTAATACACAACTTACACGTAAACTTCAATATACTCCTCTTTATATTACAATACTAGCGTAATGATCATTAACTAAATAAAAGTTTTTTTTTTGTAAAACAAAATTAACATTTTTACTTGAGAAAAGAACGTACCCATCAAGTAATATGTAAAGTAAACATTTAAGATAGTTTAACAAAATATTAAACTTATTCAAAGAAGAATATATTAATAGTTATCAAATCTTATTAACGGTTTAATTAATAATAAATATAAAAAAGGATTAAAAACAATTATTCATGAATTTAATTATTACAATTAACAAGATTTGATAAATTTTAAAAGGTTTTGTAGTATCATGAGTTCCTTAATAAAAAGCTAGTATAAATCATTTATATTTTCAGTTAGTAATAACTACCAAAAACAAATTGAAATAACTATAAAAAAAAAACAAATTTAAACCAATTTTAATCAAGTTCTTTTAAATTTCAGAATTAAAGGAATACGAATGTATTGAGCTCAAGACATCGTTCCAGTTAAAGAAGAGTTTAAATTAATTGATCTGTATTTTCTTACCATCGTTATCCTTGCAAAAGGATTTTAAACTGTAAGTTGCAAACTTAATATATAAACTTGATAACCATTTAAATTATAAACCAACAAAAGTTATTATTTTAATACAATAATAATATTATTTTAATGAAGTTTAATTATACTACAAAAGTAAATTTAAATTTAAATATTTCTTTCTGAATTCATATAGATTAGGTTAAAATAGATTTAAAATTTATTTTAATGGTAAATATTTCACATAATAAATTAACTTTATTGTCAATTTAAAAATGGAGTAGAAAAATTTTGAATGGGAATGTGGTGTCAAAAGGTTGTATGGAAAAGTAGGTAATATCTTGCTATATGGATTTTTTTTTATTAGGGAATGACTAAAATATATTCTTATTGGACACAAGGTCATTTGATGCAGATGGGTGGGGATATTTT
Source organism: Eustalomyia histrio (assembly GCA_949748255.1). Classification (NCBI taxonomy): domain Eukaryota; kingdom Metazoa; phylum Arthropoda; class Insecta; order Diptera; family Anthomyiidae; genus Eustalomyia; species Eustalomyia histrio. The sequence goes on along the minus strand of OX456523.1, from coordinate 49,476,635 downwards.
TATAAAGTGTCCTGGCGATAAATACACCAATCGCAATGTATAAATATACATAAAATCATGTCTGCATTTGCATATCCTTTTTGTTAATTTACTTTCAGTAGTTTTACACCGTAACTCTTGGATTGAAAACTCTTCTTTTCTATTGACAGTAGCTATTGCTTCGGTTAGGTCAAGAACCACCCCAAACCGACCAGCTCAGCCTAAGTCAAGCATTCCAAGCTCGACCAAAACCGAGGCATTAGACTCTATGTACCCATAAAAAGTTGCTGCTGTAATAACATCCATAAAATGTTTTAACCACACAAATTTTTCAATCTTATCTGTAACGAGATTTTTTTTATTTGTTTTGGGTGTTATTCCATATTTTCATTTCATTACTTCATTTAGTTTTTGCTAGTTATTTCTTATGATAAAAGATGATGGTAAAAGCGATCTGAAAAAATTTAAAAAGCTTAAGATATTCAAATACAAAAAATATTTCTTAGAAAATTTTTTATTTTTAAAACAAATTTGAATGCTCTCTCTACAATGGCAAATATGTCTAATCTATGCATTTATGCTGAACCGAAAAATTGTTAAATCAATATGCAAAATCACTAAATTGCCATCACTAACACTTTATACTCATATATCGTTATATCTCTACCAAAAGTGATATAAACAAAATCACTGCATGCAGCAGTTTTAAATGTATAGGTACGTATGTATGTGATTGTTTTATATGTATGAGTTAGAAAATTGCCATCATATACTGGTAATGAATTTTTTGGCTTTACTGTTACTTTAAATAGTATTTTGTATGTATGTATTTGTAGTTGTGTTAGTAAACTATCATGTTTGTTTATGTTATGTATATATGTATGTGATCCTGTTATTGTAGTTTTATATATTTATGGGTGAGAATATTTGAGTGTTTTTGTGCGTGTGTGTATTCATGTGATATACAAACATTTGAAATTTTGACAATGCTTAAAACTGTTAAGTCCATATCAAAATGTTTTGTTGGCGAAATTCATACAAACTTTACAGCACACATACGTACACTTTACATTAAATTCTAAAATTTAAATGCATTTACTTTGTCTTTGGAATATTAATGCCAAAGATGAGCAAACTTAATAAGATTTGTGATTTTTTTCTTTATTTAATTATAGTTTTAAGCATAACAAGGAAATTAATCTTAAATTAAATAATTTCAGAAATTAATTTCAAATTTGAGAATTTTCTCTTTCAAATTCTTAATACAAATTATCTCGAAAGGAGCAAAATAAAAAATTTTGTTTACATATACATTAATTAGTTTTGAATCCCAAAAAATTTAAAATTTTTTTTCATCACTGTTAAACTCTTTGTGTCAAAGTTTTTTTTAATTTTTGTTTTATTTCATTGTGTATTTGCAGCCAAAAAGCCAACCAACATAAAAATATCGATTTTAGATTTACAGCCTAAATTTGTTTAAATTCAGTTTGTGTGTGTGTGAAAGAAAATCTGTATGCATTTGTGGCTTGATGATCTACTGTTATTGTTGTTGTGTAGTTAAATGTGTGTGTGAGCAAATGTAAAGGAAATTAAAATGGCTTATAAATGCATTTTGTTGTTATCATTTTACTGAAATTTCGTTTTTTTATATTAAGTGTGTAAGGAAAGTTTTATTTTATGTTGAATACACCTATCCCTAAATATGTAAACTTTTTAGGAACGATTTTTATTTTTCGTTTAAATTTACGAGAAATGTACTAATGCGAACATCTGGTAATAATTGAAAAAAAAAACAAAGTTTTGACCCAAATTTGCATATTTTTGCATCAACCAACATTTTAGAAAAGCTTATTCTTTTATTAAAATTTAATACCAAAACTTATTAAATTTGCTATTCGAAACTACACTCACCAAAAAAAGTCTGTAATGGCAACTGAAAATTTTGCTGTTATTACGGGAAATTTTGCTTATTTAAGCCCAGAGGTATTTTTTTTTTTGCTAATCTTAGCAACACATGTCTGTTGACGTGTAGTACAATAAAATTTGTAGAAGAAATTAGCTGCCGCTACTAAATTTTAGTAAACTTTTTGTTAAAATCTGCAAAAAAAAAATTACAAAATATTTTTAATATTAGTAAAAATTGTAAATTTATTTTTTTTATCGAGCATCAAAATTTTTTATTTTTATTTTTTTCAAAAAATATTTTAGACAAAATTAAAAAAAACAAAGGCTTAAAAATTTTGAAAACATAAGCGAATTTATCATTTTGATTTAATTTGGCAATTTTTGTTTTGAAAAATATTTTAGTAAATTTATTTGCTTTTAAAAAAACTTTTTAGTGGTATTTTAAGTGGATGTCCTATTTTTAGATATGAGTCGGTATATTCACTTCCGATCTCTTTTTTTAATCTATGTAACATTTTAAAATAATTAATTTTGTAGGTGTAAGTTTTAATTAGAAATCACATTTCCTTCAATATCCACTTTTTTAAAATTAGTAAATTTTTTTTGCTAATTTTAGCAAATCGGTTTTCAAATATTTGTAAAATGAATTTTAAAATTAGCAACAAAAATTTGTAAATATTCTGTAAAAATTCTGTAAATTGTAAAATGTAAATAGCGAAAAGATTTTCTAAATAATAATTTTTTTACTAAAAATCAGTACAAATATAGTTAAGTGGGATTGAAAAACGCCAATGCTGACCTTTGGCCCTCCTGCATCTTAACAAATAAAAGTTAAGAATTTAACAAAAAAAATTCTATCACTTTTTACATAAAAACAACATCCTGATGCAGCTCGTAATGGGTTAATGAATTCAGATATATTGTATATCATTGGAGAGGTATTTTAGGTACCTTTCCATTAACATATAATTTGTTCTGTTAAGTGGGCATCATCTCCTCTATGATTGCCCAGCACCGCAAGGCATCCAAAATGGTACTTTGGGCGATCAGACAACTTGTCGGCGATACAAGACGTAGGATTGGGTGATCTTATCCGTTATTTCAATCTTTCAGGTTGGTTCTAGTTCTCTGGATATCAGCTCCCTTTGGGCGATGTGGTCTAAACCAGGCTGGTAACTCATTATTCTCAATTTTTTTCTAAGCGAGAGGGTAATGACCACCCATGAATTTCGGGACATCGCAAACAAAAGTCGTTAAGTGAGTAAATAGCCGGGTAACTAGTGAAACCTTTTATAGGCTGCCTCAATTACTTGGTAATATCTATTTTTGCTAGGAAATTTCTAATATGAACATACAGTAATAAACGTGAATGTAAAAAAACCAAAAAATAATAAGTATGTAAGTTTCATTTAAACTCAATAAAAAATAAACAACTGGGTGTTAGCATAAATAGCTTTTTCCTTTAATTTGTGAGACAAATATAAATATTTACAATTAGCACAAGGGCACGAAGAATGTTGATGAAGGTCGTAGCTGACTAGAAAATGCATTCCATTCAGCTGGTGTCTAAATAACTTTTTCTGTGTATTATGCATGATTACTAAATAAAAAATAAGAACAATTTTTTCATTTGAAAAAAAAGTGAAGGTATTGTTTTTTATAATTTTAATTGTTTTTTGTTTAATTTTATTTATTTTTTTTTTAAATTTATTTTTACACGTTTTCAGTAAACTATATTCCGTATAATATATTCGATTTTAGATTTTTCGGATAAATTTTAATCTTACCTAATCCCAAAAATATGTTGCTGGATCTTATTTGATTTGTTGTTGTTCGTATCAATTTGGATCATATTCCCAAACATATTGCTGGCTATAATTTGATCTGCCATTTTTCAGATCAAATATATCAACTAGCTACGATATTACAGCAGATATTAAAGAATATCAAATTGGATATTAATAAATATTTTGCTTGATAAATTTTTTTAGCCGGGAATACATGAATATATGTAATTAAATGGGAACTTTTTTCATTGATAAATGAATAACTACAATTCAATTTTAATTCTTATTAAATAAATAATTCGTCAATGAATTAAAGTTTATTGAAACTTAAGATTAAATCAGAATATAAGAATACTATTAAAATTAATTTTCTTGAAATAGATAATAATTAACGTTTTCATTTAAAGTCTAATCATGTTGATTATCAAATTTTAATGAGCTTCTTTCAACACTTAAATTACATTTGCCTTCATCACACCTATCTTATATAGTAGAGAGAAATGCTTTTGCATGTTTGTTAATTAGTAGTACAATTAACTTGTTCCAATTTAACTTTATGCAAATATCCATAAATCACAATTTCTTATGTATTTAGTTGGTAAGTACATCTGTATGTGTATATGCAGCAGCGTATACTGCCATTGTTGGCTTATTAAGTTTTATTGACATTTATTGCTTAAGTTTCATCTATTTCAGTGTAAAATGATTGTGATCGTGTGCGTGTGTTAGAAGGACATGTGAAAATTTATGTAAATATGTTGAAATAAGTATACCATGCCATGACTTGAGTGACAAACACAAAATGACCATACATACACTGGATATATAGATAGATACACTGGCATAATAGTTGTGAGTGACTGACCTCATATCTATTTGCATATGAAATGCAAATAGAAACCCAAAAGATTTTTTTTTTCCTTTAAATCCTTTCGAACGTATACACAAAGTTCATCAAAACAACATGAAAATCAACATTATCAAAAGTATAGGCGAACAGCTGCATCATGAAAATATCCAAACAGGCATATCGACAGGAAATAGTCAACGTCATCGTATTTCAAAAAACAACAACAACATCATCATCATTATCAGCAACGTTATCATCATAAACTCAAATATAACTATGATTTCATTTCAATTTTTTCTTTTTTCATTCTGTTTTAGTAAATTCACATAAAAGTGTTTAAAGTACGTACAACAAAAATCGAAAAATTAAGGAAATCATGTCAAAACGTTTTTATTGGTTAACCATGGATGATGCCATGTCCATTATAGTGTCCCTTAAATTCTGAATTGCGGAGTTTCAATGCAATATTCTATAGTTTTCCTAAAATTCCTCTCGATTGCTTAAATTTAAACTAGAAAAACTCAAAACCTTGGATTTTTGTAAATTTTGTTATACAGGTTGGTTGAAAAGTTCCTGCGCTCACCAAGAGATGGCACTGCTAGCTCCGAACTTTTTTTTCTCAAGTTGGTTTAACTGTCCTGAGAACACATGCAAAGTTGCAAGTCATTCTTTCTTTGTTTACAAGCCATTTGAAGTTGACGTGTCATTGATTTTTTTTAATATGGAAAGAATTAAATATCGTGCAGTCATTAGATTCTTTGTTTTGAAGGGTTTAAAAGCAAAGGAAATATATGAACAATTGTTAGAAGTGTAAAAGGAGTCCTCACCTTCAAAACGCACCGTTAAATTTTGGGCTGGTGAATTTAAACGTGGTCGTACCAGCCTTGAAGACGATCCACGCGAAGGACGACCAAAAACTGAAACCACAGCAAAAATCATTGAGCAGGTACATAATATGGTTAGTGAAGATCCAAGTTTGACTAAGCGTGAAATTGATAATGCCATAGGCATCTCACATTAACAATTCAACAACACACATTAACAATTCAACAAAAACTGGATCGAAAACAAATTTCTCAGCGTAATTTGGAGCGTTTTAAGCCGAATAAAACCGACTTCTTGCGTCGTTTTATAACTATGGATGAGACTTGGATCTACCACCATGATCCTAAATTGAAAAGAACGTTTACAGTGGACTGAAGCTGATTGTTCAGCTCCAAAGCAGGCGAAGTCACAACGATCAGCAAAGAAGGTTATGGCATCAGTTTTTTGGGATGCAAAAGGAATTTTGTTGATTGATAATCTTCAGAAAGGTAAAACAATCAACTTTGAATATTATTGCAGCATTTGGATCAGCTGGATGAAAAAATTCGTGAGAAAAGACCTGGTTTAAAGAAGAAAAAAATAATTTTTCATCAAGACAATGCACCTGCTCACAAAAGTGTTTTGACGATGGCTAAATTCAAAGAATTAAAGTACGAATTGCTTGAACATCCACCGTATTCACCAGATTTGGCTCCCAGTGACTACTATCTCTTCAGAAATCTCAAACAATTCCTTCGTGGAAAGCATTTTTCGTCGAATGAAGAGGCCATAGCAGACGTAGATGGTTATTTTGCAGAGCTTCCGGAAAACCATTATAAGGATGGGATAAAATTATTGGATGATCATTGGAACAAGTGTATTCAGCTTCTAGGAGATTATATTGAATAAAAAAAATATATTTCGTAACAAAAACAGTATTCTTTCATTTCGAGCGCAGGAACTTTTCAACTAACCTGTATTCATAAAATAAAAGTTTTCCTATTTCAATTAACTGAATGTTAAGTGCCTTATACATTTTGAACTTTATTCGTATATTTGGGGGTGTTGGTATTGAAAATCGAAAATTCTGAACTAAAGAGACACCTTAATGTCAATTAATAAAGAAGAAATTTTAACTGGATACATTTGTGACGTATTCGTTTTTGTTTTTAATGGACAACATTTATACTAAAATTTCAAATCATAAATTTTTAAGTTTTTAAAATTTTCATCAGTTTAAAAGCTACCTACAGTAACGGGCAAAATTAAGAACACTGGAAATTCTGTTTTAAGTTTTATCAAATCATATTCCTTTAAGCAAAAATGTTAACACAAATCCCATATTTATTTTTAATATAAAATTCATTCTATATTTATAATTAACAAAATTATGAACTTATATATAAATTCCTAAAAAAATATATTCCTATAGTACCTCAAATATGTCAACGCAAAACTAAGGGCACACTTATTCTTTATATGGAACAAGGGTACAACAGAAATCACAGAGAAGTAAAAATTCGTCTATTGTATAAGTAGCATCATAATTAATAATAAAAACCCAAATTAATTAAATTTCATAAGTTATAACTTCAATGTAACTACAGTTAAAATTTCATGTAGTTTACTGTTTGTAGTTTAACAAAAAATGTTTTCAGTTAAGTTAAAAATAAAGGAACATACATTAATTTTTCAAAGAAATATGTTTTTTTTTCTTTTTTTTTGCATTTGTTCAAAATGATTTACTGACATTTATTTGTTTCATTTATTTGAAATTTAATAAAACTATACCCACAAAATGGAAATATGTGGTTTATTTGTTTCCGTTGCAATTATTACAATTTTAAATATTCAAAGAACTCCAATTTGTTTTTTATTTAAATTGTTTGTTTTTATACAAAATTATTTCAATTCAAATTACAAGAACGTCATTAGCATACACACGCATATAATGATTGACACAAAATGAGTCTATAGACTGTGAATACACATTTTGTAGATTAAAAAACATACAAAAATACGAAAAACAATTTCAAAGTTTTTACGTTATTGCTAGGTAAAATTTTAACATTTTTTTAATTCATTAATCTTATGTTTTTTTTTTATTATTGATTTGTTTAAATAATATTTAAAAATAAATAACAAAAACCATTTAATTTAAATGAAAAGTAAGTGAAGCGGTTTTTTAATGAAATATCATTTCATTTAAATGACCTTTTTTTATTTTAAATTACAAACTATATTTAAGTGTATAAAAAAAACAAAATATAGCTACGCAGGCAGCTAACTCTTGGGGAGTGATGATGAGAAAGAATGAGTCGGACAAATAGTGTCGCGTAGTAATTTTACGACAAAAGAAGTTATATAACTCAAAATAAACGAAAACTGAATCGAAAATTAGCCTGTTGAGATTCGGACACCAAAGCTGACCAACAAAGATAAACGATATATAAAGCGTACCGTTGAAAAAAGTCCGAAATCCGAAGACTCGAAAAGTACCGAAACAAATAAGTTTCACACCATACCGTTGGAAGATGATTAGCTACTCTAGGTCTATTGACATGTGCCCCAAGAAAAAAAATAAAACACTAGCCCCGGTAGGCTACTTGGTAGCGTGCTAGCTTATCAGTGCGGGGGTCGTGGGTTCGATTCCCACCAGAGGCTCTGGTCTGTTTTCGCTACAACGAGCCGAAGGCCTTTGTTGCTAGTGCTCGGTTAGGGAATTAAGATATAATTTGTAATTATATGTATAATAAAATAAATAAATAAATAAAGTAAACAGACACCATCCCCAAAAGTTCTGCGATAAAGTGATTTTTACAAATGAATCGAAATACAATATATTTTGTTCGGATCGTCGTTTAAAAGTGTGGCGTAGAAAAGGAGAAGCTTTGAATACAAAATAAAATGGAAAAGACTGTAAAATATGGAGATGGAGGTATTATGGTACGGGGCTGCATGTCGCCTTCGGTAATTGGAAATCTTGTATTTATTGAAAATGAACCAATATGTTCACTTAGACATTTTATAAAACAATCTGCACGAAATTGCTTCAAAAATGTGTTTGGCTGATGACTATTTTTCAGTTCTTAATTAGACTGAATTGCTATATTTCATTTTTGCGTTATTTGGTGTTTCTTTTTTTTTTTGTTTTAAATTTTTTTAAATAAAAAAAATAATTAAACTTAAAATCATGTTTCTGTGTCCTTAGTTTTGCGAGCCACTGTATTACGTATTTAAGTGTGTATTTAGGTCAACTGGCCATTATGAAAGAAACACAAATACTAGTAGATAATAGTACTTGTGTACCAATCAAATTCACATGCCTACAAATACACATGTATGTACTATATATATATAAGGGTGCACTGAAAAAAAATAATTCATTATATCCTACATTGCCATGTATAGTAAACTGAGTTCAAAAAAATTTCATCAATTAAGGTAGAATCGTATAATTTTCGGCATACTTAATGGCCTTGATTATATCAAAAATCAACTGGAATCTAAAAAATAATTTATATTTTACCTATATGGTGACAATGAAATACCCAAAATTCCTTTATTTTGGTATTTATAAATTTACAAAATGATAACTTTGTTATTATTGTTTATTCACAATGAGTTTTTAACCTCGGTTTATTTAAAAAAATAAAGCAAATTAATTATTTTTAGCTAGGCTGATACATATCCTTCGATTCGGGAAAATATGTCTTTAGAATATTAAATTGTAGACAAGCTAGGGTCTTCAGAACAAGGCAAAGCTTTAGCAAAACAAAATCTAGTAAAACGTTTATTTATTAATTATATCCATATTTTAATTGTACAAGGTTCCCATAGAATATATAGAGTAAGATGTGCCACAGTGAACTGAGCTCATAGTAAATACATAACGAAGTAAATCTGTAAATTTTTATATTTTTAATACAAAAATGCAGTAAAGTTTGCTCCCAAAATCATGAATGGGTTAATTTAAATTTTTTCTTTTTAAATATTTATTAAAAATTACAGATAATAATTTAGTCAGCTTTCATCAAAAGATGAAAATACGTAACTCACAATATTTCTTTATTAATTTCATGAAATATTCAAAATTTTAATAAAATTAACTTTGACCTTGTCATTTGACCTTTGCCGTGATTCGCTTTTGATCTGATATTCGGAATATAGTCCTTGTGGTTTTTGTTATAAAAATCTGGATAGCATTATTTTAAACTTAATAAAAGTAGTTATATTGTATCCTATTGAATAATTTTGTGCAAAAGAAAGCATTTTCCTGGTGATCCGCCGAAACTAAATTAAACCAGGGACATACATATGTAATTTTTGGTATTTTTATTTCATATGATGTAGTTAATGAATCCTCTGAGTGCGAAACTTAAACATTTTAATTTTGTTAACAAAATATTAAAAAAATTTAAATTAGAGTTTTGAAAATGCTTTAAAAAAAATTTAACATTTTAAGTCGTTCTTAAACATTTTCAACGCTTACTTAGAAAACTAAAATTTGATACTTGCGTATTTATGGATCTAAAAAATTTATGTATAAATAATGTAGCACTAAAAATAAAACAAGTAAGAAAAGTCTTAAATTCGGCTGTGCCGAATCTTTGAATACCCTCCGCCAATATCCTAAAAAAAGTTCTCTACTGTTTTTAATAAAAAAAATAATGTAAAACACTTTGAAGAAAAATTATGGAGTGGATGTAAAAAAAAAAATTTGGTGAAAAAAAAACTTTGAGGTGAAACAAATTTTTGAGGTGAAAAAAATTTTTTGTGTTAAAAACAAATTTAATGGTGAACAATTTTTTTTAATACAAAATATTATTCACTTCTAAGTGACTGGTGGAAAAATATGAGAAAATAAATTATGAAGTCGTACAAAAATACACCAAATTGTATGGAAAATTTAGAGGTACCCTAACATTTTCACTAATAACGTTTTAACCGCTGGACCGATTTTTTTTCAATTTACCAAACCAAACTGCTTGGTAAAAATAAGCACCCCCGCTTGAATCTTTCAACAGACAGTTGGACATCGCTTAATCGACTTAAAATTGCATAACCATCACGAATATATTCTTTATGGGGTCTTACATCCATATTTAGACATGCTACAAACGGAATGACAAACTGATATATACCCTAACTAAAGGGTGGTTAAATTTTAAAGGCCGATGTTGATTTTGAATAAAACACAAATTATTTAGGAAATCATTGTCATATCTTTTTATTATGATAATATGGTATGGTTCAATTATGTATGAAATAAAATATCGGCCAAATGGCCGCCGCGACCTCGGCGGCACACCTCCATCCGATGGTCCAAATTTTCGATGACGCTGAGGCATAATTGAGGTTCTATGCCGTTAATGTGCCGAATTATCTCATCCTTTAGCTCTTGAATTTTTGCTGGCTTATCGACGTAAACCTTTTCTTTCAAATAACCCCAAAGAAAGAAGTTCAACGGTGTCAAATGACATGATCTTGGCGGCCAATTGACATCGCCACCACGTGAGAAACACGGCCTGTTGAAACCACATATCGTCCAGGGTCATGTCCTCAATTCCCGGCCCCAATAAGTTCGTAATCATCTCGCGATAGCAAACACCATTCACGGTAAATACTTGGCCGACCTCATGACACACTATCGCGAACAACTGCAATGTTTTCCGTAGAACGAACTGGGCGAGCATGCACAGATGTTTTCACAGACCGGGTTTGTTGAAATTTGCCCACAACTCTCCCGATTGTGGACACATTTTGTCGTCTATGCTAACCAAAAAAAAATCACGAAGTGCACGAAATGCATTTCGATTTGAACGGCCATTTTCATAATAAGCCTGAATAACTTAACGCGTTGCTCGATTCTGTATCTTTCCATGCTTCAAATTGAGTTAGTCTGAAATTGAGAAATGTCAAATGAAATGCAGAAAAAAACTTGACGTTTAGGTGTGGTTCACATTCAACATCGGCCCTTAAATACATTTGATCTTTAATTTTCTAATATAGTGGTGTTTGACACATTATTGGTCTTGGGCATTTGTAATAACTTCGATGTTTTTCATCCGATTTCCATTTGTTATATGATTTAAGAAAGATAATTAAATATAAATTTTGATTATTTTATTATTTTGCGTCAAAAGATATCTTTAATAACAAAATTTAAAAAAAGAGATTTTTTCCCCTTGTAATCACTATTCAAACTTTTAATCGATTTCTGCCTTCAATTTTCTTTATCTATTCGGCACCAAACTCCATGTTTAATGTTTTTACATACAAAGGAACCAAGTTAACCCATTTGTGGACTTTAGAGTTCACTTTAATTTTTTTGAATCACTCTTATCTACATACGAGGGTGGGTCGATAACTTTTAAATTTCCTGCCTCTTGCTTCCTGTCAGCGGCAAGAGATTTGACTCCAACGATAAATTCATCGCACAAACAAACCTATTTTGATGACCTCAACAAATCTTACTTTTTTGGAAGTGTAAAAAAAGAATTGGTGAAATGTTGGACAAAGTATTTAGAGCTCTAACTATTTTCAACATAGCAATATAATGATTTTGTATCCATAAATCTGTGTTTTATTCAAAAAGTCGCGGACTTACTGACCTGCCCTCGTATATAGCGAATACCTGTAGAGAGTTCATTCGCAACATGTAAATTTTTTACACATTTTTTTCCTTCTCCAAATATTTTAGAATATTGTTCTCATGGCCATATATCATTCACTTAAGTTTGCTTTTTTTAACACCATTCCGTTTGTTACAGAATGCAAGGACATTCAAATATTCCCAACGAGAAAAAAATTAAAACAATTTTTATTGCTTTTGCATCTGTATACTACAAGTCAAATGTCCACCTGTTCTCAGTTTACATATTCTATAATATTAGGTTGGTACATATGGATCTGTACAGTTGTTTTTTTTTTTTTTTTTGTGATATTTACTATATTTAAAAACACTGAAAAGATGAAATAATTGTATCTTTACTACAAAGTAATTTTTTGTTTTAGCTAAAGCTCATGTTAGAGAAAAGTTTTTAAACACAGTCTAAGTGTAACCCTTATGCAAATATTCAATGTAAAGTTTTCATGTTAAAAGACATATTTAAATTGGCGACAAGTTGTACAATGTTGAAATTTTAATTTTTGTTAAATATCATATGGTCATTGGGTTGATAGTTTTATATGTTTGTACTGTAATACATATGCACCATGGAAGTCCTTTTACCATGTTACCGGTCTAAAATATTACATAGGGAAATATTTATAATAAAGATAACTGTTTTAACATGATAAATGTTGATTTTGAAATTGTAATGAAGAAGATAAATGGAAATACAAAAGATTAATGGAAATATAAAGTAACTAAACGAGTGTAACCTAGTTTTTAACATGGTCAAAACACTATTTGCGCCGATTTTTGGAATAGTAGAGATCGGAAAATCGTTGGCATAAATATAATTATTTTCTTAGATTCCCATCTGATTATCGAACTTTAGAAGTAATTGAAAAAAGATGAAAGTGAATTCTAATGTCCGCGAATAGGCTAACTTGGTTCCTTTTCATATAACAACATTTAATATGAAGTTTGGTGACGATTGGATAAAGAAAATTCGAGGTGGGAGTTGAATGTAAATCTCAAGAGTGAGTAAAAAGCACTTGTTATAGTTTTTTTTTTTTAAATTGCTACTAAAGTTATCTTTTTACACTAAATGATAAAATAATCAAAATATTAATTGTTTAGTATATCAAATAAAAAATGGAAAACGGATGAAAAACATCCAATTTATTGCAAAGACCAAAAATGTGTCTAACATTACTAGGTTAGGAAATTAAAGAACAAATTTTATTTTTTTTTTACAATTTTTATACTAATATATTTATATATTTTTTAGATCGATATATTATCAAATATTAAGTTTAATTCCTCTAAGCTTTTCTTTTGGGTATGACTTAAAATACTAATTTTTTTAAGCATTTCCCAAACTATTATCTCAATTTTTTTTTTTAAATTTTGTTAAAGAAAATTAAAATTCTTAGTTATCTGAGAAGAATACCAAAACTTACATATATCTCTCTTTTAATTTAGTGAAGGCACCTATTTAATTTAGGCAGATTTCGAGAAAAATCCTCTTTTTTGATGCAAAATTTATCATCAGGGTAAAATTCATCAACATTATTAGGTTCCACTTAATGCTATTAAGAGTTTTATAATACAAACAACAAGGACTATATTTTGAAAAGTTAGTCAAAAATTAAACCACCCCAAGGTCATATATCGATTTTTTTTAATTTTGAATATTTCATGAAATTGGTTACGAAATATTGTAGGGGTATGTTCATATTTGATGAAAGTTAAGTAAACTCTTTTACGCAATTGGTAATTAATACACTTAAATAGTTTATAAGTTAAAATAATATAAAATACTATTTAAAATAAATTATATTTCATTTAAAAACCGACCTACTTACTTTTCATTTAAATCAAATCGTTTTTGTAATTTATTTTTAATGGTGTTTAAATAACTGACACATCAGTAATCACAAACGATTAGTCAGTTAAAAATAAATGTTTAAATTTTATCTACCAGTTCCGTATAAAATAACTGATTATTCATTTATTTGAAATTATTTTGTTTTTTGTATTTTTCTTTGTTTTTTAATCTGCAATTTGTAGGCTCACACACTCTACTTCTGTAAATGGCCAATATATGTGTGTGTGTTTATGAACCCAGCAAAATAAATGGTAGTCATTCTGTGAATATAACTTCTTTTATTGCTTCCTAAACTTCAGTTGACATTCTTTTATGATTTTTTGGTGTTATTCTAAGGCACTTCCAAAAGAATTCTTGTGTTCATATTTCAAATGCAGTGATCTGTATATAAATCCGATGCATATCTTAAAATATCACTCTTCATTACTTTTAAAGCATAAGTTATAGTATATCATTTATTTTTGGAATCTAAAGCAATTATTCAAATTGAGAAAATAGTTCTGATGAACTTTTTTAATTTTTCTATTAAATCATTTTTTATATTTTAGTTTAAAATTTTATGAGGGTTAGAATTTATGGATTTTTGCAATTTTTATAAAAGTTTTGAAAAATCAAATTTTAAATTGAAACTAGCTGGCCTGTCATTTGCATTTTTTAGCCTTAAATATTTATGCCGACGCAATCTGTGCATTTTTTGCATTATGTATTTTATTTAACACTACATCATTTCAGTTTTAATTCAGAATTTACCAAAATAATTTAAAATTGTGTAAAAATTATTTCAAATGTTTTAAAATTGTGCAAAAATTTTTTAAAATTGTTCAAAGATATTTTAAAATTTCAAAATGTTTCAAAATTGTACAGCAAGTTTTTAAATAATCCAAAAATATTTTAAAATTTGTCTAAAAATGAATTAAAATTTTTGGAAAGCGTTTCAAAAATGCCTTTTCCCTAATGCAGAATTATTTATTTGTTTTAAACTTATTTTTCTGCATTCTTATGAATTAAATTTTCATCTAACTTGAGTATATGAACATTTTCCACCCATGCATCAGAATATCTAATCATTGCATTGTCATTGCTTCCTTAGAGTTAAGTATGAGTAATGCTAGCAGCTACATTTGAATACTTCCATCCTATGACACGGTAATGTTAAATTCATCGATGAAACCATTAGAAAAAGAAGTGATGCCCTTGCCATAGAAGTGATGCTTTTATTGATTCTTTGGCAGCTTCATTTTTGCTGGGAAGTGCTTGTAATTCAAATTGAAATAATTTTTTATGGAAACACACAATTTAAATAAAAAACAAAAATTGGATTTTTTTTATTATATATATTGTATATATTTTTTTTTTTTTGAAACACGGTAAGCAAAATTTAATTTTGTAATATTTGTAACCAATTTTTCTTATATTGGTAAATAATTATTAAATTTCAACAAATGAAAAAAAAAAATAAATGAAACTGAGAAAAAAAAATCGGTAAATACCAGTAAATCATTTTGAACAAATGTAAAAAATGTTATATAAATTTTTTTTTTGAAAAATAAATGTATGTTCCTTATTTTTAACTGAACTGGAAGCTTTTTAATTAAACTACAAACTGTAAGTACATGATATTCAGAGTTATATATCAAACAAAAAAAGATTCCAGAAATTTTTAGAACTCTTCCTTATTATACCACCTAGATGACCGCAGTGGCCGAAAAAGTGAGATATTTTGCTCATAGATTTCTGTTTTTATTTCAATTTTCTTTAAAATCGTTATTATTATATTTTTTTAAATTTATTTTATTTCAAAATGTTTAATTTCTGCCTCAGCGCCAATTAATTAGATTCATCATTAAACAGACTGATTGTTTTTAATAGGAAATATTGTCAAATAACATAAGTCGCCCACGAAAGTCTTAAAAATGTTTATAAATATAAAAATAAATTTAAGCTATAAAACAAATTTAAGCTATTAATGAAGTTTAGAGTTAAAGATCCACAAACAATTATATTTTCATTTAAAGCGCAAAATGGCTGCAAACTAGTGTTATTAAGAATATATGTTTTTTAATCAGTTAAAATATTTGAAAATCAACATTTTTACTCTCTTTTAACATCATAAAAACATAACCACAATTAAAATTGTTTTCCATAAATGTGTGGGTTTAATCTACTAATTGTTTTTTTTTTCAAGTCTTCATCTCTCTTCAATTTGTTATAATTGCATCATAAGCACTTCATTAAAAAATTATAATGTCTGGTATATGTTTCATATTTTTCCCCCTTTTATTCATAAAATATACAAAAAAAATAATATATTTTTATATAAATACATACATTTATACGTACATATTTGTTACATTTGGTATGACTTTTACCACAAACCGCTTAAAACACTTTTTTCCAATTCAACTCCAACCACAATCTGTAATAGAGGATGCTACATTTATATTTGTGTCTACTGCATACAGGGGTGGCATTTATGTTAGTTATAAAAAAATATTTGAGGAATGATATACTCTGATCTCTTAAAAGAAATATTCATTTTTCATATGCAATATATTATGCAATATTTTATTTCAAAAATTACGAGTTTGTTTTAGTTCTAAGCGCAGAAAATTTTTAATTTCTCACAACTTTCAAAATTATAAAAAATACTCATTTAATTAATGTCACACTTATTTAAAAGAACATACAGAAATAGTCATAAGTACTTTTGTTATTGTTAGCAAAGATGCACCATAAAAAGTTAACTTTTTAATGTAGAAATTATAATTGAAAAAAAAAATATAATAATAATGACTTTAATCCAAGTTGTAGTCAAGAAAAAAAAAGTAACAAATTTGTGGTTTGAAAAAGTTTACATTTTACAAAAATATACTTATTTTGATTTTTCTATTTCTCGTGACCTTAGCAGTAAAAAATGTGATTCTTTTTTCAATACATCGTTTAAGGTTTTTCAAGTCAGAGTATAAATTCCTAGCAGACGATAAACCTTCTAATACCGTATGCTGCTTTGAGGTGCGCTTAAATTTTTAAACTGTATTTTACAATGTAAAACTCATGATATCTAATTTACATATAAATTACATATAATTTACGCATAAAAGTGAAATAAAGTTAAACTTAAAATTTTGAAAAATTAAAAAAAATATATTTTAAAACAAAATTTAAAAAAGTACTAAGCCTTACTAAAAGTCATTGATAATGAACATAAAGTTATGCTATCATTTTAATATATGTTTAAAGCATATAATCTTATTTTACAGGCGATAAGGCAAAAGGTAATGTATGGACATGATAAAATATGGACATGATAAAATATGGGGTTACTTATATGGCAACGAGAATTGGAAAAGTAATGTGTTTTAAAAGAGATTTCAATTAAAAAATAGATTTTAATGCAAAAATAAATGGAAAAAATAAATGGAAGTGATTCTTAAGGAATTAATTTTTCATTGATTTCAAAGTATCGTTTACTTCTGATTTTCCTCTTCTAAGGCAGTTCTTTTTCACAACTTTCAAAATTGTAATTTTCAATGAAATTTAACACTTCTCAAATGTATGAAGGATATCTTATTTTAATACAAACAAAGTTAAACACTAATCACAGATATTTCTAAAAAAAAGTTCACATATGTAACTATGGTTTAAGTTAAAGCGATTTTTTTCCAATCTTTAACGTACAATTTACGAGGTCTTAAATTCTTAAAATCGTAGTGATTATTGCTTTGAAAATCAAAAAAAAATATATATTATAACTCTAAAAAATGTTTATAAATTTACTACTATAAAATTGGTATTTTTTTTGTGTAGTATAGCACATATTGAGTAAATATAAATACCAAATGCGTAAAATCAATTTTTACACATTCCCTAACCGAGCACTAGCAACAAAGACCATCGGCTCGTTGTAGCGAAAACAGACTGGAGCCTAGCACGCTACCAACTAGCCTACCGGGGCCAACTTATCGTAGGATAAAATGGGTAATTTTAAAATATAATTAATTAAAATTGGACTGTTTAATTTTCAACATCGAGGTGCTAAGTATACACATTTTTAGGGGATTTTTACGCATTTACAATTGATTTTTACGCATTTTATTTGTACATTTAAAAAAGTGTTTCTTTACACAAATTCGGTAAATTTGTCCTCTAATTTCAAAATTTAATTTAATTTTTATGCACTTTCAATGTAATTTTACTCATTTTGTGTGTATTAACTTACGCATAATGTGTGTATTTTTTTCATTTACGCACACAGAGTAAATTTACCCAACTTATAGTAGGAGTACAGTTTCCTACTATAAGTTGGATAAAATTAAACAGAAATTAATTAGAGTGTAGCAAAAATTGCAAAAATTTCGAATAAAGTAATTAAATAAAAAAGGCCTGATTACTGAATGTCCTGTTACAATTTAACCAATAGTCAAATTCAAACTTTTTATTGGAAACAACAACATATTTGATGTCCTGTTAAAATCTAAATTTCAAAATTTGTTTGGAAACATCAAAAGATAAGAAGGGCTTTAGAAGCAATGAAAAAGGATAATAAAAGAAAAGTTCCACCCTATGACACGACTATGTAAAAAATCATTGGTTCCGATCCAAATTTTCATAACAAGTATTTGACACGTTTTTAAATATAACATGGTCATGAACCTGGTAACTCTGGTTGCCAGCCGACAGCTCTGCCCACTAAACTATCGACACATATAATTTTTAATTGCTTTAAATAAAAATAAATTATTGCTCTTCGTTTTTTTTTGCTTACAAAAAGAATACAAAGTTAAGTGTCTAAAAATAGATTTTCAAAAATATTTCAATTATTACTTTACATAACAATTATTATTTACGGTAACGACCTATCATTTCAAGGTAAAGCATAAGTTTATCGCACACGTGACAAACATTTTTGCTTGGAGCTACTATATTATTTTCGCTGCGTTCGTTCTGTATCGGTCAGTTTCTAGGCGAGTCGAGTAGCGCAATATGGATAACGATGGTGGAGCCACTATAGAAGCGGGAGTTAATTTACTACTTTCAGAGACATGTTAAAACATGTAAAGCAGTGATGGAAACTGCTTGAAAATTGCCACTTATGGGTTTTAAAATTTTAAAAACTCATAATGGTGAATCCAATATAGCCAACGATTTTTGAATGTTTTGAATTTTGTTTTAAAAATGATACTTTAAAGGTTTTGGGATCGCTGAATACGAATCTGACATAAGGTTTTAAAATTAAAAACGGCAGATCCGAAATAGCCTAACTTTTTTAAAAGTGGTCGGATTCGTGAAAAATATTGTTCACAAAGTTCTGTAAGTTGATAATATCGATTTAAAAAATTCAAAATGAGGGAAATAATAATTCTTTTTTAAAAAAATTCTTAAATAGTTTTACAAAATTTCAAAATGGCGAATCCAAAATAATCAGGTTCTTAAAAATTATTTTTTTCGAAAGTTTTTGGAGTCGCCAAATCTGATATCAGATTTAAAAAAAACAAATCTGCGCATCCAATATGAGGGACGATTTTTTAAAATGATCAGATTTGAGTAAAGTATTTCTATTCTTAAGAAGTTGCGGGTGTTTTTAAATATGATATCACAATTTATATAATAAAAATGGTGGGTCCAATATGGTGATTAATTTTTTTTAAAAGTGATCGGATACTTATCAATTTTTTTCGAAAAATCTTGGAAGTCACTAAATGCGATCAAATTTTAAGCCATTCCGATAAGAAATATTCGACCAATCCGATTAATTTCAAAAAAACTTATCCGAACAATTAGATCCGCCGTTTTTAATATTTAGAATTTCAAAAAAATATTTGACGGAAATCGGATCACTTTCTAAAAAAATCATCCGTCATATTTTTCCGCAATTTTGGATTTTAAAATATTAACATGACATTCGTCTTCAGAGCTCCAAAACTTTCCAAAAAAGTATTCTTGATATATAAACTGATAAATCGGATCACTTTCTAAAAAAAAATTATATATTGGATACCTATTAAGGGACCCTGAAAACTTTCCAAATAAAATATTCGCCATTTTGAATTTTTAAATACCGCTATCACATTCGTATTCAGCTACCACTTTCCGAAAAAATATTTGATAAATGTTTTAAGAAAAACATCCGCCATACTTTACAACCATTTTAAATTTTTAAAAGTTGTTATCAGATTCGTATTCAGTGACCCACAAAACTTTCCATAAATACATTTTACACAAATCCGATATATTTCACACAAATCATCCGATCCGGCACATGGGATCCGCTATTTTAAGGTAAAGTAACATTTTTAAATTTCTTTTAAATTTTATCAGACTCGAGATCATAATTAAATGTTACTAACGAATATGAGTAAACACTAATTTTTTAAAGTAACATTTTTATAACAAAACTAAAAACATCCTTAAATTATCCTTCATATTAGATCAGCTATTTTAAATTTAAAAACATCTGAAGGCAGATACGAGTTAAGCGACCCCAAAAAACGAATGACAATTTTCAAGCCAATTCCGTCATCCGTAACATGTTTTAATATGTCTCTGAAGTAGTATTTCAACACGCGCCTCTATAGTCGCTTCAAATTCAAGATCTCCATATTGCGCCACTCGTCTTCTGAAAGTAAAAATACTCACCCACATTTAAGGACATGACATATTTTAATATGTCATGAATTTGAAGCGCCTCTATAGTCGCTTCAAATTCAAGATCTCCATATTGCGCCACTCATCTTTTAAAATTAAAAATACTCATCCACATTTAAGGACATGATATAACTTAATAAATATTGTCCCATATATATTATTAATCATTTCAATAATTCGATGCAGAACAGAAAATTTAAAATTATTTAATTAGCTTTTCGTACATATGTCCAACACTTAATTTAAAGTAAAAGCACGTGTTAACAGAATTTTCTTTAAATTGAGTATATTTTATTAAATTACTCTATGTTTTTGTAAGTATCTTCTTAAAATTTAACACTTATACACAATATAATTGATAACATTAAACTTAAATGTACCGCGTTTACGAAAGTATTTAGATTTTAAACACGTAAATTTTAATGTCAGAAAAATGTACTTTAAAATAAGTCACTTAAACATTGTTTAACGCTTGAGGACAATATAAAGGAGGTTTTAGGAGGTACATAGGTAGGTGTGAATCCTATTTAAAAAAAATAGAATTTATTTATTTTCTATCCTTTATCACTACACACAGAATACATATTATAGTTTCTTAAAAAAGGAACATACAATACATTTATTTTTCAAAAAAATAAAAAATTTAATTTTTTAATACATTTGTTCAAAATGATTTACTGTCATTAACAGTTTTTTCATTTTGTTCATTTGTTTGGAATTGTGTAAAAATTTACCGCAAAACGGAAATTTGTGTTTTTTTTTTTGGTACCGTTACAAAAAAAAAATATATTCTAGAAATTCCAATTTGTTTTTTATTTTAAATGTTTTCTTATTTGGATACGAATTACAAGAACTTTACAACACACACTCAGATAAGGCTGTTCACACAAAATGTGTTTATAGACTGTGTGAGTATATATTTTTCAGTTATAAAAAGAAAACAAAAATACAAAACTAACCGAAACAATTTGCAATAAATGAATAATCATTTATTATTACGGAATTGGTTGGTTAAGTTTTAACATGTATTTTTAACTTATCAATCATTTGTTTTTACTGTTGTCTCAGTTGTTTAAACAACATTAATAAATAACAAAACCTATTTTACTTAAATGAAAAGTAAGTATACCGGTTTTTAAATGAAATATCATTTCATTTAAATGGAATTTCCTGTTATTTTAACTGAAAAACTATTTAAAGTGTAGGGTAATTAATTAATCGACTTTTTGTCTAACTTATTCAAATCCAACATGAGTTTAACGTTAACGTCAGATATTTCTCTACAGATGTTAAATTTATTGCTGTAGTTAAACACTAAACTTTGGTTATTTGAGATAAGCTACCAGGCCTCAATGAGTTAAATGAGAATAGAAAATCTTGTATTTTCTTTATCTCTTCATATGCAGTGAACACATAAAAAACGTATTTGAAGAGAGAAATTTCGTTGAAAATCGATTTTATCTCTATTTCCTATCTTTGATTTTAGTAAATATTTCGCAGGGGATTTAAAAAAAAAAAAAAACTTAGTCTAAGAGAGTTGACTCAATTGGCTTTGTTTGAATATTTATTTAGTTCCCATTAAATATTGAGTTAAACTAAGTACAATCTTGTAAACAAATTATTTGTAGATTTCTTTGTTTTCCTTTTAAAACTGCATTTGCAAGAACTTCGAATCGTATAGCTTTCGATCATATCCTTTTCTTGGCGATATTATGAATCCTTTTGCAATATATGGCTCTTTAAAAATAAATTTTTGAAACACTTTTGTATATTTTTTAAAAATTTTGATTAATAGATAAATTGTATAAAATTATTCGAATTATTTTTTTTTTTAAATTATTCCAAAAAATTATTTTTCCTTTTTAAGCGACTTTTTACAAAAAATAAAAAAATAGAACATTCCAAGTGTCAAAAATTAATGTCTAGCAAAAAAGTGCTCAGTTAGCATCGCACAGTGGGTTCGATGACACCGAAAGTGGCGATTAATTCATGGGAGCCGTAATTTAAATTTTTTTGAAAAAAAGATATACGGAAAAAAATTTTTTATACGATTTTATAGACATTTTTATTTTTCGGAAAATTATAGTTTGTTTCAGAACTTTCGCCGTAATTTTAAATGGAAAGTGATTTTTTTAAAAAATGAGAAGCAAACGAAAGTTAATATTGTCTTCTTTCTAAAAAATAAAAAAATAAATATATATTTTGCATAAATATGAACATAAGTTAAATTTAAAGTCTGAATTTGAGTTTTGAAGGATTTTGAGAATTTTACAAATTTTTTAAAAAAGTAACGAAATAAATTTTAATAATTTTTTTGTTTATCAATAATTGTCAAACACTTAAAAAGAAACCATATTAAACAAAAAAAATTAATAAAAAAATTTTTTGTCTGTTTGGGAACGTTTTTTCAATTTTGTGGAAAATGGGCTTAATTTACAAATTTTATTGTAAATTTAAAATAGAGAGCTATAAATGATTAAAAAAAATTAAAATTAAGATATATTGAATATATTATTAAAAAGATAAATTAAAAATAATATATACATAAAAAAATATTTCTACATAATTAATTTAAACTCCTATTTGTCCTTACGACAAAATTCCATGAATTCTAAAATTTGTATAAAATGTTAATAAAAAACAATATTTTAATTTTTTTATTTATTACTTTTGTTTGTATTTAAGAAAAAAATTATATATTATACACTAATTGTTTTAAAAATCTGCATCATAATCTTCCTCATTTCCATAATTATGTTCATCCTCACCTTCATCATCATAATCTTCACTATCATCACTCTCACTATCATGTATTTCTTGAGAAATAATATGCGATAGCAAAAGCTGTAGTTCGGAATTTGATAATTGTTGCTTTTCTTTCCTCTCATTTTGTTTATTTAAACTAGATATGAATGGATCTGAACTGAGAAAAAATCTATTTAGAATATCTTTATTCGACTTTTCTCGGCTGCATTTGCGAGCAAAATATTCCCTATAATTTTTAAAATCCTTATTTCTGGCTTCCTGAGCTTCTTCTGAAAGTTCTCCAATGAACTAAAAATTTATGTATTGTAGGGGTCATGCAAACCATGGATATTTTTCAACAAAGAACTTTGTAGTGTTATGAGCAAAATTGCGAAAATTCTCTAGGTGGATTTCGTGACCACAGGATATAACAACTAATATTGTGCGCATTTTTTTATTAAGGCCAAATCAACATTCGTTATTTCTGCTGATATTTCTGCATTTAAAAAAACGTCTTGCTGTATTTCCGTCGTTAAAATTTTCGGAACCTGGATTTGGCTGATTCACAATTAATCCAGCTCTTTCTTCAATATTTTTCATAAAATTATAAAGCTCACGGCGAGGAATAAAAGTAGTATTGGGGTTTGTCCCTAAAATAGATTAAATTATTTTTTTAAATAATTTAAATGTTTTATTTGTTAAGCCTTTTAACCAATACCGATTACTTAATTTTAAGTAAATAATATTTAATTTTATTAATATTAAAACACAACATAATAACAATCATAATAGAGATGAGCTCGTGAACCGGGATTTATTTTTGTGAATTCTTAAACATGATATTTTCAGCAGGGCTATTTAATCTACAGCGGTCAAAAAAAGTATTCGACAAACTGCTTGTTTTTCATAATCATGAAAAATATGTTAAAAAAATTCTACAAAATGAAAAATATAAAAATGCAGATTATTAGCTTAAAGTATTATCTCTTTATTTATGAAACAAAAAATACAACAAAAAACAATATTCTGGAAAAAAAATACAAAAACAAAAACAAAAACATGTAATATTTCAACGCAAAAAAGTATTCGACAACGTTGCTCTGGTTGTAATTAACGGGAAAATATTGATTAAAAATAAATAATTAATATATATAAAATATAACGGCTTTTAAACGCTTTGGCATTGATTTAACAAGATCTAAAATGTAGTTTTGGTCAATTTTTTGCCACTCTTCTAGAAGGATTGATTTAAGCTGGTTTTTGTTCCTGAAATTTCTTTTCCTTATATTTTGCTCTAAGCAGGCCCATAGGTGTTCGATGGGGTTTAAGTCTGGGGACTGTGCAGGTGGTTTAATCACGTTTGGACAGTTATACAACATCCACAACATTGTATTTAGGGCCATATGTTTTGGATCATTATCCTGATAATAATGAAAATCACTTGAAACACCCAAAATTTCGGCACTTGGCTTAAGATTTTCCTTGAGTAGGTTTATGTAGTACTGATGGTCCATTATTCCATCAATGAAAACTAAATTACCCACGCCTGAAGCCCCCATACATCCCCAGACCATAACACCGCCACCACCGTGCTTTACAGTAGGCACCATATTTCGCTCCTCCAACTCGGAATTAGGCTTTCTATACACCAGAACCTTACCATCACATCCAAATAGGTTGAATTTAGACTCATCAGCAAAAATAGTCTTCATCCAAAACTCCATAGGCTTATTCACATGCGCTTTTGCGAAGTCAACTCGAGCTTTTCTGTTCTTTTTTGAGATATGCGGCTTTTTCCTAGCTGATCTTGCGTGATAATCGTTACTGTGTATAACATTACGCACGGTCTGAGGTGTAACATTGATATTAAGATCATGTTCTAGCTGTTTTGTTAAAACTGTAGCGTTGATCTTAGGATTTTTTTTATTTCACGCAAGATCCACCTTTCGTTTACTTCATTAAGTTTTTTTGGACGCCCACTTCTTTGTACATTTTCAATACTTTTAGTTTTTTTGTATTTATTTATGATGTAGTGAATAGTTGTTCTAGGTCTTCCAACAATTTCTGCTATTTCTTGTTCAGTTATTCCCTTTTTAAAATGTGTAATTATTATTTCTTTAACATCTAAAGAAATCTCTGCACCCTTTCGACCCATGTTAACAATTAATTCAATAAATGAAATTAAGACATTAAAAAATATTAGTAATAATGAAAGACATCAATATAAATTTCAAAGAAACGGTGCTTTTCCCGTTAATCACAACCAGAGCAACGTTGTCCAATACTTTTTTTGCGTTGAAATATTACATGTTTTTGTTTTTGTATTTTTTTTTCCAGAATATTGTTTTTGTTGTATTTTTTGTTTCATAAATAAAGAGATAATACTTTAAGCTAATAATCTGCATTTTTATATTTTTCATTTTGTAGAATTTTTTTAACATATTTTTCATGATTATGAAAAACAAGCAGTTTGTCGAATACTTTTTTTGACCGCGTATAATACTGATTTTAATGCAAAACAATCAGTTTCATATGTTAAAATTATTAGTAAGCCATTTTTTGTTATAAATTTTCGTTATAATATTTTTTTGTTTTAATTTAACACTCTCGTGAATGAAGATGACTGAAACTTGTTCACGCACCTATCTCTATTGAAATTAAAATTCTCCGACAACAATAACAACAATAGAACACATTGAACGAATGACTATAGCAAAACAAAATACACGTTAGTTTTGTTAAATACATGACTTTGAAAAAACACGACTTCAAACAGAAAAATGTTAATAGCAAAAAATGGAGCAACAATACCGCAAATTTTCTTTCTTGTCTTATCAAGCTAAGATTCCATACTTTCAGAAAATATATAATTCAAAACCCAACCCTAACTAACTTAGAAGTTATGGTTCACGAAACATCAAAAATAGGCCAATTTTAGACCTTTTTTAAAAAAATCGTGAAAAATATTTTCACCCATATATTCAAAAACACTACATCATTTTTATACACTTAAATACCTTTGTTAACGTTAAATTTGAAAATTACGGACTCGTTTAATGCAAAATTTTACTTTTTTAGCTTTTTTAAAAAATTGCAAAACATTTTTAACTTTGACACCTCACTACGGAGCCAGCTGACAAGATAGATGCTTGAAAATTTACATAGTGATGTAGAATTTTATCTAGTTTTATCCGATACCAAATATTAATACATAAAATTAATTTTAAAAATTCAATGAAGCGTCACTTTCGACCCATTTCAACCCACAGTGCATCGTTGCGATATATTTTTATTTAACAGGCACTACAATGAAATTGTACTAAAATGGAGAAATTTGTATGAAAATTTTGAGATGTATATTCACATTTTCAATTATAAGTTTTGAACCTGTATACCAATTTTCTTTCTTTTTAAAACCAAACTGCTCAGAACAATCATAAACATTTTCCGACGAACACCGCTGGATTTGTCATTGATTTATAAAAGGCTCAATAATATAGATAATATGTTAAGGTATGTATCAAGTCAAACGGAATGACAAGCTTATATGTGTCCCCCTTTGCATTGAAATGGAGGGTGTAAAATTATCTTAAAAAAATGTGGTAGAAATAGATATAAAGTAAACGAAATTTTATTTCGCTGTACATATGTGCATAATACACACATACATACATACTTTTGTACATTATTCACATATTCGGCACACTTAAATTAAGTGTTTTTATATTGCTCTAACAATGTAGATGATGATGATGATGCTGCTGATGATAAAAAACATATGAGAAAATGCATACCAAAAAATGTTTTAAAAGAAGTAACATGGAGTTGTTAAAAAAAAATAAAACAAATTTGAGTTAAAATTATCTGATGCACATATGCAGATACAAAGTGAAAATGGAATTGTTAAATAAAAAAAATTTCTTTTAACGATTCTATTCTTTAATCAGTTTTATGAAAAAAAAGTTAAACTTTAACATAGCAATGTTGGGCTTAGCTCCATATAAGTTTCAAATATTGAGATACATATTGATGCTGTTTTAGTGAAATAAGTAACTAGATAATGTGTTGCCAAGGAAACTTTTTTTACGTTTTATCAAAAATACAAATTTTCTATGTATAAGAGAATTGCTTTAAAAAGGCCATAATATAATAACATATAATCTGTTTCTCCCAAACAGCGTGGATAACGTTCAAGACCAATTTCTATAAAGTTTTTGAATATTTACTTAAGTATGTAGTATATGATTTTATTCCTTTCATACCCTATTATTTCATTTAGTTAACAGACAATCAGTATTTATATAATGTGTTTGTATAAAGCATGAAAGATGATACATATAGTTTGATTATCGCCAGCTCAAATGCAAAACGACTTTACTATAAATCATTCAGAACCCAATTATTTAAAGAGACGGCACTGAATTTTACAAGTTTAAGCTAAAAATTAAGAAGTTTATACTATCCCATGTTAAAAATGAAGTTTGTATGAACATACATGAACATACATGATAGTTTCACGCAGGGGTGTACTTTAATATGAAAATTTACCACGGGAAATACAATTTACTGTACTTTACCAAGAAATATAAATTACTAACTTCTGAAAGGACACACGAAAATCTCGAGACACGTAGACTTAATGTCGGGTCGTAGAATTTAGTGGCGAAGAGTCAAGTCATTTTAACATAATATATAGATTTTAAATATTTTTATTTACTCTTTATTAATATTTTTTTTGTTTGCAATCAAAAAAAAAATTCAAAATTTAGTTTAGCAAATAACGCTATTATTGGTGTACTTGAACTCAAATTAAATATTGGGGTATCAATATTTTTTGAACTACAAATAAATATAACTCCTTACCTTCTAGATTAATTTAAAAATAATTGTAATATATAGTAAATAAAAATCAAAAATACAAACTTATAATCTAAAATGAGCTGACTGTTCAAAACTGGGTTCGCTACTGAATTTAACGTTCCAACATTAAGTTTACGTGTCGGGGTTTTTGTGTGTCATTTTGAAGTACATACTGTATTTTCAAAAAATATTAGAGAAAAATTAAAAAATAAAAAATTCTTAGGACCAAAGCTAGAGGGAGTGACACACATCATGGTTCATTTAGAAAAATACAGTATTGAGCAAAATAAAAGCAACAAAACATACATTAAGCTGTTTTTTAAAATATTTCTTTTTCAAAGTCGTTTACCAGATGTCTTCACATGCAATAAACAGATATCAAGCAGTTGTCAAACTGATATCATCTCAAATTAAAGACACAATTTATTTCAATATTATCGGCTCTTTCCTTGATCTCTGCCATCAAAACCACCACAAATTGTAGTATATAAAAAACGAGGAAAAATTTTATTATTTATTATTTGTAAAAAAAACTTCTCTTTGTTAAATATAAACTACACGTATGAAATGGGAAAGTGTTCTTTAATACAGTACAACGAAAATCATGTTGATGTTTCTGTGTAATCGAATGGCAATTGCTTACCATCATTTTTTTGCATGTGAAAATATTGCGCATATATCATAAAAATGCGACATTCATAGTAGATGGCGTACCTTATACACACGGTTGGGGTCTTTAATAACACATGTGGCATTTTTGAAGCGTAAACATCTATCATTTATTTTCTCTTAGTTATTGAAGGAAATACTGTAAACAACAAAGTTTTGATTTACTCCTTCAAGTTGAAAAAAAAAATGCAGCTGAAGCACATAGATTCCTTATCGAAGTTTATTTATCGATTTCAACGTGCGAGAGATGGTTTGTGCGGTTAAGGTGGTGATTTTGACACTGACAACAAGAACCGCTTGATTCATTCTTGGCCTCAAAAAATCATCAGTTTCTTTAGCGCAAAACCTATATTATGCCAGAAAAATGGGAAACGGTCATAGCTAACGATGACTTTTTACATCGAAAATACTTAGATTTTGTAACAGTACCTTATTAATTATTCGACGTAATGATATTGAAATTCTACCGATGATCGTATTCGGGTGAAACATGAAATCATAATATGGATTATATAAAATTCGCTAATTTTCTTAATAACAAAAACTTACGAAAGATGTTTATTATTTTAAGGAAATTTATGAAATTGCTAAAATACAAAAAAATATATTTTATTCACTCAAAAAAAAAAAGACATGAACCAAAACGTAATCAAAAATTTCCTTCAAAATAGTTTATAAATTGTCCTCAGAAATAGTTCATATTTTTCCAAAGTAATATATCTTGATTTTAGGAAAAAAAGTGTATTAAATAAGTATTTATTAATTTTAAGAAAAAACATCTTAGTTTTAAGAAAATTGCATACTCAAATGTAATAAAATTAAGTTTAGTTCAAAAAATGTGTCTAACTTAAATCAAGAAAGTACTTGAACTTAATGTGTGTTCATTTTTTCTTCGCGAGTAGTAAAATTAACTAAATTTTAGAAAGCCATTTTCTAATTCAGTTTTTAAGTATACCACTTTCTAATTTTGAAGAATTGTTTTCTAAAAATTAGTTCAGACAATTAAAAACAACAAGTAATAAATTTTTTCCTATGTAATAATAAAAATTAATTTGATTTTAGAAACTGATGAACTATTTCTAAGGAAAATTTTCATGCAACTTAGTTCAGATAAATTTTGAAAATTTTAATAAAATATTCTATTTTTCAAGTAAAAGTTTTCTAAATTTTAAAAAATAATAAATTTTGGTATAGGATTTTTTTGTTGAAAAACGTTTTAATTATTTTTAATATTCTATTCCAAAAAAAAAAACAATCAATTAAAAACAAACCAGTTAGTTTTCCTAATTTTCATGAAAAAATATTATTAAATAAAAGAAATGTAAAGTAACCATTTAAAAAAACTATCGTGCATGATTGTAATTTTTAGTTCGTTATCGTGCGTGAGTCGAAAATCTCTCACGTGTCCATCTCTAAGTAAGTCTTAAATATTGAACTTAAAGTAGCTTAAAATATATTTTAAAATTTTGTTAGCAAAGGTTAAAAAATGTAATAAATTTGTTTGTTGACTACAATACAAAATATTGCAGGCACATTTAATACATTACGGCATAATGGCTTTCCTATAATTGACGTAGCGCTTATTAAACTTTATATTTATCGAACTATTTTTTCACTTGATAATAAAAAAGTTTAAATTTGTATATGTCAAATAAAGTTTAAGCTAAAAATTCCATAAAATAAACTTATGACTTTTCAATTTTCCAATAATAACTGTGATATTTTGTATTTTTGCAACAATTTCCTTAAATTAGTTAATTTAAGAAAACAAAGGACCCCCAGTGCTTCTTAGCCATATATGCAGTGTGTCACGTAATTCTTTCAAGCAGAACCGTTAATTAACTACTAAAAGGATCTGACTTTGTCACATCCTGCAGTACATTTTTTAATTTGTTTACCTTTTTGCTAATGAAATTTTATTTATATTTTAAATACATGAATTTACTATAATTCAATTTAGTTTTAAGACAAAATTGAATAGCAAAAATCTTGTAAAGAGCAGTGTCCTCACAAAGCGGAAGTCCTCCGAAAGTGGGAAAATACCTATTAAATGAGTGTAAAGTACTTTAAAATATATGTTAAAATATATTACCTTCTATGGTAAGAAGCAGCATAAGGATAATTTTCACTTAAAAGAAGTGATATTTAACTTGTTGTTAGAAAATATTTTCTTATTTTTAGGAAGTTAAGTCCTAGTTTTTAGTAAAACAAAAAATATTTAATGAACTTAAATAAAATCAAATTTTTCTTGAAACCAAGGAAACATTTCCTAACTAACAGTACAATTTTAGGTGATGTATGAACTAATTAGGAGGAATTTTTACTGTTTTCTAATAAAAATTTTGTTTCTTAATTTCAAGGAAAATTTTATTATATATTGGTAAAAAATGTCTTTGGCGCCGTTTTCATTTCAATTTTTCCTCTAAATAAGTTAATTTTTCTAAATTCTAGTTCATTATTTTTTTTTTTTTGAGTGTACATATGTCAGAACAAACCAAAGACCAAAACTTAACACAAACACCAAAAAACATTCAAATTAAAGATTGGTCATCAGATTTCTAATCAGATTTTATCAAACATGCTTTAAAACTGTTTATCAAACATGCTTTAAAAATGTTGGGTCATTTTTACCCCCAAAATATTAATTTGTCTTTTCATTGAAAATATCAATTTCAGTCTTCGGAGAATAGTCAAACTAAGAAAATATTTTGAATCGTTTTTATTTAGTTGACATTTGACCACTGCCGGACGCGATTTGCGTTCTCTCAATTCTTTAAAGTTTTAAGAAACAACTTTAATGAAACAAGATTTGTTTAAATTGTCCTACAAGCTTTTATAAAATAGCAAAAATTAAATATGATATGTATCAAGCATAATATAGGTTTGTAATATTGCAGTAAGAACTAAATTTCAGATCTTTCTTGTTAAAAATAATGGACTGACAGGTCTTTTTGCGTTTATGGTAACGATATTATATACATATATGGGAGTATTATTCACCTGTAGAGGCACATGTCGATAAATGTATATTTTAGTGTGGCACATATTTAATCTCTAATATTCGAAGAGCAACTTTTGTCTGTCCTTGTTAGCCCAGAGTATCAGACTTTATTAATATTGTAGGCTGAATGGTGATTTAAACAAACTCTATTTTCTCAGAATTTAGAAGTATTTTCTTTTAGCAATATAAGTTAATGAATGATTTTCGGTCGAATTAAGATCATATTATCCAAATGTAAAGAAATATGATCATTTTTTGAGTTGAATAAATGTCACCCTAATGTAATGTTTTCTCATATTAATACCCGCACTTAATGAGTTTCATTTGTACTTATTTCCGTAATTAAAGTGAATATGTTTATTATTATACTTCTTGTCGCTTCTACTTCTACTCCCTTTCAAATACAAATTTCATTTCTATTCCATTATATTATTGCAATTTTTCTTATTTATTTATTTTACAATTAAACAAAGTGTAGTGTGGATTCTCCTTATAATACATTGTGGTTGCAAGTGTGTGTGTGTGTGTGGTTATGTTTGTATATTTGATGGATGAATGCGGTATGAGAAGTATTTTGTAAAATAAAATGTATGTATGTATATTAATGCAGGTATTTTAATGAAACATAGGTGTTGTATTTATAACACATCTTTCTGTATTTATTGTGGTTTTATGAATATATTTATCTTTCCTTATTTTTCAAGTGTGGAATAAAGTTGATTTAAATTCATATAGTATTATCTTTATGTTTAAAACAATACATAATTATCTCATTTCCTTAATTTATGTTCATATTTAAGATTTATGGAATAAAGTACTTCTTTTTGCGAACAAAAGAAACCATAAATTAAAAATATTTTTTAACTAGAAAAAAATGCCTTTGTTGAAATAGATATTTAATTTTTATATTAAGATAATATACGTAAACCAATTCTATTTAAACAAGAAAGAGATATTTAATGCATTTATAAGAAAATTATGTAAATCTAACTAAATTATGCAATTTAATTAGACCCAATAATCATTTTGCTGGAAAGATTTCCTTGGTGGGCGTTGTGGTGTAAACCACACGATATATTTCTGCAAGATAAAGATTTTATCCATGTACCATCTAAATCTTAAGTTAACTATCGCATTTTGCGACACAACTTTGCAAGAGTCATTCAAATCATCTATAGACTCGCAAAATTTGTGCCATTTGATTTAACACAAAAAAAAGGTGATTTAATGTAGAGTTCAAATCCATAAAAAAAGATTAAAAAATTAAGTACACCTTTTAAAAAAAAATATTCATAAATTATTTTTTCCTGGGTCAGGGTTTTTAAGAAGAAAGGTATATAAATCGGAAATATATTTAACAGGATACTTTTGGCTTCATGTTTCAGTGACCAAAATAATTTAAAAGGGTGTTACTCAGAGCCACCTGGTCACCGTAGAAAATGTTGGTAATTTTCCCGATAGAAATTGATATCATTGATAATATATAACATTATTTTAAATGCAAAACTTAATGTTTTTAAAATATGCTTACAAAAAATGTACCTTTGTTTAGACTTTTTAGATTGCAATGGTATTTATAAATATGTTTTAAAAGACATATCGATTTATTTTCTAATGTTGATCTGGCAACATACCTCTTTGTAACGGATTTCAGTTTCATTTCATTTATTTAATCTATGGATAAGAAAAATTACTTACAGACTATGATGTTTCATATTTATTATAATTAATAATCAAATAAATATATACAGAAGAAATAAATAAAGTAATTAAATATACATATTAAATTAGTATTTTCCCTATTTTAATTATAAACCTAAATCGATCAAAATAGAATACAAATATTGTTTAAATGAAGTGTTAGATGTGCTCTATTGTGGTTTAGAACGAATTTGTAGATTATAATTAATTTCATTTAGTTAAATAAATGTTGCAAGTTAAAATACTGTTGAGACCATAATTGGTACGATGTACTGTTACATAAAAAATGTAACAATTCCTAAGACTTCTAAG
Organism: Eustalomyia histrio; assembly: GCA_949748255.1. NCBI lineage: Eukaryota > Metazoa > Arthropoda > Insecta > Diptera > Anthomyiidae > Eustalomyia > Eustalomyia histrio. The sequence goes on along the minus strand of OX456523.1, from coordinate 49,442,876 downwards.
CCAAACTTCAGAAAAATTTGACATGATGGTTACTACTCCTTCCATAAGACGATCTTTTTAGTACCACTTACGCAGAGGGGAAAAGTATTCGCCCTTAGCAGTCTTCCCGAGCTAATTTGGCTAGAAACCTGCAATTTAAAATATGTTACCTCTAGAAATAGGAGGAAAATATCTACCCTAAGGGACTACCCAAACCCTTTTGGCTAGAAATCTATAATACAAAATATGTGTTCCCTGGAGTATGATATAATTTACTGATAAGGTATTTTTTGAAATGTTTGCCACTTACGACCTAATAATGGAGGTTCAAAGGAAATTACCCCTAAACGGCCAGTTCAAACCCTTTTGGCCAGAAATCTGAAATTTAAAATAAAGGGTGATTTTTTGCTATTTAGTTTTTCAGTGTAAAAACAAATTTGTGACATGTGGCAATGCCAAAAATGCTCAGTAAGGTTTGCCATTTCACCATGAATAGACTAATAAACGAAAAACACTTGCAAATCATTGAATTTTATGATCAAAATTCTTGCTGTGTGAGAAACGTGTTTCGTAAATTACGTCCATTTTATGGTCGTCATAATCGACCCACCAAACAAGATATTCAAGCTGTTGTGACCAAATTTCGCACGTTTCACTTTATTGGACATTAATCCACCAACCCATATGCGAAGAGGGCGAACCGAGGAGAATATTGTTGCTGTATCGGCCAATGTCAATGAAGATTCCGATATGTCAATTCGGCGCCGTTGTCAATAATTGGGCTTGTGTTATTCGGCCACCTGGAATGTTTGAAGTAAGGACCACGGTATGAAACCATACAAAATACAACTGCTGCAAGAGCTAAAGCCAGGTGACATGCCATAACGTCGTTTCTTGGTAAATTGGCCTTAGGAAAGTTGAATAAAGATATAGAAAAATTGTGTTCATCGACAAAGCTCATTTTTGGCTCAATGGGTAAAAGTAGAATTGCAGTTCAAGATCTGCCAATGCACCCTTAAAGATGCACTGTTTTGTGCGCTTTTTGTGCCGGCAACATCATTGGCCCGTACTTCTTCAAGAACGATAAAATCATAACGTTACAGTCAATGGAACGATGATTACAAAATTTTTTCCCAAAATGGAAGAATTGGACTTGGTCGACATGTGGTTTCAACAAGACGTTGCCAAATGCCACACAGCACGCGATACCATGAACCTATTGACAGGCGAGTTTGGTGAAAAATTAATCTCACGTTTTGGAGCAGTCCGCCAAGATCATGCAATTCGATCCCACTAGACTATTTTTTGTGAGGATACGTGAAGTGTCTCGTGTAAAGGGACAAGCCAGTCACAATTACAGCCCTTATAGACAATATTACTGCTGCTATTGGTGAGATACCGGCCGAAATGCTGGAAAAAGTATGCCAAAATTGGAGCTCTCGGATGGACCACATACGGTGTAGCCAACATTTACATGAAATAATATTTAAAAAGTAAGTGACAGGCGTTCATTTATATTGCTAAATAAATATTTCTTTCACTTTTGCAAACTTTTTGTGTGTTTTTTTTTTAATTTTAAAAAACCAAATGTTTAAAAAATTTATATTCTATTCCATGATGTACAGGGGAATTCACTAATTGTAAAATTTTTGATTTTTTTTTAATAAGGACGTGGTAAAAAGTTATCGTAAAAAAGGAAAGGAAAAAGGACAGGCTAACTGAATGGGACATTTCAATAGCAACGTTGTCAAAATAAGCCTTCGAAATGTATGAAGTCTTTCTTAAGGCTTAAGACCTAACCGCTGAAACCTAAAACATAAAATATGTACTTAGTAGAATTTTCAGCAAGAATGTGATGCAAATGTGAGTTCACAGCAAGGGAAAAAGGTTCCTCTTTAGCAACCTGACCAAACCCTTTTGACTAGAAAACTTAAATTTTGAAATATGTGTTTCATGTGATGTGTACTAATTAAATCAAGGGTGACCAAGCCCTATGCGCTTGGTGCTCATTTGATTTTGTAAAAGCACTTAGCAATAGGCTGTGTGTTTTAATATACATAGAGCACTTAGCACTAGCAATACGAAATACACAAACAACTTTGCCTTATTAGTTTTTTTGTCGTTCTTCACTGTACATATACTCGAAAGTGCAAAGCAACAACACTTTCGTATGCTTTTCTGGTAAACATTGACGACAGCAATCTTCAATGTAGATTTTGTTTTTGTTTAACGTATGATATGAAATATTTTGTATTTCTTTTCCTTTTTATGTATTGGTTTTTACAATAAAAAATATTGAATAAAAATTAGTTATTCTTTAAATGTTTTGATGTTTGCTCTTCCATAAGGAACTTTTGGGCACTCCTGAATTAAATGAAATCATAGTTCTTTGATTTTTTTAATAAGAACGTGGTGTGTACCAGAGAACTGCAAAATCAACTTTTTTCTTGATTTAACCATACATAAAAATTCTTGTTCACATTTAATAATTCAACAAAACTCACTGTAGAATAAAATCAACATCATGTTACTGAACGCGTAATTGGGATCAGTGTAAGTCATCTGTCGATTATGTTTTATGCAAATGCAATCACTCAACAAAAAGTCAGCGTTAAATAAATCAGAAAAAACAACAAACAACGCGTATGAGTGTAATCATAATAGAAACACATTTCATAAATGATATTGTGTACATTAGGGTGGGACTTAAATCCGCTTTTTTCGAATTTTTATTAGTAATACAATACTAAAAATGTTCTTCTTTGTGAAATAAAAATATATTTTTTTTTTTTTTTTGGAAAAAAATTTAGGTCGATATCTCAGGCTTGCCTAATCTGGAAAAATTTAAATATTGTCTAAATTTTTTTTTCTTCTTTTTTGATTGGAAAATTAGGCAATATTTAACTTTAACCGGATTGGGAGAGCCTGAGATATCGACCTAAATTTAAAAAAAAAATAAAATTCACAAAAAACAATATTTTTGGTATTACTAATAAAAATTCTAAAAAAAACGGATTTTAGACCCGCCCTAATTTATGAAATGTGTTTCTACAAAACTACCCCCTTTTTATAGAAAAGAAACTATTTTGTTTTAATTATGAATACACACATACGCTTTATTTATTGCTTTTTCTGATTTATTCTACATCAAAATAATTATTGTTGACTCAAACGAACAGAATAAAATCAATGGTATAAAAACGACTGATGATTATAAATCAGTGATAACCATTTGCACGTCGTTTGATTGATTTAAAATCATCAACAAATATGTGTGTTGGAGTATATTCAACGTTTGAACGCAAACACATATTTATTCTTGTGTTGATTGCGTATGAACGTTTTGCAATCAGCATTTGCAGTTCTCTGGTTTGTACCTCACCGCGTACACTTATAGTGAAAAAACAAACTTATGTCTTTCAAACTCAGCTGATAGCTCATTTGACAAATGTTATTGGTGTGAATTATGAAATCACAGACAGTTCGTAAATAAATTTCATGTTTCATCAGCTTTTTTCTTTCAAGTTGTGAATTAAATAAGAGATATTTATAATTTAAACCCTAAAAGATGCGAAGAATATTAATGAAAGTTTATATTAATCGAAATTTAATCGAAAATGCATTCAGCACTAGGCTGTTGTCTTATAACTTTTCCTGGGTATTCTGCATTATTACAAAAATTTTGGTAAAAAAAACCTTTCATGATCTTAAACTGTAAAAGGTCTTCACACATTTTTTTAAATTATAATAATTTCACAGAGTAATTCAAACATTTGTAAATATCAATTATGATCTGGACTTACACCACGATTTTGCACAGTGAGGGCACTCAACTATAATTATTATAATAATCATTTAAAGTTTGTTTGCAACATTTAAATTTATATCGATTTTCATTTATATATAAGTATGTATATCACTCCCTATCCTCAACATTTACAGCACTAAGGTAATAGACAATTTACAAAGTTTTTTCTATCATTTATATCCGCCTGTAGTCCTTTGTATCTATATTTTTCTATACTTTTAAATAGAAATTTCACCTTCCTACTTAACCTATTTTTATTTGCATTTAAAAATTGTTTTCTCTGCTTTTATTTCTTTTTTAATTTTTCCATTTGATTGCATATCATTAAGTACGTAAAATTGAATTTGCTTTTAACCTTATTTCCGTTTTATTACCAAGTTTTTAATGCAATTTTTTTATTTTTTTTTTTTTTGCTGTTGATGAATTTTCTCATTCCACTTCATGTTTTCCTAGCTTTGAATCATCATTTGATGAGGATGACGATGTTGTTGTTGTTGTAATATTGTAGTTGTTTATAACTTGTGTTTTTCTTTCATCATAGACAATGTAAATTGGCGACATTCCTTAACAAAATCCTTACAACTTGTTGTCCTCTCTCTTCTGATATTAATTTTATTCGTTTTTGTTTTTTTTTTTTTGTTCTGTCATCAACTTACGCAGTCGAAGGATGTTTCTCCTGTTTCTTTTACTAATTTTTTTTTTAAGTCCTTTGTTTTTATTCATCACCATCATCCATTGTATCATTGTGTAAGTTTTGTTTTAAACTTGGTAAATGAAATCCATGGTGAGAACATTGTTGGTTTTTTTTTCATTTGATTTTATTCGCACATTAAGTTGACTATGAATGCCAATTGATAGTGTTTCAAGTGGAAAACGTAATTCAATCGTGTTGAAAACAGAATTCTGATATGTTGTTGTATTTACAACAATATAAAAATTGCAGTACATCTTTACATAATCAAAGTGTTGATTTACGTAATTCCATCAATTTAATTGAAATAGATAATTTAAAATTCAATGGAATTGAATCGAAATGAGGTGAAATTAATATAAATTGAAATACAAAAAAAAATCCTTAAACTTGTCAGGTAATTAAAGTATGAAAACAGTTTAAGTAAAATTGGCTTAACAGACAACATAATATTAATGCTTGTATATATATACGAAAATGTTTTAAATTTTATTACAGTTTAACAAAATAAATTAACATGCAAATCAACAACAAACACAATCCTTTAAATATATCTTAATAAGTTTTTATTAATTGTCACTGATTATTTAAATCTTATTTAGTACTATACATTTATTTGTTGGGCAGGTTAAGATGAGAAACTGATGAGTTTCAGCGCTTCATGATTTACTTAATGATGACACTTTTTTTATTTTAAATTAAAAATATTGACATAATGTTGTTTGTTTTTTTCATTTTTTTTTTAGTTTTTTTTTATAATCATTTTTAAACTTATTTTTTTATTCTTTAAAAAAAAAAAAATAATAATGTAATAAAGCTATAGCTGTTGTATCACTCTTTGATCACAAGCAGACTCCTTTTATGCGTTTATATTTCTCGTACTTTTGATTTTTTGGTAGCGTTTTTTACGAATAAGTTTTCTTCTTGATTTTTTAAGAATCTTTTAGAATCGTTCCTAAATATATTAAGAAAAACGTGAGTAGCGAAATTTCTCTTCTAAAATATAAACTGTTTGTCACAAATAACAAAAATTGTTTACGCTGCCAAAACAAGGTAGCGCTATCTTCATTTGTTACCAACATGTTGGGCAATTAAATTGTACACCAGAATGTTGAGTAACAGATTAGTAGCAGATAAGTGTCTGGTAAACGCGCCCATTCCCAGCAAAAATAAATGAAAGTGATTCTTAAGGTATTAATTTTTCATTGATTCTAAAGTATCGTTTAGTTCTGATTTTTCTCTTCTAAGGAAGTTCTTTTTCAAAACTTATAAAAATGTGATTTTTAATGAAATTAAACACTTTTCAAATCTATGACGCTACAAAAAGTAAAAGGTTTACATATTGTAGTAAAAATTGCAAGGATTTCGAATAGAGATAAATAAGGCCCGATTGCTGAATTTCCCGCTAAAATTTAACGAACAGTAAAACTCAAACTTTGTATAGGAAACAACAACAAATGTGTCTGTTAAATTCCCAGGTAGAAGCTAACGGGAGATTGTGAAAATGAGGCTAAGGCCCGATTACTGATTTCCTGTAGAAATCTAAATTAAAAACTCAAAATTTATTTGGGAAGAACAAAAGATTTAATTTTTCACTAAACCATAAGAAGGGCTTTAGATGCAATGAAAAAGGATCATAAAAGAAAACTTCCACCCTATGACACCCCTATGTTAAAATCATTGGTTCCGATCCAAATTTTCACAATACCGGAATCAAAATCACTGCTTCTTTTTCTTTTCTTTTGCTACTTCTTTTTTGCTGGGTTGTTACTTCGTTGGTGTTGTCTTAAATCTGATTAATTTAAGAAAACTTAAATACTGAAAAAATATTCTATAAAAATGCTCAGATTTCTGAGCCTTTTCTTACGAAAACTCTGGTTGATCTTGAGATTAAGTTTAAAATGTGAGAAATTTAATAAAAACTAGTAAAAGCATTAAATTGGTTTTAATTTAACTTCAGAAAATATGGTCGAGGGGCAAATAATTTTTGTAGTGGGAAATATTTTTGAATATGAAAACAATTTTTTTTGGTAAAAAAAATTCTTTGAGGTGAAAAAAATATTTGGTGGTGAAAAAAATGTTTGAGTTGAAAAACAATTTTTGAGGTGAATATCAAATATTATTGATCTCAAGACGTCTGTTGAAAAAAATATGGCAGAATGTTTAATTCTCCAGAGGCAATTATAAAATGTACCAAAATACACAAATTTGTATGGAAAATTATGGTTGTGGTGTAATGGTGAGCTTATTGGTCTGTTACACAAAAGGTTGCGGGTTCGATCCCCAGCGGCAGCATCATTAATTCAGAATAATAATATTGCGAGCAATAACTCTTGTAAGATCTCGCCTAATTATAGTTATGACATATTTGAAGCTTTTCATCTTTCACCACCTATTACAGATCCTCTATCCCCTTTCCAAAGAAAGCAACACATTAATTAGTAGGAAGAATTTCCTGAGGATTGCTTCCTTTTTCTGTTTTCTCTGAGCGCAAGAGAAAAATCATTAATTTAACATGTATTTTTCGCTGATTCGGGCTATATTACTAACCCAGCAAAAAAAAAAAAAAAAATAGAAGTGATTATTAAGGAACCAATTTTGCATTGGTTTCAAAGTATCATTTAGTACTGATTTTCCTCTTCCAAAGCAGATCTTTTTCACAACTTCAAAAATGTGATTTTGAATAAAATTAACACTATTTAAATATATGACGGGCAACTTATTTTAAAAACCAGCAGGGTAATACATTGACCACAGATATGTACATATAAATTTAACATTTAAAACTAGTTATTTTGAAACAAGCTATCAGGTTTGAGTAATTTGTATCAATATGTAGATAACAATACAAAAAGTAAAATGTTTATTATAGTAAAAATTTCAAGAATTTCGAAGAAAGTAATTAAACAAATAAGGCCTGATTACTGAATATCCCGTTATAACTAATCCAACAGTCAAACTCAAACAACAGCAATAACAATTGTGTCAGTTGAATTTCCAGGTAATAGCTACCGGGACATTGTAAAAATGAGGTTAAGGACCTATAACTAAAGACTTGTTGAAATTTAAATTTAAAATTTAAAATTTATTTGGGAACATCAAAAGACCTCATTTTTCACTAAACCCTAATAACTGCTTTAGATGCAATGAAAAAGGATCATAACAGAAAACTTCCACACTATGACAAGCCTATGTAAAAATCATTGGTTCCGATCAGAGAATTGCATTTGCTGATTGCAAAATGTTCATACGCAATCAACACAAGAATAAATATGTGTTTGCGTTCACACGCTAAATATACTCCAACACACATATTTGTTGATGATTTTAAATCAATAAACGATGTGCAAATTGTTTTGTCACTGATTTATAATCATCGGTCGTTGTTAAACCATTGATTTTATTCTGTTCATTCGAGCCAACAATAATTATTTTGATGTAGAATAAATCAGAAAAAACAACAAACAACGTTTATGAGTGTAATCATAATTAAAACACAATAGTTTCTTATCTATAAAAAGGGGGTGGTTTTGTAAAAAAAACATATTTCATAAATGTTATATGTATATTAGGGTGGGTCTAAAATACTTTTTTTAGAATTTTTATTAGGAATACCAAAAATATTGTTATTTGTAAAATTTAAGTTTAAGTTAAATATTGCCTAATTTTCCAATCAAAATAGGTGAAAAAAATTTAGACAATATTTAAATTTTCCGGATTAGGCCAGCCTGAGATAACGACCTATTTTTTTTTTTTCAAAAAAATATTTATATTTAAGTCCCACCCTAATGTAAACAATATCATATATAAAATGTGTTTCTATTTCGTTTTAATTATAAATACACTCATACGCGTTGTTTGTTGTTTTTTCTGATTTATTCAACACTGACTATTTGTTGAGTGATTACATTTGCATAAAACATAATCGACAGATGATTCACACTGATCCCAATTACGCGTTCAGTAACATGATGCTTTGTTGAATTATTAAATGTGAACAAGAATTTTTGTGTATGATTAAATCAAGAAAAAAGTTGATTTTGCAGTTCTCTGGTTCCGATCCAAATTTTCACAACACCGGCATTAAAATCACTACTTCTTTTTCTCTTCTTTTGCTACTTTTTTTTACTTGGTAATTCGTTATTTGAATTTTTTTCAAAAAAATATTAAAAAAATTAAATACCGATTGAGATAAATAAGCAGTTCATTTTTACAGATTAAAAAGAATTTATAAAATTAGAAAATCTGAATTCCAGATTGTTTTTGACGGTTTTAAAATGATTAGACGAGTTTTCAAAGAAATGTCGAATAATTTACGATTTTTTGCCTAAATCATCTGGCAGCACTATCCTTAATATAAAATCAAACATATGAAATAATTATTTAAAAAAAACTCTTGTTTTAACTTATAAGCAATATTGAAATATAAACCTATTTAATCATTTTCCATATATTGTACATACAAATATTATAACATATAAAAATTGTAAATTAAAATATGTAACTAATATATTTTTAATTTTAATTCAATGTGATATTGTACATAAAAAAACTCACCATTAATTTTTATCATTATAATTTGTTTTTCTTTTTATTGCTTTTGCTGGTGATATATTTTCTGTTTTTAGCACTCACACAAAAATACATACCCAAAATTTTTTGCTGAATCTTAATTTTTTTTTTTACTAAATAAACATAAATTTAACATAATTTTAATAAAATTAATTTAATTTAATTGATACTTAAATTTACTTTTTTTTATTATACCACTACATCTTTATTCCAAAAAGTATTTAACCAAATTTAATGTTTATCAACACTTTAGCAACTTTCAAAATGTTGACCAATTTCATACATGAACTCTATCTAATACTCTATCCTTTGAATAAATTTTGTTGATTCGCAAAAGTAAACGAAGAACTAAAAACAAAATTAACTTAATACAGTGTTGCCAGTTTTTGAATAGTTACTCAAGAACCCGACTGTTTACATAAAAGTTGGATAGTTTTTGAATAATGAGATTGTTGTGTATTTCTTGTGTAATTTTACTTTGAGCTAATAATTGTTTACTATTTTTTATTTATACATCAAATATGTTAAACAACTGCGCTTTCTCAGCAATAAAGAAATCTTATTCCCATAGCTTTTTTATAATATACAAATAAATTTAGTTTGAATTGAAAAATTTGCCATAAATTTCCAGTTTCTGGTATATTAATTTATTAAAATTTTGTCTACACCAAGAAAAAACAGAATTTGGGGTTTTATTTTTTTAATTTTTTGCAAACATATTTGCCAAATAATTTTTCTCTTGGGCTAAAAAAACATTAAATGCACAAATATGTGACATTTCGTTTTCTTATGATTGTCACTTCCAAATTACTGAAACAAGATAGCAATTTTCATAGCTTTATTAAAGTTTTAGGGCTTCAAATTTAGGGTAAAAATTTAAACTTTGCCATTGATCATCAGTCAAAAAGTTTGATAAAACCGTGGAATTGGTTGGTGTGTTTTTTTTAGAGGCTGAGAACTTTTATTAAAAATAAAACCCAAACTCGTACATGAAGGAATTTTTTATTCATCTCCAAATTTTAGTTAAACTAAATGAGATACCAAAAAGTTTCTTTTGAAGTTTTATACATAATAAAATCCTTTATTCAAGACAAAAATCAAAATTAAAAGAATCAATTAATAAATTATAATTAATATTTTATGGGAAGACCTTAAGCCTGAAATACCACCTCCAGTCTTTTGGGCATGCTTTCCACCAACTTTCTGCAAAAACTTGGCTCAATGTTTTCCCATTTCTCTAAATGAATGTGCTTTAATTTAGTTTTTGAAGAAATGTGGTGTTGTCTTATTTTATTATCCAGATAGTTCCAAAGATTTTCTATCCGGCTTATGTCAGGGCTCTGTGGAAGAGTTTCCATTACATGGGGCAGTTATATAACAACCAAGACTTTACTTTGTACGCTTTGTGCTTCATATCGTTGTCTTGGTAAAAGTGATAGTTATTCAGCTGTTTTGTAACTGTAACAGCTGATTTGATGTTTTTATTATCTGTTAGCCCAGGAATATATTTAACACTGAGAAATATCTTGTCATTATTGTCATCAATTTTGTGGCTTGTCAAATTTTGTTTCTCCAGTTTTTTGTATGTGTCGTTGACTAGGGAGTTTATTATCTTATTTGGAAAACTGTTCTCCATAAGAATTTTTGTAATTTTCTTAATATTATTTTTATGATAGATTTTGTCGCTTATGTTCAGAACTCGAAATATGAAATTTTTTGCTGTATTAATAATCTGGTTTTTGGGTTGTGTTGAATCAAAATTCATTATTCTTCCTGATGCGCTTTCCTTAGTATACCAGTCGAAAGTTAATTTGTTGTTATTTGTTCTAACTAATTTAGAATCTAAGTAAGCAATTTCATTTTGCGATTCTGTCTCCATTGTAAATTGTATTTTCGGATGAAAAAAAAATGAAATCACCTACAAATTTCCATTACAATGTTCTGGTATATGATTTTAAGATAAGCTAATGTACGAGTTTGGCTTTTACCTACTGTAAAGGCTTTTAAAATGATTTATTTTAATTTTTTATTTCACAGCTTATTATTTAGAATTTAGTATTAAAAAAAGAATTGGACACATGTCTTCCGGATCCAGCTTTTTTAAAGCACATTCGAAAGAATCAATTTTCAATTTTTTATTCTGCTAAAAGTGATATCCAAATATTTATTTTTTCTATCATGACTTCTATTGACAGTTTATTCGTATTGCAAATGTATAGCACTAGAAAAATTACATTTATTTATTAATTTATTTCAGTCTTTGGATACAAAATTATCCTTACAGACTAGCAACTTATTACAAAAGTAAATAACTTTAAGTAATTTATTTAATAAAGCCTTACTGAGAGTGAGGTAAACTAATATCTAATTGATTACAATAATTATTAAATAATCTCAAAGCTTTAGTTAGAGCTTCATTTAATGCATAATTAGTTCTATGAATATCAATAAAAAATAATGTATCTATATTTCTTAAAAATCTAGGGGGAACATATATTTTTATTAAGTGTGATGAATCAGGTGAATCAATTACACCACAAATAATGCCATGCACAAATGATAATGCAAAAATATTCCTACGAGTTTCCAGAGTTTTTAAATATATAAAATCACATTTATCAACATATGTGGGAATACTAAATGTTAGAACAGAAGTTGAAGTATTCGAAGTTGAAACATTGAAGAAAGGAAGAGCAAACTTAACAAATCTATTTTGAATTCTCTCAATATGGTTTATATGAGTATCAGCATTAGGACTCCAAAAAAAGGAAGCATATTCCAATCTGGAACGAACAAAAGAAGTAAATAAAACTCTTTTTGTATAAAAACCAAAAAGATTTCCAGAATTACGACGTATAAAAGCCAACAGAGAATAAGCTTTAGGAATTAAAGTGTTCAAATGACTACCAAAAGAAAATTTTGGATCAAATACCACACCCAAATCAGGTATTTCATCCACAGATGACAGAGTATGATGTCCCATTCTGTATTGTGAAAGCAAGATATGAGAGCATCTATGATACGTCATATAAAAACATTATGAAAAACTAAAAGGCAAACCATTACAATCAGACCACAAAATAGCTCTGCACAAATCTTCCTGAAGGTCAAAAATATTACTAAAAGAAGCAAACATAAGACACTGAGACTTTGTAAAACAACGACAAATATCATTAATAAAAATGTTAAAAAGCAAAGGACCTAAGATACTACCCTGAGGTATACCAGAGGTGGGTGTAAAAAAATTAGAGTAAACTCCATTTACAGAAACTGCAGCAGATCTACCAGTTAAATAAAATCTATGTAAACCAACTTAGCATTCTAGAATGAAAACCAATCTTAGAAATATAAGACGAAAAAACAGTTTGTCGTAGACAATATGTTCAGAAATCTTTGCAATATTTGTTAATTTGGAAATTAGCCTGTAGTTAGTAACATCGTTTTTGTTACCGGATTTAAGAATAGGAAATATTGTTGTATATTTCCATTTCTGAATAAAATAGCCAGCCATCAAAGATTTATTAAAAATAATTCTGAGTGGTTAAACTAATGCAGAAAAACATTTTTGCATTGATTCAAAATCAAAATATGAATCAATATCATTTAGATTAAACCCATCAAGTGGAAGAGAGACATCACAAAAATTGGACTGAAAATATGTAGCAAAAAGATTAAGAGAATCATATAATGTATCAGACGAGACACCATTATATGTCTAACAAACATACGGTCTAACAACATACAAATTTTCACCACATTCGCTCATAAGTTGGTCCATACAAGAGAGTGAATTTTAATGATGAGACTTAAGTATTTAAATAATTAATTTCCATTTAATATTCTTTCAATTGGAATAATTTTTTTTTTTAATTTTATAAGTATGTATTTTGTTTTAAATAAAAGTTCTCAACCTCTAAAAAAAACACCCTTTATATGTATCAGGGTTTCCCCATAAATGACTTCATTGTAAAGTGTTGGAAGTAATAGCACTTTAACTATGCACATTAATGAACTGAATACGGTAAAAGGACGATTTTTTTTGAAGAGGATCTTCAGTTTCAGAAACCGATAATAATGTAATTTGGATAAAAAAATTTTGATATTTGTTTTTTGTTGCAAAACTTTTGTTGAACTTGATATAAGAAAGACATTTAAAAACTGTTCATGGAGTAAATTTAGTCCAATATTGCCTTAAAATCCGTTTTAAACTTGTGTTTTGACGAGCCAATTAATTTTGTATGTTTTACGGATTAATTCTATTCTACATTTGCCTCTAAATCTTTAAAAATAAGTAATTTAAATAAAATTATATTATCCACTGGAGACTGTAATCTCAAATATACTGCGTTTATCCTAGGCGTCGCGGCAGAAGACTACAATTCATTGATGGACATACACTATTCCCCTTGGAAATTTGGAAATCTGTACCTAGTAGGATGTTTGGCTTCATTGGAAGCCTCAATAATTAGGAAGAAAAAAATTATGCTGCGCAAAAGATCGATCGATAGGCCTAAAATTAACCGACTGATAATTAAGCTAATTTTTATACTAATTTTGGGCAAACATTTTAAAGATTTTTCCAATATGTTTTAATTTGACAAACTTTAAACACTGGGAGTTGACTGAAGAATTCGTCCATTATTTTAAACTTATTTTTCCCGTATTCAGCACTTTAATAGGGAATAAGTATGTACGAAATTCTTATAAATACATAATATTTTTTTTTTCTTTAAACTAGAAAAAGATTTTTAACCCTGCTGTTAGGTTAGAAGAAACTTTCAAATGTTAGGTTAAGGGACCATTTGGTCCATACTTTAATTTTTATACAAAATATCAATTTAATCTTATTCTTTGAATCAATTTTGGTTCAATACTTCACGCAGAAAACAGATTCGTTGTGGCAACCCGTTGACAACAACTTCTTCCAATGTTTTACAACTGTCACGAAAATGTCATCATTGAGAAGCAACTTGTTGCATTCAGGGGGCGATGTTTTTTTTGACAGTTTGTCATCGAAACCGGTAAAATATAGTTTCAAGTTTTGGTTATCAGTGGTCTGATATTAAGCCTACGTATGGCATATACAACCACACCTTGGTAAACCTAGAAAAAGCCTGGAAAGAACCAAGCCTGTACTTGACAAAAGACAAAATCTAACAGGCGAAAATTTTTTTCACATTTGAGTTGCTAAAAAAAACTTTCATTCTTTCGAAATTGCTAACTGTCAAAAAACTCCCTTTGTACATGTCTAGATTTGCATCAGTCACAAAAACAAAGCAATGATATTGATTAGTACAATGCACAAAACAGCTGCAGTTGATCAGAGTGGATTAAAGAAAAACCCAGAAATTGTTTCTTACTACAATTCAACAAAAGCTCGATGTTTCATGGGCTCCAGCTGATCGGCATAGCAGGAGATCAGAGTTTTGGCTAAGGCGCATATGACGAAGCTGCCATCATAGGAGTTCTCAGCACAGTTATTGACAGAAATACGAACAGCATGCACAGTTTCAGTGGCCTCCTCCAGTATTGCTACTTCTAATTCAGGGGCTTTAAAGCGCGGAATTTTAGCGGCAAAGCTAAGTCTGAAATAAAATGCTTCTTTTGCAAGAAGTTTATTTGTAAAACTAAACGAAAAACATTTTGCTCATCATGCAAGGAAAAATATTGTCGACCAAACTGATAATTATTTTCTGAAAATGAATGTAAAGAAAATCAAAGAAAATATACCACTGACGAAATTGTTCTTAAGATTTGTAATTTTTATTTTTCTCAGTCCTGTTTTAAGTCAGAAAATTCAATTTTTGCACATAACATGGTTTTATCAAAATACCACGTGAGCTGAAAAATTAAGTCTGTATATATCACGGTTAAAAACTTACAAGGGAAGAAAGCCAATAAATGGACCAAACGGGCTTAAGCTAACAGCAGGGTTAACAAATTTTTGTGTAATTTTATAAGGTTTTAAATCATTTTTAAACAACACATGTGTAATTTTTAGTTACACTGGTGGCAAAACTGACTTAGCAACTTGTTAAGTTGTATTATTGCCCTTTAATTTTCTGTCACTTTAATTTTCTATCATTAAATAAAAAAAAAATAAATAAAAAAAATATTTTATATAATATTAGTTAATAAATACAATGGAGTTATTCCCATATTAATGTTTTGTTTTTTAAAATATTACTTTACATTTGTTCTTGATTTGTTTTTTTTAGCAAAACTATTTGACATAATAAATATACATAAAAAATAATGTTTAATCTTTAGTATTTTAGTATAAAACTCCCATGTAGCTTTTACGATTATCTCTTAGTCGTTAGATTTTTTATTTTACTTTATGTTCAAATGATTTTTGTACTTAAAATCTTTTTTCCCTTTACATCTTACACAGCCAGTCAGTCAGTCCTTTATTATATATTTTTTTCTTCTTCTTTTCTTGTCAGTAGAGTTTTCATTTTCACATTTGTTTTTTTTATTTTTATTTTTTTCTTCACCGAAAACAAAATGTTTTAAGAATTTATCTCTATTTCAAATATTTTTTCGTTTGTAAATGTTTGGTAGGAAAGTATGCACACTGTGACCGTAATAAGGCTAATGTTAACTATTTGAACAGACAAGATAGTGTTGCCTTTTAATGCATATTTTAGTATAAATGGCAGCTAAGAAGAAAAACAACCTAAATGTGCGAAGTATTTACATTAGGGTTCTTTAAAGCCGTATGGAGACATAGGACGCAGTCTGACTTATTGTGTATAGACTACGGCAAACATTATAGAGAAGTTAAAAAATTACACTTTCGACTGGCTGATTTTACTAAAAAAAAAGGTTTCCTTTGGCTTAATTAAGTACCAAGCAAGTTTCAAATCAAACAGGTTTTGATACTAGAAGCTAAGCTGATTTTTTTAAAAGGAAAACTTCCATTGGAAAATTATGAATCAGCATTTATATTGTTACGATTTTTCCCTTTATAAAATCGCTGATTTATTTACCTTTTAAATAAATCGAGTTCTTTCTATATTGCAAATAATAAACACTGTTTGAAATTATTTATAGCTCTATTTATTTATGACAGGCACTAAAAATTACAGAAAAACACTTTATTCACACGATGGAGATAGACTAAATGTTAGCCACACTTTAGTTCTTCACTTCACTTTGCCATCTTGCTGGCGTTTTTATATATGCGGGTTAAAATAACTGGAATATGGCATCACCGTCTGGAAGCTGCATACTGGCAACTTTGAGAATGTTCTATTACAGTTTAACATAAGAAGAATTAGTTATGCTGAAGGGTTGCCATTTAATTGTTTTATATTTCAGGGCTAACATATGGGGATTTGTGTTTCTACGAGTAAACGGAATTTCTCTAACAATATTTATAATTTTCATCAAAATATTGTTACAATTTTATATATTGTAAAATCATTGATTTATTTTCTTGTTAAATAACTCGAGTTCTTTTTATATTGAAAATAGTCAACAACAATTAAAATTTTTATAGCAACTTTTTGTTTACATAGAAACTTAATTTTACTACACTTTAACACAATTTACTAAATAAATAATTAATTTTATTTTCCCGAGATGTTGCCGTATTATTGATATATCTCAAACTGACGATATATCTCTATGCTCTCATTTATATATGTGATAGTGTTCTCTTGTGGAAAGTACTAGAAACATTCTAGAACACGATGCCGCTAACAGATGTCTATAGGGTCGCTTGAAATTCTCTCGTCGTCTAAAAGCTGTATTTATGCGGCAAGCTATCAAAGTTGATTTATGACATTCCCATATGAATTTGACATAAGCCAACGTTTAGTGTTAATGCTTAAAGTTTCTTATGTCAAATTTGTATGGGAATGATTCATGCCAACGTTGATAGTTTGCCGCAATTGTCGCACTCGCTAGTGTAGAGTTGCCAGACCGAATTAAATTACACTTGCTGCCAAATGGGTATGTCTGTTTCTCTGGATAAATGGAAAATTATGAATGGAATTTCCGTAACAATATTTAATAGACTTGACGTCCTCTGGTATTAAATTGAATTTCATTCCTATTTCAAAATTTTATATTTTTATTCCTCTATACATGTAACTTCATCGTCATTAAGGGACCTTAATTTGACTTTTTTTTAATTTTTTATGGTATAAGCTTTGAATAGGAAGCCACATTGATGGGACATTAAGAAGCTGGAGAATGCCAAAGTCTTGCAATTTGAGGCATCCTAATGTAAACATATGGTTAAATGATTTTAGTTTTTTTTATATTAAATACATACATTGGCTTCCGCCACTCAAGTTGATTATGAAAAATTTATTCCAAGATCTTTTTTATGATTCCAATAAACAGGAAAAGTAGCGTATGTATTATCATCAAGAAGGAAACAAAACGAAAAAAGCTTCTTCATAACCATTTAAAATTCAACTCTTCCATGTGATAATTGAGATTTCCCTAAATTCTTGAGTATGTATAGAGGATGGATCCGTATTAGCTTTCGGGCCCAATATAATGTTTTGGGGGTTAAAAGGTACTGCGAAAAATTAAGGTAAATTTTATTTATTGAACATTTTTTGCATTTATTTTAAGGCATATCATACAAATGTCAGAAGGCGGTCAGAGGTGATGACTTAAATAAGATATATCCTCCCCGGTTTAAAATATATTTGTAATCAGATGCAATTATATTGGTTTCATATAATGAAATAGTTATAAAAATATATAGTTTGATTCGATTATATTCAATTATTGGTCTCCTCTTATTAAAAAACACACTTTTTCTTGATGAAAGTAAGTAGATAAAGATACGAATTAAGAAGACGTGGTTGGAAATGAAATATTATTTCATTTAAATATTATTTTCAATTATTATTTAAACTTCCTTAGAATCTACAAGTTTTTTAATACAAAAAAAATCTAAGTAGCTTGGTTTTCATGTGGTAAACATTTTTCCATATCTTAAAGGTTTTTGTACGAATAAGATATTATAATGGGAAAGTTATTCTCTGAAGTTGACTAATGAGTATTTTTCCTGTTAAAAACCCCAAAAAATGTGGTATTCTTTTAAATCATTATACTATATATAATCATGTTAAATTGTATCAGTCGTTTAAAATAACCCTTAAATCCTTTGCAGGATATCTTCTAAGAAGATATTAGAGGAATATTTTATATTTATTATTTGGATTCTAGGAGATAGTTCACTTATCTCGGCAGA
The DNA here is from genome assembly GCA_949748255.1 of Eustalomyia histrio. Lineage (NCBI taxonomy): Eukaryota > Metazoa > Arthropoda > Insecta > Diptera > Anthomyiidae > Eustalomyia > Eustalomyia histrio. Next base: position 49,424,606 of record OX456523.1, on the reverse strand, counting down.
ATAATTCCCATGGTAATATCGTTTTAGCAGTAAAGCACAATACACACCCGACAATGCTGCAATAAATCAATAAAACTGGATACCCTACTAACAGTAATGAGGGCACACGGTCCCAAAGCTAAGACACTTGAGTACTTATTTCGACTCTTCAAAAATATGCTTACTCCAACAGTCATTACACTGAATTTTCATAACCAGAACATCAAGAGTCTCCGATTCCTCGATATTGACACCGAACATATTTTCTGATCACATTGACGATTCCACAGATATATGGGTCAACATACAACATTTGGTCTTACATGCATTGAAACTATATTAGCCAAACCACACTCAGAACCGAAAGGTCACATATGAGTGTAATCTGCCTTTTGCCACACAACCTTCAGGTAAGAGGGCGGATCAATAAGTCCGTGACTTTTCGAAATTCCCTCGTAGTTATATGAAATGCAACACTGCTGCATACAAGTACTACCTGTTAAGAGACTACTGTCAAATTTTGAGCAAGTTCCGTCATTTACTTTGCGTTTAACATCAAGATTTTTCGAAGTCCATAAAATAGGCATTTGTTTGATCAATAATTTCATTGTTGGAGCTAAATCTGTTTCCACCGAGCCATTTCTTTAGGTTTGGAAATAGAAAATAGTCACTGGCGGCTTAATCCGGAGAATAAGGCGAATGAGGGGGCAATTTGTAGCCTACTTCATGGATTTTTGCCATGTAAACTAAGTTGTCGCACGATTCCGTTGGTGGTCGATTGTGAGCAAACGCGGGAGCCATCTTGCGGAAAGCTTTTTCATACCCAAGTGATCATTCAAAATTGAGACCACTAAGCCATGTGAGATGCCTATGTCTTCCACAATCTATCGCACATTCAATCTCCAATCAGCCAACACCATATCGTGAATTTTTTCAATTATCTTGGGTGTAGAGACCTCAACTGGGCGTCCAAAACGTTCGGCAACTTCCGTGCTTGTAAGGCCATAACGAAAGTCAGTCAATCACTTTTTTACTATTGAAATCGATGGTGCAGAGTCCCCATAGTATTTATCAAGCTTTTTCTTGGTTTGATTGACGGTTTTTTTTCGCAAAAAAAAAATTTCTAATGAGGACTTGAAATTCACTTTTTTCCATTTTTAAAACAATGCACGAGGTTGTATGTTTTGAACAGCTGTTAAACGCAAAGTAAATGACGGAACTTGCTTAAAATTTGACAGTAGTCTATTAAAAGGTGGTGCTTGATGGGAGCAGTGTTATATTTCATATAACTATGAGGGAAAAGTCACGGACTTAATTATCCGCCCTTGTAGATTGGCCAGTAATTGAAGAAAAATGAGTGGCAAATGTTGCTGTCATCAGCGAAAGAGTAGATAGGGTTCAAAGTTTGATCATAAAAATCATTAAGAAAAAGAGAATTTTACTGAAATTCGTTGAATGAAATTCCATGTATATATGTATACGCAGCAAAATAAGAGCTGAGGAAAAAGTAGTTAAACAGTGTATCTACTGAACCCGAAGTTGTGAAAATTTCGGAAAACATTGGCGTGTCATTGGGGGGAAGTAGTTTGTTTCGGTGCTATGCAAAATCGGTGATCAGATGGACTTTTTCATTAGTTTACGGAAGTTGTAAAATATAGGGACTACAAAATAAATATAGGGAGTGGCTTTGTTTTAAAGTTAAAAATGTGATTTTGAACATCTCAAGAATTATTATTCCGACCACGACAAAGTGGATATTTAAAGACTGCTGGAATTAACCATTTATGGACCAAATAAATAATTGTTTTTTTACACTCACAATATATTTTCCGTTACCGACTGAAGTTTATTTAAAAAGTAATACATAAAGTTTGTTTTTAAATAAAGAATCAATTGAAATTCATAGACATATATTTTTTAACTATTTGAAATAGTCATTCAAAAAACAAACTATACAAATTTACAGACTTTCAGTAGGAGTTGATATTTGCAGTTAAATGTAAAATTTTATATTTTCTGCTTCAAAAATTAGAAATTCATATAATTCCTTTTTTTTACCAAAATAGTTTATTTATATACAATATTTTTTCAATAAAAATTATAAGAAATTACTCAAATATACATACACTCAAAGCCAATAAAAATATATACATCTGCATGTGTTGGGTTCTGTTTTGTAATTACATAAAAATAAAAAAACTTTCAATTTGAAAAACAAACCACAAAAGTAGTTTTTTCTAACCTTTTGTAAGGAAATTTGATGGTTATTTTAAACGACTTTCTATTGTTTTTACTTTTGTCGATTATTAAACAATGATTGAAAATAAACAACAAAACGGGTTGAATATAAAGGAAAATCAGTAGTCCACTTTTCGATTGTATTTTCGATTAATTTAATATGTATTTTAAGTTGTTTTTAACGAAATAATATTGTGAGTGTACTATTATAATAATTATAAATTGTTATAAATAAATATTAAAATTAAAAAATTTATTTGCTTTTCAATGGAATTGTTACAAAAAATTTTATTCTTTTGACTTCATAAGCACGGGTTAATCATTTTGGAAGTTGTATAAAATGACTTCTTACAAACCGAAAAATTTGCACTATTAACTTCTTTGGATGTTCTAAAAAAGAGATTCGTAAAGAATAACATCCGTTTTATTTTGCTGGGTAACTACTCGTATAGTGCGATCTCTGAGAAACCTTCAAATAAATTGACTCCAACGCTTTCAAAGAAACGCTAACACATCTTCTGTAGATCTACCTCTACGAAACCCTTACTGACGATCGCATAAAAGTGAATTGGACTCAAGATAATTAACAAGATGGTAATTAACCGTGCATATTGCCCATTGGGCGATAGTTTTCAGGGTTATTAGTCGTAGGGATTGGCTGAACATGGCAACCTTCTAGCATGAGGAGAAGATACTTGCACAGTACGAAGAGCTAAAGAAGTTAGCCAATGGATGATCTCGCATCGTTAGAAACTGGACGATCTTGTGAAGTTGCAGTCGGCCCCGTTGACTTATTTATGTTAAGATCCTCAAGAAAAATTTGCGAATATAGTAAATAATTGGGTAGAAGCCATTCTAAGGAGCATATACTTGCTAGAGAGACTACACATTCCATGATTCTGTTTGCTTTTGCATCATCCCGATAGCCCAAGTGAAAACACATTAGGAAGGTTGAAAGGGACTAATATTTTTTCGGTTACATCTGTGAAATTTAAATCAATTTCCCCTCTTTTTAATAATATTTTGAATTTTCCCTTTTCTCAAAGCCAAATAGCCCAGGAACTTATTTTTTTGTAGTTCAAAACAAAAAAAAAAAAAAAAAAAAAACGTGACCGAGTTCGCAAACAAGTAAAAAGAGAGGGGATTGAGCGATACTGAGTTGAATTGAGATCCTCCGGTCATACTCGACTTTGGTTTGAAGATATATTAAGCCAATTTTTATCGAAAATTTAAAATTCGTATTGGCAGTTTTATTCCTCGATCTTTCAATAAATACACGGACAGCAGCAATGATCCACATGCATATTAAAAGCACTTTAATTTTTACAATACACCCCTGATAATACGTTTTAGCAGGTTTTTGTTGTTTTCGTTGCAGTATAATTCTTGCTTATGTGATGATGTTGACTGGTTAGTTCATACATTCATTGCTAAACCAAGCATATCGACACCAATAAATCATGCAATAATGTAATGCAGCCATCAACTTCCATTTCAAATAGCAATAGTGTGCAGTATTAGCAGCAGAAGTAGTTTTATCTTCTTCATTTTTAACGCCATGATATGCCATCCTTTTTTTTTTTTTTGTTACTTTTTTTTCTTTACAGGATAATATCATTCCATCATTGGCTAAAAACGGAAAAAATGTTAAAAGTAAACGTTGATAGATGTTATTTTAAAATTCTGTGTATATATTTAAAACATAATTTAATGTTGTTAGAATTTTAAACACAATTTTTTGTTAACGAAATTGGATTTATTATATTTTTTAAAATATTTTAACCACAACTGTGACACTTTGAAAGTCCTTATATATTGTTTTAAAAAATAGATCTTTCAAATTAAGTGGATACAAAAAAAAAACACCAAACAAAGTAAAAAAGTAAAAACGCAAAATTTTTTCTTTGGAAAACATCACGTTGTGTACCCCAGGGAGTCTTTTAATTATCTTATTAAAGTGTAGTACTTATGAATGTACTTTATGTACCTTTGAATTACAGACATTAATACATAAAAATAACAATAAAGTTGGAATTACAAGAAAATACAAAATTCCAATAGAAATTCAACTTGAGAAACCTTTTAAGAATTCAAATACTTCTCCAAACAAACACAAGTACAATGAGTAAGAATAAACCAACTTCACAAATGGAATATAGCAATTGTAAAATAATTTCTTCAGCAAATATATGTATTTGGAATTTAGGTATATTATATGTTACATAGGTGAATGTGCATTTATAAACTGCTAAACTTACATACAATATATGGACACGAGTTCAAATTACTTAAGTCAAACCAAAATGTATACGTTGTGAACTGTCCAGTGACCGGTAAAAACAGGACAGATCCAGCGCCTATAAAAAAAACAAAAATCTGTCCCCAATCAATTAACTTATTAAAATACAAATTTTATAATTTGGTTTATAATTATTATTGATTCTATAAGTTGTCCTTTGTGTTGTTTTTTGTTCGGCTTTAAATATCTAAATATTAAAATTTTTTTCAATATTTTTGTATTTTTTGTTGCGGAACTGTTTTTTATTATAATTGGAATTTGATTATATTCGAATTTTTAATTCAGATTGTTTTTTTAAATTTATTTTATCTGATTTTTTGATGTAAATAATTAAAACTAAACCTGTTGGGTTGAGATTTGATATTAAACAAGTAAGCCAAAAGTTTTCTTAAGAAAAAATTGAATGTATTTGAGATAAATGAGTGGTTCAAGCCTTAGAAAATTTTGAACCTGCACGAGGTTGCAGGAATTCAGTATTGAAGAATTCAGTATTCCTCAGGTATCCCTTCAGTTTTCTTAAATCAACACCCCGCAAACACTCCAAAGTCGGTATAACGGTCCCGTGCCAGTACATTACCCTACTAGTCGCAAAAGCCGTCAGAAACAAAGGAAGTATTTCACGATCTCATTGTCCTCTCCACAGGCCCTACACATCACTTTCCCCACAGGACTTTCGTGATCGAATGGACTTCGTAATAGCAAAAACCTCCGCCTGAAAAACAGTGTTGTCGTGCGGACGTCGGAAGCACATTTCCGTTCGTAGATCTCCATTTTGAGCTATAAGTGCAGAAATAAATTCCATTGGTCCATCAATACACGTTGTTGCGCCACCCTTTTATATTCCATATCCAAAATGTGATAGGCTGGCGGGTTTTCAAGAACTATCTAATGCCGAGTATTTCCAAGAAACCATTACCGAGTACTTCCAAGAAACCACTTCCGAGTACTTAAAAAAAACCACTCCCCGAGCACCATCCATGTGTAAGCTGAATGAGCGATATGTACTTACATTGTGTCCAATCAGTTTAGTAATTTAGAAGTTGCATATTTAATTCCAATATTATTTGGCTTAAAACAACTTTATATAAGCTTATTTAAAAAAAGTAAAAAAAGGCTTATATTCGGCTGTGCCGAATCTTTGAATACCCTCCAACAATGTCCTAAAAAAATGTTCTCACTGTTTTTGATACAAATTATGTAAAAAACTTTAGAAGTGAAATTATGAAGGTGAAAAACTTTTTGAGATGTGAAAAGAAATTTTGTGCTTAAAAAAAATTTTAAGTTTAAAAAAAAAATTTTGAAGTGGAAAAAATTTTTTGTGGTGAAAAAATTTTAATGGTGAAAAAAATATTTTGAGTTGAAAATATTTAAGGTGATTATAAAATGTTATTCAAATCTAAGGGACTGGTTGAAAAACAAGAGAAAATGTTTTGCTTGCCAGTCGCTACTATGAAATTGTACTAAAATACACTAATTTGTACAGAAAATCTAGGGGTACCTTCACATTTTTACTCATAATTTTTTATCCGCTGGACTGATTTTGCATAATATCAATATTAAACTACTCGGCGTCATCACGCCGTGACCGCCCTTTCAAAAGACAGACGGACAGACAGATGGACATCGCTAGGTCTGCCTAAAATATCATAAGGATCAGAATATATATACTTTATGGGGTCTCAAACCTATATTTCGACATGTTACAAACGAAAGGACAAACTGATATATATCCTCACCATATATGGTGGAGGGTATAAAAATCAATTCTGGAAATTCAAAATTTTATGTAAAAGCAACCTTTTAGTTAATGTGCCGAATAATCGATAAAATACAAAATCTCTAAAACTAAATATATAAAATTGTATTATTAAACAAATATTTCTATTTTTTATGAGTCTAACAATCGATTATATACATCATTGGAAATTTTATAATTGTTCCGTTTTGGTAAACTAACTATTTTTATAGACTATAGGAAATAAATACTAAATTCACTCACTCCACATTTAATACATAAACTTAAAAATTAGTTTCAAAACATATGTATTCTTTAGTATTTTAATCCCTTTTAAGTTTGTTTTTTTTTTTTATTTGGCTGGTGTTTCTTGTTGTTTATTAAACCGTAAATATGTTTAACCCTTCTTCATTTGAAACCTTTAATGTTACAGAGTATTAAGTAAATAATGTATTTTTGTTGTTATTGCCACTTATTTTTGGGACATCATCATCATCATCATTATTATTATGTTGTAAACTGATCCATATTATGGTATATGTTATTATATGCTGAAAGGGTAGAAAATATCTTTAATTTGTTTACATTATTTACGCATTATTAGATTTTAAAGCAATTAGCAAAAGTAAATAACTAAAAATAAGGAAAATATTTATATTAAAAGAAGAGCAATTAGGAAAAAGGTTAAAGTAATGTGAACTATTTTTGTATTAATTTAGTGTACCTAATAACTATGAGTAATTAAATTAAGGTATATTGGAGTATTTAGTTTATATGGATTTATTTGGGATACATTTTCATTTATTTAGTCAAGGTTGTCATAAATATAATCAAAAACTTGATATGAATTATGTTTGAAAATTTAAGCTATTTTATTACACTTGTTCCCCACCATGAACCAATATTATAGCCAGCAGTTTAAGTTAGTATTTTATTTTCAACAGCGAATTAAGCGATATGTATGTACTAAAAACTTTACAATTCACAAATTTTTTAAAACCATCACAAAGCCAAATGTCACTTTTAGGCGACATTTTTAAATGGTTTTTTTCTATTAAATTGATGACTAAAAAATTCATCACAATTTCGCAACGATTTCCAGCAACTTATAATTTTAATTTTATGTGAAATTTGACAAATATTCTTTCGCAGAAGAACATATTTAAAAAATACCGAGCTTTCGCATGAATTTTTTCTTATTTAAGATTTATTTGAACATTTTTTGCTTAAGTAAAATTTAAATCAAAAATTGTACTATGTGCTGTCTATAATATTGGCTCAAACACATTTTTTATAAACATCTAATATTTTTTATATATGTTACATACCTGCATTTAACCTATTGTACCAGTTCGTTTCTTTTCCATTAGGACCACAATCTTATTAAGTACTTATTAAAAAATTTAACTATAACGATAATTTTATATTTCATTATATTAAAATTTATTGAATAAACTCTTTGACGTGGCTGCTTTTATCAATGCACTTAAATATTACATTCACCCTTATTCTAGTTGTCGTTATCAATGTCGTCGTCGTTTTTGAGTCAACATCACTTTGCTTCGACGTCGACATCACTTCGAGGCCAAATTGGTATTTTAAAACAGTGTTGTAACGACGTCGACAGTTTATCGATTTAAACAAAAACACATCTCTAAAAATTGAGTTGGCAAATTTATTTTGTTTATTATTTTTGCGAAAAAATGTTTTTTATGTGTAATTTAAATTCTGATACCAGTGATGAAGAAAATAAAGAAAATCTAGTATTGGAAAGAAGACTTCTCATTCAGAAATCCAATATCTTTAATCTGCCGGATAACAAGTGAGTAGCAAAATCAAAGTCTGTTACTTTAAAGAATGTTAATCTTCTAATTTTTTAAAAAGTTTGAAAGTTACTTTCGGATGAATAAAACAGCCTTCAAAGATGTGCTGGAAACAATAGCACCTAATTTGAAAACCGGAATCAAGTCCATATTTATTTCCAAAACAATAAAGTTGGCAGCTCCATTAAGATTTTTAGCCCGGGGTCGTACCGGCTCAGTGTTGGAAATGACTTTAACTTAGGATTCAGCTGTTTCTGAAACTGTAGAAGATTTGCCACAGCTTCCTCCAGCGGGCTCAATATAAATTGCTTGAATCTTCCGCCACCTGTAGCATTACACTCGGCTTTGTTGGCTACCATTTTCTTTTTAACTTTAAATTTTAAGTCTTGCCAAAGCTATAAATAAATTTTGTTATATTTTTATAATGCACTTTATATGATCATGCTTTCTTTACCTTCTGCCATCCATCTCACATTATTCTCGGTGGGCCAAGTGCATTTAATAAATTTGATATTTCTTCCCATTTTCCCTTTTTTTTTTCAGTCAATACTTTTCCTCAAGTCGTTACTAAACATTGTGTCGACAATATCAGAGTCGTTTCAAGACAATATCGTCGTCAAATTTTCTTACAAAATACCAAATACTTGTCGACAGTTATCAATTATTTTCGATAACGACAACGGGAATACCAATTTCAAAAAAAAATCGATGACGACAACTAAAGGGTGTCCCAAGAAGAACGCAATTTTTAAATTTTAAATAAAACACAGATATTTAAAAAAAAATCGTGAAACCATATTATATCGTAAAGTAGACAGAATGAGGTTATGTATGGAACAATATATCGTGCAGATGGCCGCCGCGGCTTTGCTGGCATGCACGCGATCTTTTAATGAAATTTTCAATGACCATTTTGCATGAATGCTGCGGTATTTCATTAATGCAGCGTACAATTTCCTCTTTTAAGGCTTGAGTCGTCGTCGGCTTATTCGCGTAAACCATCGACTTCAAAAAACCCCAAAGAAAAAAATCTAATGGTGTTAAATCGCACGATATTGGCGGCCAATTCTGATCTCCAAAACGCGAAATAACACGACCGGGAAATGACTGATGCAGCAATTGAATTGTTTCTCTGGCTGTATGACATGTGGCGCCGTCTTGTTGGAACCACATGCCCTCCACATTCATTTTTTCAATTCTAGGCAAGAAAAAACTGGTTATCATTTCACGATACCGAACACCATTGACTGTTTGCGCTTGACCTGCCTCATTTTCATAAAAAAGGTCCAATGATTCCTCCAGCCCAAAAACCACACCACACAGTGACACGTTGAGGATGCATTTGCTTCTCGTGAATCACTCGAGGATTTTCCTCACCCCAAATGCGACAATTCTGCCTATTGACGAAGCCATCAAGATGAAAATGGGCCTCGTCACTGAAGATGATTTTATCGGCAAAATCAGCATTTTCATGTTGTCTCTCCAATACCCAATTAACGAACTCCCTTCGCTGTCCATGGTCAGCTGGCTTCAGTTCCTGAGTCAATTGAACTTTGTATGCATGAAGATGCAAATCTTTCGTCAAAATTCGCTGCAAAGTGGATTTGGAGACACCAATTTGCTGAGCTCGGTGTCGAATTGAGGTGGATGGAGTTTGAGCGACATCATCACGTACAGCTGCGACATTTTCGGTCGATCGACCTGGTCGACGGCGCGTTGTTGTCTTTACATCACTAACAGACCCAGTTCCGGCAAATTTATCCATTAATCTCTTTACAGTTGACTCTTTTGGAGCATTATTGTGACCCCAAATTGATCGCAATTTGCGAACTGTAGCCGCAAAACTTTCACCATTTTGGTAAAACAATTTCACAATGAGAATGCGTTGTTCATTCGTGTAGCGCTCCATTTTTACTAACCTCGTACCTTCTACTAGCAAACAATAACAGTTGTTCAAATGTCAAACAATGACACTTCGAATGTTGCCAGATTTAAAAATTGCGTTCTTCTTGGGACACCCTTTAGAATAAAGGTGATTATTTTTTTATTACTGGATTGCTCTGTTTATAGAATTTGCAAGCATAATTTTAAGAGCCTTATTAATTAGCTGTCACCAAAACGTCACCAAGTTTTGTGTCTCAATTTAGTTGGTCTCTTTATTTCATTGCCAAAGCAACTCGCTAATATTTGTTCAAGTTCTTTTCGGTTTTAATTATTTATATGTGTTGAATTTTGTATAAATTTAATAAATAATCAGTAAAATATTAAATTCTAATAATAAAGTTATCGGGAGAAAGTGTTTAACAATCAAAATATCAATAAAATACTGCAAATTAATGTTTAAAAATATAAGTGTAATATTTTTAGCACAGTTAGTGAAAATCTTAGAAGAATTCAATTAAAAATTAAAAGTATAGTTAAAAATTATAGAAAATATAATTTGTTTGTAGTAATTAAATAATTTAAATTGTGTGTAAAAGAATAAGTGTTATATTTTCGATCAGTTTATTTTTGTTTTGTGTAAAAGCCTTTAGCATAGTTAAATATAATTGTTTGTTTTGGCAATAATTGTTGTTTTTGTTTTAAGAGAAAAGTAGAGTCACGCATAATATTTTAAATTAAATAAAGTAAAGCAATAAAAGCAATCTTTGCTGTATTTATGTTTAAATTAAAGTAAAAGAGTGGAATCATTTTTATAAAATGAATCATAAAATTAAGTCAGTAGCAAGTCAGTAGCAAAGTAATATAAATATATTTTTTTCGTAATCCTTTTCAAAATCGTTTTCAAAAAGGGTTTATAAATATGAAGAGAATTCTAATCATTGGACTATTTGGAGCCGCATTTTCGAAAGGTAATTATATACTTTGTATTATATTTATTATATTATTATTTTATATTTAGCCTAATTTTTTTAATTTCCCGTTAGCTACTTACTGACACACTATTTCCCATAAAAAAAATTAATTTAACTGTTGGCTTATTTTAAAGGGAAATACTGTGGTCGGGAATTATTTTAAATAAGTTGATAGTTGTGTATTTGTAAATTTCATTAACATTCATATGTTAATACATCAGTTAAAAAAATAATTAACATTGGGAGATTCCTTAAAATAATGCTAACTCCAAAATACTGTAATGAAAAAATTCTACAGTTTTCTTTTCTTTCCTTTTTTTTATTTTTTTCATATATGTATATAATTACAAACACAAAGCAAAATATCTTTTTAAAACACGATGTTTTTTCTGACTGCAAAAAAGGTAGAGCTTGAACAAAAAATATATTAAAACGTATATTTTGCTCTATTTTGTTTGTAGACTGAACTAAAAGTTGTTAGTGAAATCAACTCAAACATTTTGTTAAATTTTTACGAAACGAATTTTTGAAATAATTTTTTTTATTAAAATTAATGTATGTTTTATTAAAATTAACAAAGGTTATTTAAATGTACATTCTTATTGTAGGCACAAATAATTTTTAAAGCATTTGCCTTTTGACCAATTTTTGTTTGTTAAAATAACAAAATTCAACTTGTTAATTTCACAAAAAATTGTAAAACCTTCACTGAAGAGATATTTGATAAAAATTATTTTAAATTTGAGGAAATATTCAAGCTTTAGAAAGTAATTGAGCGTGCTAAGTCTTGCAGCATCATTACTAGTGTAAAGATGTGTGTCATGGTTGTCATCTACATATAATTTTATAAATTTTTAAAATTTTAAATTATGATCATTAGTGAAATAATTAGTGCACCTTTCTTGTTTTACTGTCATAAATTTTTATTTTTAATTTTCTATTTTCAAATAAGTTAATTAATAATACAATCGTAACAATCTGTGTATAAGACCACAAATTAAATTTAAAATTTTCATACATTTTAACTTGGACATTAATTTCGTATTTTTGTGCATAGATTATTATAAGCGTATTATATTTTTGTCTTAAATTTATCACATGTAAGATTGAATTATTAAAATATTATTTTAAATAAATTTATTTCATTATTCTTTATGTGTTATCAAGCTCACACATTTTTTTGGTGAAAAAAAATTTTTGATGAGCACATAATTTGGTTAAATTGAATAAATGCATCGTTAAATTAAATAAAATGCATCGGTTAAACACCAGAGAACTGCAAAATCAACTTTTTTCTTGATTTAATCATACACAAAAATTCTTGTTCACATTTAATAATTCAACAAAATTCACTGTAGAATAAAATCAGCATCATGTTACTGAACGCGTAATTCGGATCAGTTTGAATCATATGTCGATTGTGTTTACTGCAAATTTAATTACTCAACAAAAAGTCAGCGTTGAATAAATCAGAAAAAAACAACAAGCAACGCGTATTAGTGTATTCATAATTAAAACGAAATAGAAACACATTTTATAAATGATATTGTTTACATTAGGGTGGGACTTAAATCCGCTTTTTTAGAATTTTTATTAGTAATAAAAATTTTCTGCTTTGTGAAATATAAATATATTTTTGGAAAAAAAATTTAGGTCGATATCTCAGGCTTGCCTAATCCGGAAAAATTTAAATATTGTCTAAATTTTTTTTCATCTATTTTGATTGGAAAATTAGGCAATATTTAACTTTAACTGGATTGGGCGAGCCTGAGATGTCGACCTAAATTAAAAAAAAAAATCACAAAGAACAATACATTTGGTATTCCTAATAAAAATTCTAAAAAAACGTATTTTAGACCCACCCTAATATACATATAACATTTATGAAATATGTTTTTTTACAAAACCACCCCATTTTTATAGATAAGAAACTATTTTGTTTTAAATATGATTACACTCATACACGTTGTTTGTTGTTTTTTCTGATTTATTCTACATCAAAATAATTATTGTTGGCTCGAATGAACAGAATAAAATCAATGGCTTAACAACGACCGATGATTATAACTCAGTGACAAAACAATTTACACGTCGTTTGATTGATTTAAAATCATCAACAAATATGTGTGTTGGAGTATATTCAGCGTGTGAACGCAAACACATATTTATTCTTGTGTTGATTGCGTATGAACGTTTTGCAATCAGCAAATGCAGTTCTCTGTTAAACACACAAAATAATTATTCAAATTGATGAAATAGAAATTTTATGTAGCAAAAATGTTGTCAATGCAACACCGCATCAAATAACTAAACGTCAAAATATATGTTTACTAAACAATATGTTAAATCAGCGGACTGGTTTTGTGAGCTGTATGGTGATCTCTAGGCCAATCAAAAAGAACGCAGAGCATCTTTTTTATTTGTAAGAATAGAAAAATTTAGATTGAATACAATTCCTTGTCTTGAAAATATAAGAATTTCAAGCAATATTTGTTAAAGCTTTTTTCTGTTTAAGTAGTTTAGTTTTAATTTTTTATTTTATTTATTTTATATTAATCATATAATTACAAATTATATGGTAATACCCTAACCGAGCACTAGCAACAAAGGCCATCGGCTAGTTGTAGCGAAAACTGACCAGAGCCTCTGGTGGGAATCGAACCCACGACCCCCGCACTGATAAGCTAGAACGCTACCAACTAGCCTACCGGGGCGCTAAGTTGTAATTGTTTTTGCTTATTTATTTTCTTTAAAAAAGGGTGATTTTTTTTTGCTATTTAGTTTTTTCATAGTAAATTTTTTCAGTGTAGAAAAAAGATTCGTGACATGTGGCAATGCCAAAAATGTTCAGTAAGTTTTGCCATTACACCATGAAAAGATTAACAATCGAACAACAATCATTGAATTTAATTATCAAAATTCGTGGTATGTATGTGAGACATGTGTTTCATAAATTATGTCTATTCTATGGTCGTCATAATCGACCCACCGAACAAGCTGTTGTGACCACATCTCGCGCACCACGGAGAATATTGTACTGGCTAGTGTTATTCGACCACCTGGAAGATATTACGTAAGGATGCCGGTATGAAACCAAATAACATAAAGCTGCTGCAATAACTGAAGCCAAGTGACAATAACTGAAGCCAAGATCCATTTTTATATCGGAGCCACTAAGCTAATTTTTGGCTCAATAGGAACGTCCACAATGAGGATTGTTGAATTTTGTGTGAAGAGCAGACATGGGCAGTTCAATAACAGCATTGTTTGGTGCGGTTTGTGGGCCTGCTGAATCAATGCAGCAGGGTATCGTGAGATAATAATCGACTTTTTTTGTCGAAAATGGTAGAATTGGACTTGGTTGACATGTGGTTTCAACAAGACGTTGCCACACGGCACGCGTGAGTTATTAATCCCACGTTTTTGAGCAGTCCATTGACCGCCAAGATCATGCGATTTGACCCCACTGTACTATTTTTTGTGGTGATACTTAAAGTCTCTCGTGTACAGGGACAAACCGGCCACAATTCCAGCTGTCATTGGTGTGATACCGGCTGAAATGGTGGAAAAAGAATGCCAAATAGGAGCACGCGAATGGACCACCTACTACATAGCCGCGTTTTTTATACCCTCCACCATATATGGTGAGGGTATATATCAGTTTGTCATTCCGTTTGTAATATGTCGAAATATAGGTTTAAGACCCCATAAAGTATATATATTCGTGATCCTTATGCAATTTTAAGTCGATTTAGCGATGTCCGTCTTTCTGTCCGTCTGTCTGTCTGTTGAAATCATGATCACGACGCGAAGACGCAAGCGGGGTAGCCTATTTTTACCCATATTATTGAACATCCTCCCGAGCAGTTTGGTATTTAAAATGAGCAAAATCGGTCAAGCGGTTCAAAAGTTATGAGTGAAAATGTGAAGGTACCTCTAAATTTTCCATACAAATTTGTACAATTTTTCTGTATCTATTTTTTTTCTGTTAAGTAAGTAAAAATGTTATTAAGTCTTCTTATTGTTCGATTACATTTATTGTCTTACATACTATGATAACTAAGTTAACGTAAAAATGAACAATGTTAAAGTCGCTAACAGAGCAGACCTCTGTAAATAACATTGCTAAAACTAAATAACAAAAGTTCGTTACATAAATTGACAAAACATATTTATATTACAGTTCATGCAAAGTTTAGTATATACGTATATCATCTTCATCCCTTTTGGTGGAGGGTATTCAAAGATTCGGCACAGCCGAATTTAGCCCTTTTTACTTGTTTTGCGCTTATTTAGGAGCTTTAAACAGTGTGCTTAGAGATTTTTTGGTTGGCCTAGTGATCACCAATTCATCTATTTAATATGGATTATAGTTGATTTAACTGCTGTTTTTGGTTCAGTGTACTTTTATTTAAGTTGCTTCGTCTTACAGTTTTGTAGGTAAATGTAGACTAAAATTATTCCGTAGAGCATGCAAAATTAATAGGTTCGTCAACACTTAACTTTAAAGATCCATTTTGTAAAAAAGTTACAAATTTATGTTAAACACGTAACGTTAGACTAAAGTTACTCCATACAAAAATTTTAAAGTTGCTTTCGCAAAATTTTTGTACCTTTTGTATGAACAAAATTCAAAACATTTTTTATAGCACACTATTATCTTAATCTTCTATCGCTGGTAGGGAAGCTATTTATCCGGACATCCTTCAGACCAATTTTATCTTAAATTACATTGTGTTTTTAATTAAAAAAATTTTACCTTTGATTCGAAATTTTAAATCATTTTTTTTCGTTTGTAATTTGATATTATTTAATGGTAAATACAGGATATTGATACTTATTCTGTATGCATTTTATCTATTGGAAAATAAACTATACATCATGATGATGCTGATGACGACAATAGATTTTGCACACACTTTTATATTGATGAAATAGCATTTTGTCCTTATATTGATATTGTTTTCTGATATATGTTGGTATGTGCTGGATTTTATTGGTCCTTTTTGAATGCACATGTGTCGATGTGTTGTTGACTTGTTTCTTATGTAAAATACATTAAATTGGCTTGTTTTTGTGTGTGTAGAAAAATTTATTTTTTTACTTTGCTAAATATCACAAAAGAATTGCAAAGTGAAAGCAATTATGTTTATTTTTTGTGATTTTATTTTCTGGCAGAAATAAAACAACAAAATTGTTAAAAGTCAACATGAATCTTTGATGTGGCACAATAGTATGTCATAAGAAAAATATGCCAGAATCTAATGTAATCAAGTTTTTGTAGATTGAAAGGTCAAAAGTGTTGGCACTTATTTTTGAAATATAATATTATTGAGGAGAACTGGTCAATTTATATACCAAAATAACCGTCAAACAACATTTCTCTTCTGAGTAACTATGTGTCATGTTCACACTTGAATTTTGTTCAAAAAAATTTTCCATCTAACGCAGCACTCCGCTATTAGAAGGGTCCGCTATTGGAAGGGTCCGTTATTAGAAGGGTCCGTTGTTGCGAGGTATCACAGTATTTGAAATGAGAAATTAAATTCAATAAATAAGTTTGACAGTATTTGCTCAAAATCTACGGTAAAGCATAATATTTGTGAAGTAATCGAGGATATGAAGACAAAACTTTTTAGGAAATAACGCGAAGAAGTTGGAAGTGAAAAACATTTCTCAATGTTGATAATTATCCACGTTAAAAGTTAAAAGTAATGTGTAAGTTTTTGTCTTAAAAATATTTTTGTATACTTTAAAGGGAAAATACGGCTAAAAAATGAGGATTCCAGAAAAAAATATATTCAATAGGCAACAATAATTTGTATATAATTATATTTTTGATCAAGCTCCAGGTTCTGAAGAGATCTTTTGACGAATCAAACATCAGCCTAGCAAAAGATGGTTAATAAGATCGTTAAAATTTAAAAAAAAAAACAACCTTAAACCTGTAAAAACATTCAAAACACCTATTTTGGTTTTTATAATTTCGGTGATCCGCAGTTTGTGGTATTTTTGTAAAAATTGTTAAAAGTGATAATTTCTAAGAACGACTAAATAAGTGTCGAGTTATTTTCCATTGTCTATCAAATCATAAAACTTTCGTTAAGATCATCTTAAGTTGCATCTGTTTACTTTAAACATTTGTGTTGTTGACGATTTAAAACTGAACTGTTTGAAGATGCAAAGTTATCAAATAAGTGACGCCTTAACTTTTATTTTTAGATGCCTGTGCAGTTGTTTTTGTCAACTATACCCTTTCTTTTGAAGTTTATCTGACTCAAGTCAAACTTATAAGAAGTACTCTTATATAAGACACTAAAAATCAATTTTTCAACTGGTTAAATTTCAATAAAAGAAAATCGATAAGTCGGTATAATTATTGAATTGAATTAGCAAATAAATATTTTCTATAATAAATTTCATCAATCGATAGAATGTAGATTATAATTTTTATAAATCTTCATTTAATAAATATAAATTTAAATATTAATATCACTCATAAATAAATAAATTTAGCTTCGACTATTTCGTCTATTTGGATAGAAAAAAATATTACTTCCCAGCAAAAATGAAGCTGCCAAAGAAGCAATAAAAGCATCACTACTATGGCAAAGGTATCACTTCTTGTCTGATGGTTTCATCGATGAATTTAACATTGACGTGTCATGGGATGGAAGTACTAAAATAAACACTCAGAAAAAAAAGTTAGTAGCAAAATTTGTAAACGGTTTGAAATCCCACTTTACTATTTTTGTACTGATTTTTAGTAAAAAAAATCATTATTTAGCAAATCTTTTTGCTATTTACATTTTACAAATTACAGAATTTTTACAGAATATCTACAAATTTTCGTTGCTAATTTCAGAAATCATTTTAAAAATTTTTGAAAACCGATTTGCTAAAATTAGCAAAAAAAAAAAATACTAATTTTAAAAAAGTCGATATTGAAGGAAATGTTATTTCTAATAATTTAAACTTATACATACAAACTTAAATTGCCCTAAAATGTTACATAGGATTAAAAAAGGGATCGGAAGTGAAGATACCGACTCATGTCTAAAAAGAGGACATCCACTTAAAATAGCACTAAAAAGGGTGTTTTAGTTCTAAAAATCAGCCCTAAAAACAATTAAATTTAACCTTAAAAGTAAAAAAAAAATTGACTAAAATATTTTTCAAAACAGAAATTACCAAATTAAAACAAAATGATAAATTCGTTTATGTTTTAACAATTTTTAAGATTTTTAAGCCTTTGATTTTTTTTTTATTTTGTATAAAACATCTTTTAAAAAATATAATCAAAATTTTTGATGCTCGATAAAACAAATAAATCTAAAATTTTGTACTAATATTAATAGCAAACAGATTTTAAATTCCACTTTACAAAAAGTCTACTAAAATTTAGTAGCGGCTACTAATTTTTCTACTAATTTCATTGTACTACACGTCAGCAAATACTGCTGGGCTCAAATTAGCAGAATTTCCCGTAATAACAGCAAAATTTTCAGTTGCCATTACATACTTTTTTTGGTGAGTGTAGCTACTACCATTACTCATACTTTACTAGTGCCCCAATACGGTTAATCGATTCCTCGAGTAATCGCCTCTAGTTCGGTTAATGTCAAAACAAATAATTTAAAACTCAAATAATTCTTCGACCAGAATAATCGATTAAAATGAGTTGATTAACCGGTTAAATTTTTTAAATGAATTTTTCTGTTATTGTTCTTAGAACTTCCTAGTTTTCTTAACTTTAGCAAGAAAATCGTAGAAAAACGTCAACAAAAACACAATACAATTCTTTTGAAATCGACTGAATCAAAGCAAATGTTACATAGGTTAAAGGAAATATAATAGACAATCTTTATTTTTGTTCCAATTCTTTTAAAAAATAAATTTTGAATAATATTTAATTATATTTTCATGAACAAAAAATTGAAATAGAGACTCACCTCCGCATACATGTATTTCAAGCTGACAAAAGATATCATCAGAACTCGAAGTTTTAGAAAAGATAGAGCCTGTAGAGCTTTAACAAAAAGTAAAATAACTAAAAAATAACATTTTGTTTCTAATTGATTTATCAATAAATTTTAATTTGATTTATCAAAAAATTTTTATAAAGTAGGAACACCAGTAGAATAAAGTTGTTCAGTCAAAAATATTTTAGAATTCTCTTATTCTTATCGGTGAGGACTTGTCAGGAAAATGCTTTATTTGTGAATATCGCAAAAATTATTCATACTATATTTTTAAGAATTTGTTATTGAATTTTTTTGAAAACTGCTCTTGTTTATTTAGGCATTTTTTTTTATTCTGGCCAGTGTCATAAAAAGAAAATAAATACAAACTTTATCGACAAAATGTTTCACTTCGGTAAAACACTGCATTTTAAGGGTTTGCTTCCACTGCATACATCTCACATTTTCTTTTCCTTTGAAAAAACCCAATATTATAAGTCATGAATGATTCTTTAAAAAATTTCAGGATGCTTTTAATTGTCCTTAACAAACACTTTAGAAACCAATGCAAAAGACTTAACTTGGTATTTCAGCAAAAAAAAAAACTCTTTGTGGTCTTATTGATGAAAGCAGAACATTTATTTTGCATTAAACGATTAATCAATTAATCGACAATTTTTCCAATTAGTCGACCCGAATAACCAATTAATCAATTTTCTTCATTTTTCGAATAATGACATAACCGATTAACCAGCAGGCTCGAATAATTGTAAACACTATACTTTACTCTAAGGAAGCAATGATAATGCAATGATAAGATATTCTGATGCATGAATGGTAAATATCCATTTACTTTGTAGTATTTAACATAAGCTTTGAAAAATAAATTTAAAGAAGCATACTTTATGCACTGATATAGAAATACTCTTTATTAAAACAAATAAATTATTCTGCATTAATGAAAAAGCATTTTTGGGCAACTTTGAAATATCTTTTAAAAATTTTAATGAATATTTGAACATATTTAATATGTATATATTTTGATATTTTAAAAACTGGTTGGACAATTTTAAAATGGTTTTGAACAATTTTAAAAAATGTTTGGACAATATTAAAACATTTTTGGGCTATTTGAAATAATTCTTACACAATTATTAAATTATTTTCGGTAATTTGAAAATATTAATACTCAATTTTAATATTACTTTGGAAAATACTGAATTAAAACTAAAAATGGTGTAGTGTTAAATAAGATACACAAGGCAAAAATGCACAGATTGCGTCACCATAACTACTTAAAGCTGAAAAAAGAAAAACTTTTATTAAAAAATGCAAAACTGTATAAATTTTAATCTGAATGAAATTTAAAACAAAGATATAAAAATGATTTAATAAAAAAAATTACAAAAGGTCATCAGAACTATTTTCAAATTGAAATTTTTAACTTGAATGAGCAGAAAATATACGACATATTATCACTTATTCATTAGAGGCAATGAAGATTAAATTTTAAGGATTTGCATCGGGTTTATATCCAAATCACTACATTTGAAAAAAAAACATATGAATTCTTTTAGGAGTTCCTTAGAATAATACCAAAAAATCATAAAAGAATGTTAACTGAAGTATAGGAAGCAATGAAAGAAGTTTAAGCCACAGAGGGACTACTTTTTAATGGTCTTATAGGACTATTCATCCTGCGAATTTGCCTCCGATAGGACAAACATTAAAAAGAAAAGAGCAAAAGTTGAAAAAAGTTACATCTGTTATTACCAAAATTTAAACCAACTTGACTTAAAGGAGAAATGTGTTACTTTTTTCAGGTGTTTCATATGTAAACTAATTGCCCACTTTAGCGACCTTGGTTCCTCTTGTTGGTCTACTTATTATAAAAACAAAAACCAGACTTTGGGATAATGTCTATTGGGGTTATGTCATGCCACAGTTTTGCCCGCCCTGGACTAGGAATTTTATAATCAATTTTAAACGCATGCATAGTTTTGTTTCTGTTTCCTTTTTAAAAGTATGATGTTTAGAAATGTAAAGATTTATTGTAAATAGTTTTGTTTTCCTTTTTGTACAATCCACTGTATGTGATGAGCGGGGCATATAGATATACAATAATATGAAAAATTCCATTTTATGGTTATAAAAATACCTTTAAAACGCAAAATAAGTTCCCAAAATTTAAAAGATATGATCTTTAAAACACATTTTTTTTACTATGAAAACTAGTATTTTAAAACATATTTTTATTTTAGTATAATTGTTGTATATTGTCTCGTCTAAAAATAGACATTTAAATTGTGTTCTAAAAATACAAAAATATGGTCAAAAATCATGCATTAAGGTAATGGTTAACGCGTTGAACTATTATACAGATGGTTATGGGTTTTACCAGCGACTGCACCATCAAATTAGAAACACATATGGGTTTTCTATGCCTCATACATTTTGCAGCTCCCTCTTTTGGTGACCCCATAGCATTTAACCTCAGCGATAAAAAATAACAGAGCTATGAACTAACAAGTAAAAAAGGGCTAAATTCGGCTGTGCCGAATCTTTGAATACCCTCCACCAAAGGGGATGAAGATGATATACGTATATACTAAATTTTGCATGAACTGTAATATGAATATGTTTTGTCAATTTATGTAACGAACTTTTGTTATTTAGTTTTAGCAATGTTATTTACAGAGGTCTGCTCTGTTAGCGACTTTAACATTGTTAATTTTTACGTTAACTTATTTATCATAGTATGTAAGACAATAAATGTAATCGAACAATAAGAAGACTTAATAACATTTTTACTTACTTAACAGAAAAAAAAATAGATACAGAAAAATTGTACAAATTTGTATGGAACATTTAGAGGTACCTTTACATTTTCACTCATAACTTTTGAACCGCTTGACCGATTTTGCTCATACCAAACTGCTCGGGAGGATGTTCAATAATCTGGGTAAAAATAGGCACCCCCGCTTGCGTCTTCGCGTCGTGATCGTGATTTCAACAGACAGACGGACAGACAGACGTACATCGCTAAATCGACTTAAAATTGCATGAGGATCACGAATATATATACACTTTATGGGGTCTTAAACCTATATTTCGACATATTACAAAAGGAATGACAAACTGATATATACCCTCACCATATATGGTGGAGGGTATAAAAAGCTACAGCTAGTTCGCCAGCTTTCCCTGAGGTGGCGACCAACAACTGTTCTAAGATTTACCATCTCGCGTAATAACAGTGTTGCCAGATTTGAAGTTATCCATATTTCACCACCTCTCATTTCTCTAACCCCTTTCCAAAGATGCAATACATAAGAAGAATAATAGAAAGAATCTCCTGAGTGTTGATTTTGATTGTCTTTCAAAAAAGTCGATTCCAGAACTCGTCAGTTGTTCTGAAATGGATAAATATTTTAAGAGTCTGATACAATGCACAAGTAAAAACATGATGCTGCACATTCCTGGTTGACCTGGTGATAAGCAGAAAAAAAAATAGTGCACAACTCGTACACAGCCTAAATACAGTACGCTTTGGTTGTGCGAAAACGAACGCAAACGCTGTGATAATGTACGATACTGTACTTTGAACACAAACACTACCTCGTAGTGACAGTGGCTTTTCTAATATGCACAGCACGAATACAGTTCGTTTTGTTTTTTGTTGCTAACTTTCGTGCTTGTTGTTGCTCGTGTATTATACTTTTTTTTGTTAAATAAACTTTTGAGAGAACTTTGGATAGCAGATTATAGATCTCAGAGAGACCTTTAAGATTGGCTAAGTTTTTAAGGCCTTACTCTCATGGAAAAAATATCCGCCTTTGAGTCTCTTCGTTGAAACGATAATTAACGCGCGAAGACGAAAGCGGATTTGCTGATTTTTACCCAAATTTTTTGTTATCCTCCCGAGGAATTTGATATTTAAATCAACAAAATCAGTTTAGCGGATTAGAAATAGTGAGTGTTAATGTAAAGGTACCTCTAAATTTTCCAAACAAATTGTTGCATTTTAGTATAATTTCATAGTAGTGTCTGGTGAATAAAATATTTCTACTTTTTCATCAGATGCCTAGAGGTGAATAATATTTAATATTCACTTTAAGTTTTTTTTCAACACAAATTAATTTCAATTTAAATAAATTCATACTACGGTACTGTCAATTTCCACTAAAGTGAACTTAACTACCCGGCTGTATTACAATACTAAATTATCATTTCAATTATATATCTATTTAATAACGAAAATTTTTTTAAAATAGAAAGCGCATTTTTGCTGCTAAAAAGCAACATTCAATAAACGCACATCAATCAGCAGTGATTAATGTGAATGCGTCAAGTTGAATATAAACTCTGTAAGAATAAACTAACAAGGAAAGCCTGTTGTGGGGTTCAATCAGATTTCGATAAAATTAAGTTATCCATTACAAGAAACATAGAAGCGAAATTTATGTTATTCTAAACTTAATTCACTATCAACTTTAACTTCTTTTGCTAGAAGGCATCTAAGAATTTCTTCAAAATGTGTTTCTTAATTTTTGCTTCGTATCGTGTGAGTTACATTAATTCCAATATTTGTTTTTTAACAGGACCTCCTAATATATATGTACCCCACGACAAATTATAGGTGGTAATAAAAAGCTATCATTGGGAAAGCATTAGCTAAAACAAGTAAAAAAAGGCTAAATTCGGCTGTGTAGAATCTTTGAATAGCCTCCACCAATATCCTAAAAAGATGTTCTCTACTGTTTTTGACACAAATAATATCAAAAACTTTTGAAGTAGGTGAAGAAGGTGAAAAAAAGTTTTGAGATGAAAAACTTTTAAGATGTGAAGAGAACTTTTTTGGTAGGAAAAAATTAGAGGTGAAAAAAAATTTTGAGGTTAAAAAGAATTTTTTGTGGTGAAAAAAATTTTAGTGGTGAAAAAATTTTGAGGTGAATACAAAATATTTACTGCTAAGCGACTGGTGAAAAAAATATGAGAAAATATGTTATGTACAAGTCGCTACTATGAAATTGTACTAAATTTGTATGGGCAATTTAGAGCACCTTTATATTTTCACTAGATTTTTTAACCATGAACTGCACAAAACACATTTTAAAGCATAGTTTTTAGCAAATACTCAATTTTGTTACTGACTCTGCAGCAAAATATGCCTAGTGGAGAGAATGCACTTTCTGATGCGCCACGTATTGATAAATAGTTGCAACGAATGTTATTTCTTTAAAAAATTAAAGTGTGTTTGTAGGATATTAGGCCTAATGGAGAGAATACAGAAAAGAATTTAATTTGTTAAAGAAAGAACATGAGTTGTAACTATTTGTCAATAGATGGCATTCTCTCCATTAGGCATATTTTGCTGCAGAGCTAGTCTCCATTAGCCATATTGTGCTACAATATGCAGTAGACTATCATTGATTTTCTATTTTCTTCGTAACATAAATGAATATTTGCCAAAAACTATGAAAAATATATTCAATATTCATTTAGATGTTTAAGAGCACAATATTGCACTTTATTCATGTTAATTTTTTATGAAAGAAAAAATTAACATTAATAAACATTTGCCAATCCCTCAATTCTCAAAAACACAAATACAAACGGAATAAAAAAAATACTATTTTCCTCTATGAAAATATATTTTTTGACATAAAAATGTAAAACAAATGCTTTTTTTAACATCTGAATGCATTAGAATTTGAAGTATGTAATCAATTTAATATTTTTGGTAAATAAATGAATTGAAAGCCTTATCCAAGGCTATATCGACCTAGCCATGGGGCAGGGTACATATTGTTTTAATTTGATTCTGCGGCACCTATTCAAAAGTAGAGGCACTAAAACAATTAAGTGTTTTGCTCTTTCTTTTATAAATAAATGCCTTTGGTTACAAAAGCAAAAAACACATTTTATGGAATGAAACGAAAAACCAACAAAGATTAACAGAAAAAAAAATAGATACATAAAAATTGTACCAATTTGTATGGAAAATTTAGAGGTACCTTCACATTTTCACTCATAACTTTTGAACCACTAGACCGATTTTTCTCATTTTCAATACCAAACTGCTCGGGAGGATGTTCAATAATCTGGGTAAAATAGGCATCCCCGCTCTCGTCTTCGCGTCGTGATCGCCATTACAACAGACAGACATCGCTAAATCGACTTAAAATTGCATTAGGATCATATATACTTTGTGGGGTCTTAAGCCTATATTTCGACATGTTACAAACGGAATGACAAACTGATATATACCCTCACCATATATGGTGGAGGGTATAAAAACATTGGTAAAGCACTAAATACAAACGCTTTGTCAGCGTTTGAAATAAGTGCTTTCCACTTACTTGTTTTACAATATTTTCGAATGTTTTGGTGGCGCTTAAAACAAATAATTTCCAGAACTCGTTTTATTAAATTTTGAGACTTTTGTTTTTATAAAAGAAGCAATCGCATTGGTGCTACCGTGCAACGGTGTTATCATTTTGGCATTGGGAAAGCGCTATTAGTAAGTGCTTTGCCAGTGTTGGCCCTTTAGAAATTTTCTACCTGTGTAGACACATTTTTTTTTTCTTTTCGCCAGCACGTTAGTTATTCAAGTTAGTTGAATTGGAAATAAAATATTACAATGACACCTATAACAAAAACAAACAATAAAATCAAAAAGCGTTAACAAAACTCTATTATGTCGATGCGTATGTGGGTGTGTTAGCATGGGGTTGTATTTTTACACATAAACAAATACGGTTTTATATAAATGCATAAAAAAGAGAAATAAATATATGAATGAATTTATTAAAAACAAATTCACCTTACACTGGCAACAGGTATTAAGAACAATAATTGAACCTATAGGTGTACAACATATTTGCCTTGGAATACTTAAATTTTATACAGTTGCCCATGATAGTTGCCCATGATAGTTCTTAACCTAAACAAGAAAAATAAATACAGTTTGAGAGTTTTTCTTTGTGTGGCTTTTTTTTTTAATTTTTGCTTTTATAATGCAATCTTCTTAAGTGCTTTCGATTTTTACTTACCTTGTTGTGGTAATGAAATTATTCCATCCTACTCGCATGTAACATATTTTTCTCCTAAACATACACATAAAGCATTCAAATGATTAGATCTATTTGATTTTTTCTTTTTTTTTTTTGTTACAAATTACAAACTGTTTGTAGTAAAACCACTTTGTAAATTATTTTCTTAAAAATGTTCACCCTACATATTTTTCTAATTTTATCAATAAAACTTTATTTGGGCAAGGAAATAAAACGAAAAAACAATACGTGCTTTTTCATAATAACCTTGTTTTAGTTTTTCACACAAAATTCTTTTGCAAACTATTTTTTTATGTTTTATGGTGCCCCTGTAAACTTGTACTTTTTCGTATAATAAAACATAAGAATTGGAAGTCCATTAAATACCACATCTTATTGGTTTTTGGTGTTATGTTATTCAACACGTTGCACACTGGAATGAATATTGCAGTTTTTACACACTTGAGTGTGTGGCAGTGGTTGCCGGCTGTGGAAAGCGGTTTTGATTTATTCTTTTTCACCCATTTCTAATGATCGGCTAGAAAATATTCAAAAGATGGAGTAATATTAGAAAAACCTCGCTACCATCATTATTATAGTGAACATTTTATTATTGCATTATTGCCACCATTTATTTTATAACATGACTAGCGGGAAAAGCCCGCCGCGTAGAAAAAGGTTGCACGGGCTAACGCCCAGGAGTACACGCAGTCCTCAGATAATTACCCGGAGTACCATGTCGCTGCCCAAACAACAATGGGTTAGCCCATACTCCAGGTAAAACATATTTCAATTTTCAGATTTTTTCCCTCTTAACGCCCATTTTTACCATGTATCTGGCTAAAGTTCTAAAATGTAGCTGACCAATACTCCAGTTAACACATATTTCAAATTTCAGGTTTCTGGCTAAATCGGTGTGTGCAGCCCGTTAAGGGGAAGGCTTTTCAGATTTTTGCCCCTTCCTGTATACATTTCCAAAAATCCAACATAGGTGAATGTCTACGCTGGAGGAGAAACCTATGTACCAAATTTCAACTTCCCAACTCCAGCGGTTTTGGCAGGACGTCAAGGGTGAGAATTTTCCCCTTTTCTACTCATCCGCTGTTAACTACATTGGTGGAAAAACCTATGTACCAATTTTAAACTTTCTAGCTTTTTTGCCCCGTCACTAGGTCCAGCGCTTTGGGCAGGCCGTTAAAGCAGAGAAATTTCACCCTTTTAAGCGCCATTATTACCACGTCCCTGGCTAAAATTCTAAAATGTATCAATGAGTTAGTCCATACTCCAGGCAACACATTTTTGCAGGCCGTTAAGGTAAAGATTTCTCCCCTTTTTTCCCTCCCCGTAGGAATTTACAAAAATCCCACCTGGGTGGATGCCTGCACCTAAAGTGGAATATACCGAATTTCAACTTATCAACTCTAGCGGTTTGGGCAGGCCGTCAAGGGGAGATTTTACCCTTTTACGTCTATCCCCGTTGGACTTTCTAAAAATGACGTCTTAGCTGTTATTTACTCTGAAGAAGGAGCCTGCCAAAATTCTAAAATGTATCTTATTAAGGAGTTAGCACTTACTCCCTGGAAGGCATATTTCAAATTTCAGGTTTCTAGCTAAGGGGGTTTGACAAGGCCGTGAAGGGGATTTTTTCTCCCTTTTTGCCCCTCCCCGAAGAAATTTCCAAATGCCCCGTCTTAGGGGATGTTTACGCAGGAGGGGGACCTACATGCCAAATTTCAGCGTCCTATTTCCTGCGGTTTGGCTTGGGCGATATTGAATGAGTGAGTGAGTGTGTGAGTGAGTGTGTGAGTGAGTGAGTGAGTGAGTGAGTGAGTGAGTGAGTGAGTGAATGAGTGAGTGAGTGAGTGAGTGAGTGAGTGAGTGAGTGAGTGAGTGAGTGAGTGAGTGAGTGAGTGAGTGAGTGAGTGAGTGAGTGAGTGAGTGAGTGAGTGAGTGAGTGAGTGAGTGAGTGAGTGGGTGATTGAGTGAGTGAGTGAGTGAGTGAGTGAGTGAGTGAGTGAGTGAGTGAGTGAGTGAGTGAGTGAGTGAGTGAGTGAGTGAGTGAGTGGGTGGGTGTGAGAGAGTAAGGAAGTCAGTTAGTAACATTATTCCGATTATAACGATTGGGTGTAAGCATACTGTGGTAACAAAAATTCTGACTATGAAAAAAATATGATAATTATGGAACAATCAAATACTGACAACAATCAATTAATGATTATAAATCAAATAAAACATGACTTCGGAATTTATGTTGTAGTCATAAGAGTGTCTTGTTTCAATCAAAAAAATTGTATCAGTTCAGTCACCCATGTAAAAATGATAGTATATGGTAATTTTTACCTGGGTGTTTTATTTTTGAAAATGCCTTATAACTATATAACATTATAATTTACAATAATCAATTCATTTTCGAAAACATAAAACAATATAGTACTAGATTTTTAAAAATTTGTTTGTTACAACAAATTTTCCTTTCTATGGACTTTGCCTTAAAATTCTAAGTCCTTTCTTTGAATAAAAAATTCTTAGATTCTGAGGACTTTTCATCATGAAAAATACTAAGCTTATAAAGACTTTTTCTAATAGAGATATTCTTAGATTCTAAAGACATTTTCTTAAAGAAAATTACCGAGACTCTAAGGACTATCTAAAAAAAATTTTAAAATGTCCTTAGAATCTAAAAATTTTTCTATTAGAAAAAGTCCATAAAATCTATGTTTTTTTTATTAAAAAAGACTTTAGAATTTAACTTTTTTGAAGTAATTTTCTTTAAAAGTCCATGAAATCAAAGAAGTTTTCCTAAATAATTTAATATCAAATTTTTTTCTTTAGGAAAAACATTTCTTAAAGAAACATTCTTAAATTTAAAGAACTTTTTCATGTTTGGAATCATAATAGACCATATTTTGGTAAAGTTATGGTTATTTTATTATAATAATATGATAACTGTAATATAGTACGAATTATAATCCCAAAAATATATAACGCTCTTCGAATATGATTGCCGCAACCATGTTTTTTCTCTGCGGAATTTAGGCGTTTTTGCACTTGCGGAGTGCCCAAAGCTGGTATTGATGAGGCAATTTTTTCGGAGTATCGGCCTTCGGCGGAAAATTAGAGATAATGATAATAATTCCTACAAAAAATTGGACTATACCGCAAATTATATTCAGATTGAGATTACCCTCTTTAAAACTAATTCAATCAGCAATTTATAAAAACATGTTAATACTAAATTTACTATTCGCGAATAAATTGATTTTTGTTTTGACTCACGCGAATTATTATTTTTTTTCTTTTTGTTTGATTCGCGAGAAATTAACTTCCATTGGGTACATTGATTTAATAAAAATTTAAAATCCAAAATTATATTTATGTCTAATAAATCAGTGCTATGAACTGTAATCGAGTCCTTTCAACAAATTAAAAAATTCACATTAGTTCGCAAATTTACTTTTAAATTCCGGCGGTGCATTCAGGGAAAAATTTTGAGAAATATGAGTTAAAAAAATTGTGGACTTCGGAAGAGTCTGGAAAGAAGTGTTGAAGATTATTTCCATTAGGGACATCTAAATAGAAGTTTACAAAATTTTTAAATGCCCAAGGTGCCTTACTTTGGGATCTAATGGCTCATCTCCCGATGAGTGTGTGATGTCTTCCCTCTAAATTTTAGCTCGGAATCACTTTGGCTACGACTTTATGAAGTTTCATGTTATTCCGACCGACCAGTAAGAAATGGCTAAATTATTTTTTAAATATTTTAAATCAGCTCCACAGTGCACTGTGTAGTTTTCTTGTTTCTCAAAATGCGAGATTTAATCTCGTTTAGGAAATGACAAGTTATGAATTTAAAATTACTTTTTGGCTAATTAAATTACAGAATATTTGATACACCAAAAAATTGAATCTCCACCCCAGTATGTGTTTTCTTTTTTTTGATAACCTGTAACTAACATCTATGGTATACTATTTCCAATACCATTACAAAAAAAAAAGGTTTTGTTAACAAGTTTTAGTTTTTGGCTGCTTAAACATTTTCATTTTCGTGTGAAAATGAAACAGTAAAACTGCTTGTATTTAATGGTATTAGTAGCATCATTATTACAAAAGTTTACTTTTCTTGTTAGTAGCTGTTTCTGATGTTAAGTAGTTTTTTTTTTACTTTTACTTTTTTGTTATTTTATAAAATAGTAATAAATTACGTTGCATCACGAGTGTATTAAAAATATATATTTTTTTCCTTTGTAATACACAGTTTGTTCATTAAAACAAAGTTTTTCCCCTTATACATGTTTATGTCAGAGTACATCGATACGTATGATTAATACTTGATTGCAATTAGTTAAATATTAATTATACGTATGGGATTTTATATGAAAAGTTTATTATTTATACTTTATTCAATGGGGATAACAAATAGATTAAAATTAATTTTTAAAAGCTTTATATGGCTGATAAACAAATATTTATTATTTTTTATTACACCATTAGGGCTGGGTAGACAATTTAGCTTATTCTTAATAGTGGAAAAGGTACATTTCTTAAAACAGGATTCATTTAAACAATTTTTATAATTTTCATCTTGTTGGAGGACTTTTTGTTATTTCTAATTGTTTAAATTATATTAATTTTACTTTGAAGCGATTGAATAATTAATTTTGTGATTTAATTCACAATATTAAAATCAAATAAATCATGTTTCATTTAAATATTTTATTAAAAGTGAATAAATTTGTTTGATTCTAATAACAAAACTTAAATTGATTCTTTTAATTTAATATTGATTGAATAAATTGAAAACAGTTTCAATTAATAAAAAGAACTTTGCCGATTGATTCAAATAGATTTGAAATTTTAATTAGATTTAGCAATTGAATTGAGGAATTATGTTTTCAGAGGTATGATACACTCAAAATAGTTTGTTGGTAGAATTTACTGAAAATGGCAATTAAAACAGGTATATGCAGTTCAAAAGGCGACAAGTGATAACATTTTTTTTAATAGTTAAAAATAACTAATCATTTTATAAAAATAACAGGAAAAATTTTACTAAAGGGTGTCCCAAGAAGAACGCAATTTTTAAATCTGGCAACATTCGAAGTGTCATTGTTTGACATTTGAACAATTGTTATTGTTTGCTAGTAGAATATACGAGGTTAGTAAAAATGGAGCGCTACACGAATGAACAACGCGTTCTCGATGTGAAATTGTTTTACCAAAATGGTGAAAGTTTTGCGGCTACAGTTCGCAAATTGGGATCAATTTGGGGTCACAATAATGCTCCAAAAGAGTCAACTGTAAAGAGATAAATGGATATATTTGCCGAAACTGGGTCTGTTAGTGATGTAAAGACAACAACGCGCCATCGACCAGGTCGATCGACCGAAAATGTCGCAGCTGTACGTGATGATGTCGCTCAAACTCCATCCACCTCAATTCGACACCGAGCTCAGCAAATTGGTGTCTCCAAATCCACTTTGCAGCGAATTTTGACGAAAGATTTGCATCTCCATGCATACAAAGTTCAATTGACACAGGAACTGAAGCCAGCTGACCATGGACAGCGAAGGGAGTTCGTTAATTGGGTATTGGAGAGACAACATGAAAATGCTGATTTTGCCGATAAAATCATCTTCAGTGACGCGGCCCATTTTCATCATGATGGCTTCGTCAATAGGCAGAATTGTCGCATTTGGGGTGAGGAAAATCCTCGAGTGATTCACGAGAAGCAAATGCATCCTCAACGTGTCACTGTGTGGTGTGGTTTGGAGGAATCATTGGACCTTTTTTTATGAAAATGAGGCAGGTCAAGCGCAAACAGTCAATGGTGTTCGGTATCGTGAAATGA
The DNA here is from genome assembly GCA_949748255.1 of Eustalomyia histrio. Taxonomy (NCBI): domain Eukaryota; kingdom Metazoa; phylum Arthropoda; class Insecta; order Diptera; family Anthomyiidae; genus Eustalomyia; species Eustalomyia histrio. The sequence goes on along the minus strand of OX456523.1, from coordinate 49,392,813 downwards.
TAACCAGTTTTTTCTTGCCTAGAATTGAAGAAATGAATGTGGAGGGCATGTGGTTCCAACAAGACGGCGCCACATGTCATACAGCCAGAGAAACAATTCAATTGCTGCATCAGTCATTTCCCGGTCGTGTTATTTCGCATTTTGGAGATCAGAATTGGCCGCCTAGATCGTGCGATTTAACACCATTTCATTTTTTTCTTTGGGGTTTTTTGAAGTCGATGGTTTACGAGAATAAGCCGACGACGACTCAAGCCTTAAAAGAGGAAATTGGACGCTGCATTAATGAAATACCGCAGCATTCATGCAAAACGGTCATTGAAAATTTCATTAAAAGATCGGGTGCATGCCAGCAAAGCCGCGGCGGCCATCTGCACGATATATTGTTCCATACATAACCTCATTCTGTCTACTTTACGATATAATAAAGTTTCACGATTTTTTTTTAAATATCTGTGTTTTATTTAAAATTTAAAAATTGCGTTCTTCTTGGGACACCCTTTAGAATTATTTTAGAACAACTGACAAAAAAAAGTAAAAATAACAGTTTTTTTAAAAGTTAATTTTCATTCTTTGGATTACAAAAACATTTACAGGGTTGTTTTATATGAAAATATTAAATCGACAAAGCCAGCATATCTTAGATTTTACTCAAATTAATTGTATATTGGGGAAAACATTTCAAGTGTACGAACTTTCAACTTGTACCAAGTAGTAATTAAAAAAAAATTTAAGCGGGATCGGTCAAGGACTCTCCGAGTTGGAGTGTGTTGAATTTTAACATTTTTGTGAAACAAAGATACATATGTTTTTGAAAGCTGTTTCTTCTGTTTAAAAAATTGTTTGCCTTTTTTTGCACAATTTTTTTTTAAGAAAGCTTAGCTCTTTTCCTTTAAAAGGTGTCCTATCTCCACTTCAGTGCAGTCTTACACTTAATCATGAACTTGTGTTTGGATGGGGAGCTAAGAATGGGGAGTTAAGGATGTTGTGGCCTACACTGCTGACTTGACGATAGTAGTAAAGGAGCTATCTGGGCAAGGACCTGTAGAATTAGAAATAATCCTAACAAAACGGAGCTTGCGCCTGTTACCCTGGAGGGCATAGAAATCTAACTTTCTGACAACAAAGTATCTTGCTATAATTATGAGTCGCTGGGGGCTAAAACTTAAAATTGTTCGATGGATATACACAGGGGTAGTTTGCTCTATTCCGGGCACTGAATAAGGTGACCTATCTTAAATATTTTGCAGAGGGTACAGAGAATGGATTCTGTGAGCATCACGAGGCACTTCGAACTACACCCTCGGATATACTGTAAATTATACTGCATCTTATTTCCTTAAACGTACTGGAAAAGCAGGTAGCGACTGATTTGCCTTAAAGGCTTCGACTCATATCACAATGGGTCATAGTGATAAGATGATTTCTGCCGAATGTGGACATGGAATGTGGCTGTGCATGAACGCCTTTTTATTGTGTTTATCTCGGCTAAGGACTACTGAGCGGGTGGTGCACCGGTGAGAAAGCATAGCGTCGAGTTTTATACGGGCGGATCAAAGCTTGAAAACCGTATTGGATTTGGAATATATTCCGGGAGGAGCTTTCTCGGAGATTGCCATATCCCTGAAGTTTGCTTTAGGCTGAGGTGATGTCGATAGGGGGCTTGGATTAAGCGCAATGTCCTGCCCACGACAGGCGTAAACATACAATCTGATAGTTAGGATGTGCTCAAGTCCTTGATATTAGCGCACTTAATTTTGGTAACTGCCCATAACTGCCGCGTATTGTTCGGAACCGCCTTACTTGCAAGGTTGGAAACCACCTTAAATTTTCCCGTGGAACCCAAAAATATAGAAGTATTGGCAACTTGTAAGTTGAGCAATTGGCTCTACTCCGAGAAGGGGACTAATCTCAGCTGGGCTAACGGGGGGTGTATCAGGGAGCTTCTATCGCTATCAAGGAGCATGTTTTGTATTTGGGTGGCACGCACAGAGATCGGTGCACTTTTCTGACCTCAGTGATCTCTCTGGTGCCGAAATCTCGCACCTCTTAAGCTTTGTACACATATCAAACTGGTTTAGCGGTGAAGTCCGATTGCCAGTGATCAATCTGACTCGTGGCATCATAACGATAAATATAGCCGACAAGAAAAGTACCCCAACCTAAATACTCCGATTTTTATAAAATTTTACTGTGTGATAGAAAAAATAAATCAAAGAACTGCATGTCTCATATTTTCGGCCACCACAGGGATCCAGGGGGTAAAATGAAGGGAAGACATCCGGTAATTTTGAGTACTTTTTTATTCGGCAGCATGTCGAAAATAAACTAAATAATATATTCATCCAATGAGGATGTTTGATATATATAATGTCTATGTTTCACCATAGGGTTGCCAAGTAGTTCTTACAAGTTAAAAAAGAGGATTCGGGAAAAATTTGCTAATAAATAAAATGACACAAATATTTTTCAAGGTACCAGTAAAAGTCCTCAACATTCCGTTATAACGATGTCACACTAATACACATATGTTTGCTTAACTTAAAAAGCTAGAAAAACATAAAATACTATATTTTAAACCTCTTTTTGACCACTTAAAATTTCGATCGATCTTAGATTCTTTCCCATCACATATCCCAATTTCATCAAAGTCAGGGTGTTTAGGTTAAGGTACTCTCCTTGTAAGCCTTTTTCTTTAAATACAATTTTATATTATTGTATAATTACATGCGAAATGAAATGCAAAATGAAATGATACCCCTCTAATGTGATCTTAATACATATTTATAATTTTTGCTCCTGAAATCCATTACATATTTATTACAAAGTTTTTCTTTTCTTTGGAATTATTTTTTAAGATATTCTTCATGAAAAAGTTAGGGAAATACATAAATAAATCATTAGTACTAATAGTGAAAGTATTTAGTTACATAAAACTTTGTTTTGGGCATTAAAGTGTAATTAAGTTTTTAATAATGTTTACATTAAGAAAAAGGTTTCTTTTCTTCCACTTAGTTTACAAATCATGAACGAGTTTATTCACTAAATGAGCACAATTTAAAAACTTTGTGAACAAAAAAACAAAGTACCAAAAAAAATCTTTATTATTCTTAAGGCACATTTACAAGCGAGAGAAAACTGCTAAAGATAAAACAAAAAATCACCCTAATTAGCTGAATCATTTACAATAGTGCTATTTAGATGTGTTTCCTTTATTTATCTCTAGCAGTTTTCTCTCGCGTGTAAATGTACCTTTATGAATAATGTATAGACTTAATAATGTAAATGGTAAAATTTGAACTTGAAAGCTTAAACTTGAAAGCATAAAATAAAGGTCTAAAACCTTAGTCGTTAGTACCTATGTAAATAAATATATTCTCATAATTTAATATGATTATAGATGCTATAAATAAATAAATAAAAAACAGATTCATGCTGCACGCAGAGAAAAAACATGGTTGAGGCAATCATATTCGAAGAGCATCATATATTTTTGGGTTTATGGTTGTGCCAACCATAGTCGTAATTTAATATTATTATCATATTATAATTATACAATGACCATATATTTACCATTATATAGTCCCTGCAATTATATTATGATTCAAAAATTACCATATTATGGTTCAAAATAAAAATATTATGATCTTGAATTTATCATATTATGATCGCACGTAATGATAGTATGCTCAATATGTTATCATATTAAGTACTTTTTGAAGAAAAATTGTTAAGGAAAAATCATAGATTCTAAGAACTTTTTTTTTCAAGAAAACTTTAATGCTGTGAACTTTAAAAACAAATCTTAATTTTTTTTTTTAAATTCTAAGGACTTTTTTAAATAAAAAACATCTTAGATTCTAACGACATTTTTAAGATTTTTTTAAAAAGTTGTTCTTAGAAAGTTTTCTTTTAAAAACAATCCTTCGAATCTAAGTATTTTTTATGATGAAAAGTCCTCAGAATCAATGAATTTTTCTTTTAAAGAAATACCTTAGAATCTAAGTTTTTTAGGAATATAAAAATTTTTATCTAAGAAACAGTTTGCGAAAACTGAGAATTTTAGTTTAAAGAAAATTTCATGAAATCTAAAAATGTTTTTATCAGATAAATTTACAAATATTTTATTAATATTCGGAGAACCTTTTACAAGAAATGAATTAATAAACGTATTTTATTAAAAAAAACATTAATTTATTGAAAAGAATTAAAAAGAAATCTTTATATAGAATCTTATAAATTGATTAGTGTAATTAATATTATATGTATGTATGAGGAATTTTCAAAAAAGAACCCTTAAAAAAAATTTCTAAAGTTAAAAAAATTAAGTGTATTTTAATGGGTCAATTAATGAAATGTTAATGAAAGTTATTTTCTACCCATCTGATATTTGTCCAATTTTAGTAAAAATTTTACTGAACTGATAAAATTTTGGTTTTTATTTCATAAAGTCAATATTATGACTATAAATATCGAAGTAATATGTTCTTTGATTTATAATTATTCATTGATTGTTGACAGCATTTTATGGTTGCATAATTATCATATTTTTTTCATAATCAGAATTTTTGTTATCACAGTAAGGTTACAGCCAATCATGTTATAAAATATAAGGTGGCAATCATAAAATATTAAAATATTTACTATAATAATGGTGGTAGCGACCATGTTGATGGTTAGAAAACCAATAACTTTATTGTGACAACCATACACGATTGCAGCAAGCACAATATAGTAGCAGTGATCATGTTGCAAACATGTTTTTTCTCTGCGTGTGGTAACCGAATTTGCATCACTGTCAATTAACCATTACTTCAACTGATTTTCTACTGTCACTACCGTAAAATTCAAATATCACACTTGAATCATTCGATTGGCTAAAAAATCAGTTGTTACCAATGTACAATTGGAGTCCGAAAAGATAATGTTTCATTTATTTTTCTAAAATTTGAAAATGATCATGATCCTTAATAAATTATAATTTCTGAGCGCTCTTAAATATTTCGGTTGGGCTTAATCATCATTAAAAGTTTTTTTTTAATTGTAACACACAAAAAATTATTTATTAAATTCCTTCAATTAAAAATTTTACAAAATTCATTCACCTCATAAGTACTTTTATTGTGTTATAACAACAGGATATTTAAATTGTTAAATACTGTATTTTATTTAAATGAATATTTATGCAATGATGGTGGTATTTAATATTAATAACAAAATAAATACTAAGAGTTGCATTTTTCATTTATTTGTTCATTGCCTTTCAATATTGACAATTTGATTTTCGAAAAAAAAAATTTAACTCATCATTGATTTTTGTATAAATAAACTGACAGACAATTTTTTTGTATTTTTATAACACAGATGTTCAAGCAGAGCTTTTAATGAATGGAATTCCTTATTTAATTTTCAATTTCGACAATTCTCAAAATCCAATTTTACAAATCGTGTAATTGCTACAATATTTTAAGTATTTAATTCCTTTTTTGAAATTTCTTTAAAAAGTAAATATTAAAACTTAAAAATTGTAAATATGAAAACAGTTAGCATACCACACATCTGAATATATTGGAACTAATAGAATACGAAATTTTTTTTTGGAGTAGATTATTTTGATAAATTTTAAAATTTGTGTTCGAATCTCTTGATTAAGTGAATTATCTACACATCAGTTTTCAAGGAAAATCGTACTAGTTTGGCTGTTTAAATCAAATAAAGATTTATTTATTTTTTATATTTATGTATTTTTTATTGTTTCTAAATAATTTGGGAATTCCCAAATTGATAAATCAAAAGAAACAAAATCAAATAATTGAATTGCCAACTTATAAATCGAATTAGTTCGCAAAAATTGAATTCATTTACTCATAAAACCGAAAACGATAAATTTATTGAATTATATATTAGTGAATTCGAGCGAATGAATTCCCTGCAACTGTTTAAACAAAAATGAATCGATTTAATAGGAAATTAAATTCGATTTTTGGGAACTTCATTCAAAATACAATTCAGTCTTCTTAGCTCTGTATTCAAGTGCATCATTTACACATACTGGTTAACTTCATCGTTCGGTCATCATTTCCTTTTTGACTGTTGTATGATAGCACACACACATACACTGGTAATTATGAATATTTATTAACCCAGGGACATTAGTTGGCGTATATATTCAACTCTATCTTAATCCTATCTTATGCCGGACAAATTTTATTAAAAGTAAAAGTCAGTTATATGCTACTTAAAAATGTAGCATATAACTGACCAAAACCAATTATAGCATTGGTTTTCGATCCAATTCTAGTTTGAAATAAATAAAGCAGTTAGTTTCGCTGGGTGGAATATTTTTTATTTGTGTATAAAAATCCAGATAAAAACAATAATATCATGTCATATACAGGTACATGGCCTTATTTAGGTCAACTTGTAAGTCCCTTCAGATTGGGGTGTAAATAGATAAAAATTGTCACATTTCACTCACAGAAAGTTAGTTTAGGGGAAAAGTTTAGTAAAGATAGTAAAAAATAGCATGTTAACAAACAGGCTTTATATATGTTTTCAGTACTGTTGATATATTTGATTCTCAAATTCGCCTCCTGGCTCGAGCGACCTAAATAATTTTCTTTCTTATCAAAGTAATTTGTGTTCTTTATATTGTTTTGAACACTCTATATTGCTATGTCAGATAGACTTCACGTTGACTTCTATAAGATACGTGGATTAAGGGCAAATTTTTCTTCCTTTATGCATGTGAAAAGGGTGGTTACCTTTAATGGATTCGAAGACATTTCTGATTCTATTTCAAAAACTTTGGAGATGTTTCCGGATAGTGAAATTGCCAATGCTGGCGATTTTAGTGTTCGCAACTCCTCCTAGTTCGAAAATTAGACCCATACAACTATACGTTGAGTTATTCGTCTCGCATAACCATCTGGCGCAATTAGTAAATGAACCAACTCTTATTACGAGTGTTGAAGACGAACACGAAAGTACTCTCGACTTTTTTCTTACATCGCACTTTGCAACCTTTTCGCATCCTTTCAATCATTAATGAAAATGGTGGAAAATTTAATTTTGGTTTGAAATAAATTATTCATTCTTACAAAACGCGTTTCGGCTTAACTAAAGAATAAATATAGGTTTAACCAACTTGTAAAAAGAGGAAACGTTTAGAACTTGACTCTAATTCTGAACTGCTACAAACAGGCGTGAACCAAGAGTTTTAAATCAACCACTGCCAATTCTCGAAAAAGTATCGTGTACTATGTCTAAGATATACTTTCGAGCTCGTGTAGGTAAAATGTTTTTACGGTAGGTATACCAGCACTGGTGCTGAAACAGTGTTCTTCAATGTCAGATCGTCGATTGGCTATCTTTAAGAAGGGTGCGTTCAATAACCCTGAAAATTAACGTCCAAACGCAATATGCTCTACGCTCTCGAATGTGATGAAGAATGTGGTAATTACCATCTTGTTAATTATCTAAATTCCAATTCGGAGTCTAGCATTGTTTTCTCAGCATTGGGGTCGGTATTGGCATCAGTTCTCTCGATTTACTACGTTTCTGTACGTGTTGTTATAAATGGAATTTCATCCAACGAATTTAAGCTCAATACAGAGTCTCCGCAATGTTAGGTTTCTTCTCCCCCTCTTTTTCTCATCTTTATTAATAATCTTTTTGACAGAACTTTCAACCCCTGCGCAGATGGCAGCAACATTTGTTACTTTTTTCTTTCGGTTGTAGCCCAATCCTCTTGGAAGTTGGGAGCAAAAGGCAGAATATGAATGACACACTCAATTGTGATCTTTCGGAAATCTCCAAGTAAAGTCATGCTTATAGAATCTTTTTCAATGCAGGTAAGACCCAATGTTTGTATGTTAACCCACAGGATTGTGTGGTTGGCAATATCATCAATATATATGGGTGATGTCAATATCGAGGAAGCCGATTCTCTTAAAGCGATATTCATAAAAAAATCTTAATTCAAGTTTCAAATGCATTTTAGTTCAAAAACATTTTAAGCCTAAATAAGGTTTATTAAAAATTCGTATTCATAATCAGTATTTTAACTAATAAACGATTTAATGTTTTTTTAACTTGAAGATGGCAACACTGTATTTTTTTATTTGTCATATTAATCGTAATGATGCAAATCAATGATTACTAAACCATACGGTACTCGTTTCTATGTATTTTTTTTGTCGTTTTTCAGAAAAATATTTTTTTTATGAAATAAAAAATTTATGGAAACTTGTTTATTAATTAAAAAAAGAAAAAAGAGTCTTATTTGACTGCACAGTAAAAGTGTTACATAGATAATGATTTTATTGTAGATAAAAAAGTATTCAAATTACCGGTTTTATTATCTTTGTTTTGATTAAACAACACACCACTATAAAACACATTGAATAATATCCAAATATATTATAATTTTTGCTTAAATTTTTTATCCAGAATTGAAAACGGGTCGCTCCTCTTTTTGTAAATTTTTGTCTGACGATTGTTTGAAATTTGGGCAATAGTTTCTAATATAAACAAAATACAATTAAAAATATCATATTTTCCATATAAAATGGTTCTTACCAATTCTTTTCATCAAATATAGAGGGTCCATTATTTACTAAACAAAAACAAATAATTTCTTTTATTTAAATGTCAATTTTTTGCAAAAATGTTTAAAATGAAAATAAACACAAGGCAAAAATGTCAATTTAAAATAGGTTTAAAATAGGGTCGAACCAATTTTAAAATTTGTTTATTTAAACAAGGTTTTAAAAAAGGTATTTTAAGCTAAAATTCGTTTATGAATACAATTTTAGCAAATTTCGCTTAAAATTGATTTGAAATACTGTTTAAAATTTTTATGAATACCGCTGTTAGTGTTCTGGGAAAAAAATATTGATGAACGTTGGAATAGGTACGTTTTTGAAGTGTCGAATTAAGCATTCAAGTGTCTTAGTTTCCTAAAACGGTGTATGAAATATTTCACCCCATCCAATCTCCTTACTATTTAAACCTATTTTCGACTGAAGGTGGAGTACAACTCCCATATATGAACAGGAGCTTCAAAGTCTATTTTGGAGCTTTGGGACCGTATGCAAAGTAAGACTTCGGCACTTATTAATGACAGTAGGGTATCCAGCTCAATTGATTGGTTGAAGCATCGTCGGAATGGTGGATGTTCTATCGATATCACCATGTGAATTGTTCTGCCGAGATAAATTAATAGGTGATCTGGTAGGTTTAGCCCTTAGTGTTGGTATATCGTAAAAAAAAATGTGTTATGGTTTATTGTTATGTGGTTTAAGAATTAGCAACACAACTAATTGCTATAGGGTGGAAGCGCCATACACTTCCAATGAGGCGAGGTCCAAATATCAACTATTATTTGTTTTTAATGTATATCAACAAACCCTATTAATGGCCCCAAATTGGAAATCATTATACATCTCCTAGTCCTGCACATCAATATGCATTATTGCATATATGATATATATGCACAAACAGTGATGTAACAATAGTGATTGAGTAGGAGGTGATATGAACAATAGTGTGGCCTGAAACTTTAGCATAGGAAAGGCAAGTAGTGAAAAATAATAAATTTTTAAAAATCTTAATTTTCCACTGAGTAAACGATTTCAAAAGATTTAGTTTTTCCCAATTGTGTAGGCCATGTAAAACTTAAAATCTCCCACATTTTAAAGTTTCGTCCCATTCTAATGGATATGGGCATTGGAATATATATGTATATATATAAGGTATGTTTTATTTGCTATTTTATTCGTAACAAAAAATATTTTAATCGTAGACTTTCAAAATTATAACATCACAGAAAGTTATGGTCAAACAAAAACGAAATTGGGGATAGAAGAAAGTTGTTTGTTCGTTTCATAGCTTAAGTTACTTAAGTTAATTTTGTTTTACCTTAAGTCATGTAAATAAAAATTTTATATTAAAACTATAAAGAGTAAATTTAGTTCGCTAGAACCGACATATTTTTTGCATATTTGTATTCGTATTTGTGTTTGTTTTTTATTATGAATTGATAGGATCACATATCAACTGAATGAATTGATTGATGTGAATACGTTTTAAATACATCTATTATGGTAATAAAAAGTAAAATAAAAAGCTTTGCATGCCAAAAAAAAAACAAAAGCAAATTTCTGATCTAGATTTAATAGTCCTATGAGTCCAACAAATTATTTGTTGGTCAAAATAGACACACTTAACACACAAAAATATAAATTTTTTTATTAAAAATTTAGTTCAATGACAAAGTTCATTACTTTTGTAATTAATTCAATGAAAAAAATCATCAATACTATTTATCAGTTACAGAAATAATTGACAAAGATTTTTATTTGCCTGAAGACCTAAAATTTAAAATGTTCTGTGAAATAAGAGCTAATACACTTAAAAGAACGTAGTAAAATATGGATTCAAAAGGAAAAAGTGCCATCACAAATGGTCCTCTCAATCCGCTAGGGCCAGAAACCTGAAATTTAAAGAACGAGTGGAATTGGAACACTGTAGTTATTAAACAAAATGGAATATTTGTACATATATTAAAAAGGGATTGTGTCGTTTATTTTTAGTTGATCAAAAATTAACTGAAACAAATCAGGAAATATAATAGATTTTTCCTTTGTTTTAATATTTGTTATATGTGTTTGTTTTTAAATAAAAATATTAACTGAATTTTTTAACTAATACGGTAAGTTTGTTATTTTATGCATTATTTTTATTGAATGACTAGAAGAAAAAAAAGTTGAAGTTGAACAATTTATTCTATTGATAACAACTTTACGAATTTTCTTTTAAAATAACAAATGAACCTTCCCAGGAACATTTTTTAGAACCGGTTGCCAACACCATATATTCTAGAACTGGTTCCAATGTAACAACCCGCAGTTGTCTTATTGCTTTTAAAGAACCGGTTATATTTTACAAAGTTAGAACTTGTTGTAGAATCAGTTCTTTAGAATCTTCTTTGGAACAGAAGTTGTATATATGAAAATTATTTTTACATTTTTAAAAATATTTTGAATGATATCAAGTTTATCAGTCATGGTTAAGTTTTTTTTTTTTTTAATTTATGTAAAGATTAAAATTAAATGTTATTAATTTTTATTTATTTGAACTAAATTCATTTGTATTATATGAAAACTATTTATCACACAAATAGAACTAAATCTGTAGAAATAGCAGGAAAAACTACTAAAAATTAGTTAAATTTTTTAGAAGAATTTTCTTTCTAAAAATGTGTAAGATGAAAACACAAAAAAACCTTTTAAATTTATAAAATTTTAGTCATTATCGAAGTAAATTTTAGTTCATTAGAAATAACAATTACCCTGCTAAAATAAGCAAACAATTTTGCTGAATATTAGTCCACCAAAAATTGCAAGCAAAAACTGCCAAATCTACTATTTTTTTATATTTCACTCTATTGTAGTTAAATATATCAAAAAAGTATTTAGCAGAATTGTTTGTTAAAAAATTATTAAAAAATATTGTTTGCTGTTTTTAAAGGATTAAATTGTAATTTAAAAATAAAGTATGAATTAAAGTAAAACTGCTAAAACCACAGAATTCCTGTGATCTGTTGAGTTTACAAAACTCTAATTATATTTAAGTTACTATTTATTGTTTTGCAATTACTATTTTTGTTAGCTGAAATTAGAAAAATGTTGTTAATTTTTTGCAGACTAAAAATCATTTCAGTCTATAACAACAATTTTTCTAATTTTAGCAGAAAACATGTTATTTGCATTAAACTAAAATATATACAAAGTTAACAACATTTTTGTCGATTTAACAGTTTTTATTTGCTGTTTTTGGTCCACTAATATTTAGCGAAATTGTTTGCCAATTTTAGCAGGACGATTGTTATTTGAATTTAAATTAAAATTAAACTCAATTACTATTAACATTTTGTACATACAACAAATTTTTTTGTTGATTATTTTTTATCAAGTTTAGCAAAAATATTCTGCAGTTTTTTCTGCATTTTCCATTTTGAAACATTTTTAGTATTTTTTTAAAGATGTATTTTGCGTTTTTTAGTAAAAAAAATAAATATATTTAAAAAAAATACATAAATTCTTTTGTTGGAAGAAATGGTTCATTCAGTTCTTTAAAGCTTTTTCAGAATGCATTCCCAAAGCTATGTTGCACAATACGTTCCTAAATTGATTCCGAAGAACTAGCATGTCTTCCTTTTATACATTTTGGAATCAATTCCGTAAAAAAAAAACTATATAAAAGTAACTAGTAAAACAACTGATTCTTCAACCGATTCCAAAGAAGCGGCACTTGTTCTAGTTTAGCGTAATAGAACCGGTTGCTTTCGTGACAATCTCAAACAAAATTCATCGATGATAGAACCGACAATAGAATGAGTTGCTTAGAAGGGGCACCGATTCTACAATTGGTTCTTGGGAACAGAAAATTTTCCTGGGTTACTGCATATATATAGTCAGTGTATAAAATATCAAAAAATTTTAAAATTGAAAAATAAAAAAAATGTTCCCAACATAATGAAAATATTTTGATCGAAACAAAATTTATCGTGGTATTACATTTTGATCGGAATAAAATTTGAAAATATAAAACCCCTTTTAATGTTTATCACATTAAAAATATCTTATTTTAATTTATGTTAAAATAGATTTATTTAAATTAATTTTATAATTTAATTGAAAACTTATCATGGTTTTCTTCTTTTAAATTTCAATTTTTGACTTGTTGATAAAATATATATTGGAATATAATTTTGTTACTATTGGATACTAATATAAACATTAGGGTGCCAAAAAAAAAAAAACTTAGGATTTTCTCTGATACCCAGATGGAATATTGTGTCAACTCCAATAACTAAAGAGTGGTTAAATTTTAAGGGCCGATGTTGAATGTGAACCACACATAAACGTCAAGTTTTTTCTGCATTTCACGTGACATTTCTCAATTTCAGACTAACTCAATTTGAACCATGGTAAGATACACAATCGAGCAACGCGTCAAAGTTATTCGGGCGTTCAAATCAAAATGCATATCGTGCACTTCGTGATTTTTTCGATCAATTTAATCGTCCAAATGTGCGTACAATCGGAAAAATCGTGGAAAAATTTGAGCAAACCGGGTCTGTAGGAGATGTGAAAACACCAGTGCATGCTCGTACAACTCGTACCGCAGAAAATATTGCTGCTGTTCGCGATAGTGTGGCTGAAGAGCGGTCCACCTCAACTCGTCGTCGTGCCCAACAATTGCACCTCTCACGCTCGTCGTTGATGAACATTATGCATAAAGACTTGCATTTACACGCTAACAAGGTGCAATTGACTCAAGAACTAAAGCCTCTTGACTATTCCCAACGTCGTCAATGGTCAGAATGGTGGCAAGAAATGGCTACAGTGGATGATAAATTTTCAAAGAAAATCATCTTTAGTGATGAGGCACATTTTTATCTCAGAATTGGCGAATTTGGGCAAATGATAATCCAAGAGAGATTGTCGAAAAGACAATGCACCCACAAAGAGTGACTGTTTGGTGCGGTTTATGGGCGCTGGCTGCATCATCGGGCCTTAGTTTTTCCAAAATTAGGCCGGTCAGGCAGTTACTGTGAATGGTGTTCGCTATCGTGAGATGATAATGAACTTTTTATGGACCGAATTGGAAGATATGGATGTGCACGATATGTGGTTTCAGCAGAACGGTGCCACTTGCCACACAGCTAACGAAACAATGTTTTTTTTTTTGCGCGACAAATCATGTGATTTGAACCGTTGAACTTCTTTCTTTGGGGTTATTTGAAAGAAAAGGTGTACGTCGATAAGCCAGCAACAATTTAAAAGCTAAAGAGCGCGGCGGCCTTTTGGCCGATATATTGTTCCATACATAATTGAACCATATCATATTATCATTATAAAAAGAAATTACAATAATTTCCTAAATAATTTGTGTTTTATTCAATATCAACATCAGCCTTTAAAAATTAACTACCCTTTATAAGCACAGATGAGGTCTTGGTTAGTAAAATTTTTACAATATTTCGATATTTGAGCGATTTCAAGAAAATTTTTATATTCGTATGTAGCATACTAAATTTAATTCAAAAGTGTTACAAGATAAAGCCGCCAAAATACTTTTTTTTTTGTTTTGAGGAATCCAAAAATTAGTAATCAAATTCCCTATGTCTAGGACCTAGTGTTTCCACTTATTTAAATTGTTGTTGAAGATGCTCTTTTCTTAAAACCTGAAGAATTACGAATATGTATTAAATAAGCCCAAAAGCCTCCTCGATTAACTTGTATAAAAATGTATTATATTGTATAAAAATTTGAATTCAAACCAACAACAATTTCTTATACAAATGTGATATTCAAAATTATTATTTTCAATAAAAATTGTACATGTTTAATACACCGGTAGATGCATCTTAAATAAGGCTTTCTTTTGATAAAAAAAAAAAGAAAAAAACGAAAAATTTTTTAATTTTTCACTTCGCACGAAAATATACACCTTGAAAAATTCCTTGTTATTAAATTTGTGCCTCCTACAACATATTCAAGTTTCATTAAGATCTGCGAGTTGCACCACTACGAAGTTGCCTTGTAAGTTGCAAAATAATCTTCTCGGATGTCGTTAACATTCAGAAAAAAAAAGCATTTTATTGTCACCTTAATAAGCATACTTATAAAATAAAACATAATATCAACAAAAGTATCCATTATTTTATGCTATTGACAGCAATCAATTACCACAATATTTGTGGCAATTTTTATTTATATTGCCTTTTTTGATTAGTTGGTTTTCATAGCTGAATTGCTACAACATGCTTTTGAGAATACCATTATTCAAGGCTGGTTGATATGGTGAGATTTTATGGTTGACAATTTAATAAACCTGACTTTTCTAGGAAGATAACTCCTAAAACAGAATAATACAAAAGAGATAGCGCTAGCAAGGCACGTTTACAAGTGATATTAAAAAGTGCTTTCCCAATCCCAAAATCATGACATTAGTAGTTCAAAACGTGTAGCACGGGGGAAATGGTGGAAAAACAAACAATTAAGATCTTACAATAGAGTATTTAAAATGAAATTTAAAAAATGCATATGCTTTAAGGAATCAAAAAGGGGGTTCAAAAATTTATTTTTTTGTAGTTCTTCACCCATTTAAATGTGATGTCATTCGATTTTTGAAGACTTTATACTAGTACCTTTTTGCATATAATATTCCTTATTGAGCCAAAGATCCTTTATTTATAAAAATTTAATTATAAATCGTTATTTATCCCAATCTTTCGTCACCACATTGGGTGACTTCTTCAGGGAAAATTGTTTTTTTTTTTTTTTTTAATTTTTTGTCGCTCTTACAATAGCTTTTGTTTGAGTGGCTCGAACGGTGCTGTCCATAAATGTAAGTAGGAGCCATCTCAATCGAATTGTATCCATTGTCAAAAAGTTCTTGCTTTTCTGCTAGTACAGCTGGCGATAAAAAATCATCCTCTTGACGCATTTTTAGTGTTTCTTCGAGCTCATTAAACCAGTGTGCAACTTCGATTGCAGTGACATCATCACCTTCAATTTTCAGCACATAGTTCCCGAATAATTCAGCCTGATGAAAGAAAAATAAATTAGAAAGAGAAGAGGAAAATTCTATATAATTAGAGAAATTGAATTAGCACCCCCAATGAAATTTTTTACCTGCTCTTGAACGAATAGCAACCAAAATTGTGATGATTCTTCACTGAAAAAATCCTTCAACTTTTTTTCTCCTCTTTAAAGTCCAAGAAAATACATTTGAAGAGCATCATAGAGTTTTAAAATACGCTTGATAGCTGGTCCGAGAGCCAAAAATCGTGTTTTTGCATATCCGAGCAGCCTGTTATGTTCCACTTCTGCTTCTTCACAAAAAGCTTTCAATGTTGTCATGCGTACAGTGTTAAGGTAGAAGTGGGAATATGTTTTAACAACAACGTACTCTACGTCGAATGGTATTTCATCACATGCGAATTTCAATACATTGTGTGTTATGTGAGCGGCACAGCCGATGCCGACCAAATGTGGAAGCCACTGTTTCAATCGGTGATAAACATTATTCTTTCCAGCTTATTCGGTTAAATTCAAAACTTTAACGCGTACTCCGACAGTAGGGATAAAATATCGAACGAGCACAGGAAAAAGTTTGATATTCCCATGGTTTGGTGCCTCTGTGTAGATTGACACATTACTACAGTCTTTTAAATCTTCTTTAAGCAATTGTTGGGCGTGCGGTGCGAAAACATTGGTGACTATTGCTTGACATGCTTATTTTTGAAGAAAAAAATATTATTGGACGAATTCTCTGTTCGCCGTTTTTATTTCTATTATGTATCGAAAAACAGTATTTTGAGGGAGAAAAGCAGTACGCAGTTTTTGATGTCGAAAAACTATTAAACTATTTGAATTTGGAATATCCAAAGTTAAGTCATCATCGGAATCTATCAGACTTACATCTAAATCTTCATAACCAAACAAACGATTATAAAAGGGTTCGGAAAAAATAAAAGAGACCAAGTAACCCAGTTGGTGATGTAATTAAAAAAACCGGTTAACCGGACACAAGAGACCGGTTTTCAGTTTTCTTCGAATTTACAAAATATTCGAAACCGATCGGTTTTTTAAAAAAAAGGAAACCGGTTGACCGGTTTTCGGTTTCGGTTTTTGAATACTCTAGGCCGTATTCAAAATGGGCTGGTGTGTCGTAAAGTATTTTCGGGCATGCTGATTACATGAAAAGAAAAGGCACTGATACTTATTTTATGGACAGGATAGAAAATATGAAGATAAATCTAAATTAAAACTCCGAAAAATTTAATTTAAGCAAATATCGATAAGGTGGGTATATATGGGGACGAGGTCCCAATATGATTTGATTTCCTTTAAATTTGGAGAAATAATTTATGAATTTATATACAAGGTTTTGTATGTTTAAATACTATTTAATTCCAATTCAAATAGGACCTTTCTATGGCAGGTAGGTTTGAATATGGACCGATTCTAACAAATTTCATCCAATTATCATTAACAATGTTTGCAATCTTAATCAAATAAAAAGGTGATTCTAAGTCGGTTGGTTTACTATAAGGTGAGTCTTAGTCCGGTAGGGTATAAAAACCAAAGGTTTAGAAAACAGTATTGCATTAAAATAATTTGACACATTCTCACAGTCTGACCCAGCGAAATAAAAAAACACAAGCTTTAAGAGACTGCAGAATTTTAATGGCTCTCTCTCAAATCTTATTTAACACACTGTTCCTTACTTTGGAGCATTTGCTTAAGTGAGAGAGAAAATTAGAGAAAATTATATGATGCTTTAAAAATAATTTATTTTTTTCAGGTTTTTGCAGTATTTTATTTGATTAAATTGTATTTTTGTTCTCAAACTATTTGTCAAAGGTTAAAAGCTTTTTTTTCTTTGATATGCATTAAATTTACAATTTATACATAGTATGTACAACAAATACCGCCCATGAAATGTTGAACAAAAAAATATATGTAGACTAGGATGTCCCCAAAAAAAATTAATTTGAAATAGTAGCATTCAAAAGATGGTTATGAAAATTGAGGGATTCATTAGTTCCCTACCAGCGTTTAAAGTTGGCGATGCTGATGTGTATATCTAAAAGAAATTTTAAAACTGGTATAAAAGTTTTCATAATGACGAGGCCTTTTCAAAAAAATGTGTTGTCCATTTCTGTGAAAGAAATGCATGGAAGATATAGTTTTTATTAAGTATTCTGCAGATCATACAAAATAAATAGGCTCATCAACGTGCAATTTTAAAGTCCCATTTTGTCAACAAGTTAAAAATTTAAATTTTCAAAATGCAATGGTATACTAAAGTTGCTCCATTAAAAATTTCTTAATGCGTTTTTTTATAACAAGTTCGGCTTTATGCAACTTTTTAGACCCTGTTTGCGCAAAAAATATTTTTTATTTGCCTAAAATGCACTAATATCAAAATCTTCAATCGCTCTTAGGGAACTTAAGATACCCTCCACAATTTGTTTGCTTATTTTTTGCCATACTTAGCTTTTTAATATGTTTCATTTGAGTGCTGTTATTTCAATCAGTTCGCCAAAAAACCATTTATGGGGACACTCCAATATACACCCACAATGAATTAACATATAAGGCATTCCAAATCAAATAAAACTTCTAAGTAAAAATTAAATGTTTGTTTAAAAGTTAATATTGCTCTGTAAACCATGTAAAAAAAACTAAAGTCGGACATGTCGGCTATATGATTCCCTTCACTAGGAATAATTTGGTTCAAATTTTACGAAGAGGTCAAAGTTGCGGAAGGGATTGAGATTTTTTTATTATGAATAGGACAGAAAATATAAAATTAGATGTGAATGAAATTGCTGAAAAATCCCATACTAGTAGGTACTTAGGGTATTAGTCTAAATGTGGTCCGATATTCTTTTTATGTAAAGTCTCATATATCCATAAATAGTTAAAATTTATGATAAAATTGCTGTTCAATATTGTGATATTTTAACATTTACCATGTAGCACAGTAACTTATAAGAACTCGTTCTTGTTGTGCCAGAATTTCAGTAAAAATAAAATAAATAAATAAATTAAAAAAGCAAATTAATAAATAAATAAAAATAACATCTAAATTTCAACTAGATACCTACGGTTTTGTGTGTCCAAAATACTTTTGAAGCCGAACTCAGAAAGATTCATTCTGAGTTCATAGGGGAGGTTACATATAAAGATCCCTGCAAAACCTTTCATTTATTTTATTTTTGATTAAAAATTTGTTATAATTTAAAGAAAACTCTTTCACGGTTAGTGAAAATAGTTCTAACCCATAAGTGTGAACACCCCAAATATTTTGCCTAATTATGTATTTCGGATGTCTTAGAACAATTTACATATTTCAATTTTCTCAAAAACTATTTGATATACGAAAAAAGGCTTATGAACAAAATTATTCCAGAGAATAAATAAGAGAATAACTGTCAAAATAAGAGTTGTCAATATCAAATATATTCTATTTTTGCATTGTAAACACAAATGTTTGCAGTGTTTCTTTGCATACTGCGTTTAAGAAGTCAGCCTATTTTGCAATAGATGTTTTGAAAAATATGTTTTTGGCTTAAAATGCAGCATTTTCATTTATACCCAGCAAAACACACCTTACCAAATAATGAGTCTAGTAATCTAAACTCCAAGGTTTTCACGTATTACTCTTTTTATTATAATTCTAACTTTTTTTATATGGGATGTCCCAAAAGGTAGGGTGTTCTGATTACGTGCAAGCTTACGAGTAACGCTTAATTGAGTAACGCATTATTTTTAAACTCCTAGTAACCAATTCTAAATTAATTTTGAGTATGCGACAAGGTAATACGATGCAGTGTTGTGAATCTCAATTTCTAAACCGCTTTTCTTCCAAAAGGAAGTATATAAATTAACCCTTTGACGGCCAATGGTTGATAAATGTCCCATTTTTAGTTTTTGTCGTATTTGGCCCATTTTTTAACCGATTGTGGCTTGTATCGACAGATGATAGTTCTTGTTTTCACACAATAATAACTATTTGGATCAATATGTTCTCCTATTTATCACCACAAATTCATAAAAAAAAATATATTTTTGCATAATTTTTGGAACACATTTTCTCGAATCCTATTGAACAACACAGGTGATCAATATTTTGGTAGGACATGACCCATTTCTTTAGTTTTTAAAAACATCGAGATATTTGGAATTGGCTCACTTTATTTATTTCAGAATACTGACGCAATTTAGGATATAGATGTATATTCCATGGTCATCAAAGGTCAAAAAGAGGAAGTCTTTGCTTAGTTTTAAACATTTTTTATTTGCATTGAAATTCAAGTAATTTTTATTCGATCTTTAAAGATTTCTTCTCCTGATTCCAAATTTGGTTTCTAATATTTTCAATCTCTTTACAATTTTCAAAAATTTTATTAAAAGGATATTTCGGAACTACAGTTAAAACTCGATTTTTTCCCTAAGATGTTTTAAGTTTTGTGTCATTTTGTGTCGAGATCATTCAGATCAAAATATAAGATGTGTCACAACACAAATAAGTTAAAAGAAATACTTTAGTAGTGTCGAATTAATTTGCAGGCTTTTTTCTGTTCACTTACATGATAATTTGTTTTATTAAACATTTTTAATTCATAAATTAATAAAATACCCATTAAAAAAGTTATTTAAACAATTAACAATGACTCATTATTATTTATATTAAAATAATAGAAAAGGTAAGCCACTACAGGTAACTTATTATTATTTAATTCAAAATAACAAAATAAGTAACATATTATAGGTAATACATTATTTTTATTTTGAAAATAATGCTGAATATAATGAGTACTGATTACAAATTAATGTATACAGTAATGATATGTCATTACCATGTTTTTTTTGGGTATTTATAGTATACAAGTATTTAAATAAGTAAATACTTGTATACAGACTAAATTTTAAAAATTTGTTTTGGATTTATATAAACATCCTCCAAATTTTGTACTGCTTGTAGAGAAAATTGCATCACGTTATAATAGTTTAAGAGCATCATTTTTATACCCTCCACCATATATTGTGAGGGTATATATCAGTTTGTCATTCCGTTTGTAATATGTCGAAATATAGGTTTAAGACCCCATAAAGTATATATATTCGTGATCCTTATGCAATTTTAAGTCGATTTAGCGATGTCCGTCTGTCTGTCTGTTGAAATGGCGATCACGACGCGAAGACGCAAGCGGGGGTGCCTATTTTTACCCAGATTATTGAACATCCTCCCGAGCAGTTTGGTATTTAAAATGAGCAAAATCGGTTAAGCGGTTCAAAAGTTATGAGTGAAAATGTGAAGGTACCTCTAAATTTTCCATACAAATTTGTACAATTTTTCTGTATCTATTTTAATTTTCTGTTAAGTAAGTAAAAATGTTATTAAGTCTTCTTCTTGTTCGATTACATTTACTGTCTTACATACTATGAGAATAATTTCATTTTAGAGCTATATGTGTGTTACTCTTATTAACTAAGTTAACGTTAAAAGCAACAATGTTAAAGTCGCTAACAGAGCAGACCTCTGTAAATAACATTACTAAAACTAAATAACAAAAGTTCGTTACATAAATTGAAAAAACATATTCATATTACAGTTCATGCAAAATTTAGTATATACGTATATCATCTTCAGCCCCTATGGTGGAGGGTATTCAAAGATTCGGCACAGCCGAATTTAGCCCTTTTTTACTTGTTTTAATTATATTTGTAATAATCATAGTATGATCCTAGTGATCGTAATATGATCCTAAATGGTGATAAAACTGTCCGTTGTGATCATAATAATAATACTACGACAATCTCTAATCCCCTATCATGTTTAACTATATTTTTTCTACGCCTGTAAAAGCCTTCTTTCACATTACGTGAGTTTATGGGTGTGTGTGTTAACATTATACTTTGTGTGTGTTGAAACATTTTAGTTACCTAGAAATGCATATACTCATATATAAGGCATTCTAGGTCACAAAAAATAGTTTGTATTCTATCCGTCCTATTGATCATGTAAACCTTGTAATCAAATTTTAGATCTCAAATAAAAAGGTATATGAATAAAATGTGACACATGTATTTCTATAGTGCCATGAACCCTTTGGAAATTGGTTAAAATAGAAGCATTATTAGACTTACATCCCAAATAAAGTCTTCATCTACCCGCCTAAATACACATTTATTTATATTTTCTAACCCGTTAATTTTTGTTCACCAAGTTTAAGGCTCAGGACTTTTAACGAAACTTGGACCGCTTCCCAAAATTCGCTTCAATTCGTACAATGGTATGGATTGTCTTATGGTCGGTCTTGGTCTTAGTAGCTTTTTTTCAATGTTATGGAAACTTTTTAATAATTGTACCTTCAATTAATAACACGTTAAAATCTCTATCGTTTACTACAAAATATCGGTTTTAGGTATTATTTTTAAGTGAATTTATATTTGTAGAAATTTTAAATTTTGGTATCGACTCTGTTGGTATGTATGAGCTTATATATGCAGGGATAAAATAAATCACAAAAAATATTTTTTGATTTTGAAAAAGAAATAATTTTCCATCAAGATAATGCTGGGGTATACACTTCTTCAGCATTGGCTCCCAGTAAATTTCCCTGATTTTCTACAACAAAAACCTATTTTGAGGACCAAAATCTTATTTTGTGGAGGGCTTAAAAAAGTTTGAAAATCGCTGGATGAAGTGTATTGAGCCAAAAGGAGACAATATTAGGCTTGCCAGACGGCCTGATTTGTCCAGTTTTTTGGGTTTTGTTCAGTTACCAGCTTAAATACAATTTATCCAATAAAAAAGAGATTTCTTATGAATTATATTTTTTTAATAATTAAATTAATATTTTAAAAGAAAAAAATTGTAAAAATATTTTGTGTACTTATACAATTGTGCTTGCAAATGTGTATTTGTATTTTATGCATAAAGGAATGCATGAATTTCATTCAGCAGTATTAGCGCTACAAAGTGCTTTTTGATCTATTATAGAACTGCACAGCATAATAAGTAATCTTTTGAAAGTTGTAACTATCACGAAACAAAAGCTTCCAAATTAGAAGCAAATCAGTTTTTAAGAAATTCTGTTACTTGGATCATCGATATGATTTCGGAGACGAATCACTCTAAAACAAAATCTCTGTTTTAAATTTAAAAAAAATGTATATTTTAGTATGATAACTTATCAGAGCTTCCAAAATTTTGGAAGTATAAAATTTTATTGACAGCGACATGTTGTACACTGACTTCTGCTGCCTACGAGAAGCCTTTGATAATTTGCAGAAAGATATTCCAATTTTTAAGGTATTGTCTATTTTTTTTTAAATGCGTTAAAAATTACGTAGAAAATCTATATAAATTAATCTCGTTTATTTTTTGATACGAATCATCAATGCTTTTTGTAAAAGGACTTTTTAAAATAATCTTACTCACAAGAAAGAATAAATGCTAAAATTTTAATAAGACTAAATTTTGATGAAAGTTGAAAAATTTTCAAAAAAAAAAAGAATAAGTATGGGGCAAAAAATAGTAATAATTTTTATGTAATTTAAATCAATATACAGTCGAACCCCGATATAACAAATACTTAGTGTAGCAAAAAGTGATTTAGCGAAAGACTTAATTGTTTGCAATAACTACTTTACATAACGAATGTTTGTAAAAATTTGTATGCGATATAACGAATAATTGGTAAAAAATATGAAAAGATAATTTGAAAAAATAAATAAAATCTATATGAGAATATAATTTGTTTGTTCCTGAACTTTATGCATGTATCTACTTTTGCATTTCGTTTTTACATTTTTAAAAGTCTCAGAAAATGTAGAACTGCTAAAGGTAAAGTAAAATTCACACAAAAATGAGATGCGATATAACGAATATTTTAACGTAAGACTAATATTAATTGTTATATCAAGGACCCTTGAAACCAGGATGAACAAACTACCAAATGTTTAGCCACCCATGATGCCAAATGATGCGACTACAAAAATTCTTAGCCGAGACCACAACATTCTTAGCCGATTTTCAGAAAAACTTAGCCGCTAGCAAGGGTTTTAACAATTCAAACATGTATGTATTCACATCACAATCACTGAACTTGCGCTACAACCCTTGCTAGAGGCTAAGTTTTTCTGAAAATCGGCTAAGAATGTTGTAGTATCGCCTAAGAATTTTTGTAATCGCTTCATTTGGCATCATGGCATCATGGGTGGCTAACAATTTTGTAGTTTGTTCATGCTGGTTTCAAGGGTCCTTAGTTATATTTCCTTGTTTTTATGTTATGTTATTTTATTTTTTTTTTTTTTTTCTAAAAAAAATTTATAAAATATTACTTTTTGAACTAAATGGTGGTTAAATTTAATGGGCCGATGTTGAATGTGAACCACACCTAAACTTCAAGTTTCTTTCCGCATTTCATTTGACATTTCTCAATTTCAGACTAACTCAATTTGAACCATGGAAAGAAACATAATCGAGCAACGCATTAAAGTTATTTAGGCTTATTATGAAAACGGGCGTTCAAATCAAAATGCATATCATGTACTTCGTGATTTTTTCGGTTAATTTAATCGTCCTAATGTGCATACAATTGGAAAAATCTTGCAAAAATTTGAGCAAACCGGGTCTATAGGAGATGTGAAAACACCAGTGCATCCTCCTACAGCTCGTACTGCAGAAAATATTGCTGCTGTTCGCGATAGTGTGGCTGAAGAGCCGTCCACCTCAACTCGTCGTCGTGCCCAACAATTGCACCTCTCACGCTCGTCGTTGATGAACATTATGCATAAAGAATTGCATTTACACGCTAACAAGGTGCAATTGACTCAAGAACTAAAGCCTCTTGACTATTCCCAACGTCGTCAATGGTCAGAATGGTGGCAAGAAATGGCTACAGTGGATGATAAATTTTCAAAGAAAATCATCTTTAGTGATGAGGCACATTTTCACCTCAGTGGATTCGTCAATAAGCAGAATTGCTGCATTTGGGCGAATGATAATCCAAGAGTGATTGTCGAAAAACTAATGCACCCACAAAGAGTGACTTTTTGGTGCGGTTTATGGGCTGTCGGCATCATCGGGTCGTATTTTTCCCAAAATAAGGCCGGTCAGGCAGTTACTGTGAATGGTGTTCGCTATTGTAAGATAATGACGAACTTTTTATGGCCCGAATTGGAATGTGACGATATGTGGTTTCAACAGGACGGTGCCACTTGCCACACAGCTAACGAAACAATGGCTCTTTTGCGCGACAAATTCAATGGCCGTGTTTTCTCACGTTTTAGCGATGTCAATTGGCCGCCAAGATCATGTGACCGTTGGACTTCTTTCTTTGAGGTTATTTGAAAGAAAAGGTGTACGTCGATAAGCCAGCAACAATTCAAGAGCTAAAGGATAAGATAATTCGGCACATTAACGGCATAGAACCTCAATTATGTCTCAGCGTCATCGAAAATTTGGACCATCGGATGGAGGTGTGACGTCGAGGTCGTGGCGATTATTTGGCCGATATTTTGTTCCATACTTAATTGAACCATACCATATTATGATAATAAAAAGAAATGACAATAATTTCCTAAATAATTTGTGTTTTATTCAAAATCAACATCGGCCCTTAATATATAACCACCCTTTATAAGTGTATTTTTAAATTGTCCAGTTGTTTTTTCAAAATCCAGGTGAATTGTTTCCATTGTCGAGATATTTGACTTTTGGTATCTGACAACCCTAGAATACATATTAAAAAGAATAAACCCATACAAATGTGGTTTTCTATGTTTTTGTAAAGACTTATAGACTCTTATTTTACGAAAGTATTTTGCAGACCCTTTTTAATTAAATTTTAGTAGCTTTTTGTACAGATTTATTTCTATGAGTATATAACAACTAAAAATAATTGCAACCTTAATATGTATTTTGTCTATATGGTTTTAGCCTTTCTACATATATATTTCTGAAATCTAAATGTAAAAAGAATTAATTGAAATGCATTTTATGATGCATTCTGTGAACATGTTGTACTAATGACGATTTCAGATTATTTCTTAAATCTTCTCAAAGAAAAAAACTCTATAAACCAACTAGAATTAAAAAAGGATGTACATAAAATTAAAACATAAATACAATGAAGAATAAAACAAATAGAGTTTAAAGAAAATAATTAAATTGCAATAAATAGAATATTGAACAATATTTGTACTATATTTTTTCTTAAATTGTTAATTTTTTTTTATTTCTTGTTGATTTAAAAATAGTAAGAATAATTAAATTTCTTTAAAGCTATTAATATACTTTGGTTTTATAATGCTTCGAGCAATGCTATCTACAGAACTATATTAAATAAATATTTTTATAATACAATTTAGGTATATGAAATATTTTTTTGTTATAATTTCATGCTTCAAGTACTATAATAACATATGTATTTTACTCCTTTGCATATTTTTGTTTTATTTATTACTTTTATGATGATTTTATATGAACATATAATTAAGTCTTAAGTATAACATACTTACAATTATTGTATACTGTGTAAAATAAATTATAAACAAAACTCTTTCGACAGATGTAGATTTTTTTTAAATGATGTATGGTATGGTGATTTTTTATTATTGTCTGACAGTGAATGTGTTACACTTGTAATCATAGCATGACATGTGCATAATACTAAACAAATAATGTGTTCTTATTATTTATCACACAAACACCTTCCCATACTGTTTACAGAACACATAATTAAATTTGTAATAAAATATCCTATTATACGGTTATTTTACTTTCAATTAAAACACAGTCATTGTTTATTTTAAGTGCATGCATATGTGCAATAATATGGAGCGAAATTAAATCAGTTTTTGTCTTACTTTTTTCAAAAATTGTCGAATTGAAGCTAAAACTTTTACAACTCAAAAAATTTTATTGATATAATATACTGAAAATTATAGTTAAAACAAAGGTATATGTAGTTAAGAATTTTTGATTTTTATTTGGAAATTAACTATATATTAATAATACACTTAAAATAAGTTAAAATTACAGTAAATACCATTTACAAGGAATGGTATTTCATTTAAAAATGGTTTTTGTTATTTTTTTTAATGTTTTTTAAACAACTGATACATCCATAAGAAACAACTTTTTTAATTAATTAAAATAAATGTTAAAATTTACCTACCAATTCCTTAAAAAATACATGATTTAAAAATTTATTTGAAATTGTTTCCGTTTTTGTATATTTTGTTTATGTTTTAACCTACAAAATGTATGTATGTCTATAGCAGAGATCAAAAAGTATATAATATTCTATAGAGTATGTTTCTCTCTCACGAACTTTTTAGTACTCTCTTAGAACACGAACATAGTTTGGCGGCAACAAAGGTGAGTTTTGGTCGGCAACTTTTAGTAGTGTTTAGCGGTGCTGCCATATAACCAATTTTAACTATGTTTTTTCCGTTTTTTGGGATGCTAGAGATTTTTCAGATTATTTCATAACAAAAATTTTTTTTATATTATTCATGTATATTTTCAGATTTTTCATATAAAAATATAATATTTGTTAAATATACTATTTATTTTTACTAAAATTATACATGTCTAATAAAGTAAAAAATACAAAAAAAAAATTGCAATTGCGTTAAAAAATAGTTACGAATTCAAACATAACATTGTGACATGAAAAGTATTAAAGTGTGTACACACATATTGACCAACTATGTCTACTCATATCCATTATTTCCCATTTCTATGGTAAAAATATATAATAAAGAGAATAAATATGCTATTAATTGTTGCAACATATAACTAAAAAACCTATAAAAATGCAATAATTTGAAAAAAACATTGTTTTCATGAAAAAACTGGTAAACAGTTAAGAATCCCAAAAACTGGGATAAAAAATTACACTGTTTATGTGGCAGCACTGCATACATCAAATTTGATGTATTTCAACACTTTAGCAACTTTGAAAATGTTGCCCTCTCATTTAAAAATGTTGCCGCTGAACTCTGTACCATGTTGAATTTCTGGTAGAGCGGGAAAAATACTCTATAGAAAATTATATACTTTTTGGTTTCAGTGACGACTAAAAGCAAGAGCGTAAGAATACATCTGAGTGGAGCAGGGGACAATTGTCCCATAAAATGGACAGCACTGCTATAGACACTTCTTCTGTTAATTTGTTTCTGTATGTGTGTGCTGATGAATTTCTTGTAATTTCGTAATAACTGTAACTGAAAACAAATGAACCACAAATTTCCGTTTGGTGGGTAAATTTTTATTAAATTTCAAACAAATAAAAAAAATAAATTAAACTCAAAAAATTGGTACATGATAGTAAATCATTTCGAAGAAATGTATAAAAAAGTTAATATAGAAAATTCTTTAAAAATAAAATAAGTGTGTTCCTTTATTTTTAAATGGAAAGGAAAACTTTTTTACATGGTTGGTAAGCACTACCTTTTCATTAAAACGGTGGTTGTCTACCACGCTCTGAACAGTACCGATGCGAAAACTTTAAGACTACGATTCCAATAGTGACATGTGTCTTCAAATATCACGGGGTTTATTTCATAATAATACCTGTTAAATTTTGTTATATCTACAAAATACCATTATAAATCAGTGTTTCGGTAGTTTAGCGTTATTTTAAAGGTAGTTTAAGATATTTCAAAATTAAGCCGGTAAAATAGCGCAATAAACCCGATTATACAAAAAGACAAATACCTTTAATGGAATCACCATTTCAAAATTTTCATATCGGTCTTAAAGTTGCTGTGGTAGCCAACTACCGTTATTATGAAAAGATATTGTATGCAAACCACGCTTTTTTATTAAGCTACAAACAGTAAACTACATAATATTCTGAGTGGAAAAATTTTCACTAAAAAGTAATATATATAAACTCAGCGAATATTAATTTTTTAAATAACTCACAAAAATTAACTATTTACTGCAAAAATACTGTTTTGGTAGTTGTTTACGATAGAATTAAATGAAAATGTTTCAAAGGACTTGTAAAAAATACAGTATCTTTCGTTAGTTTTTTATTATACCCTACACATACTGTAAGCGTCAAAAGAAACTTTACACTAGAGTGTCAAGTTTTACCTAAATCCCTGTGTCAAGTTTTACCTAAATTCGTTTATATTTTGAGGTTGCACAAAAAGTTAACTTTTAAAAATTATTTATTTGTCGTTAGAGTAATTTATAAAAAAGTGGGGTTGAAACTAAATGCTATAATTTAACAAAATTATCCAATACAGTCTTAATTAATGTGCATAAAAGAAATGTGAGATCAAAATTTAAAAAAAATCAGTAACTTTAAAGTAGTTGACGACTTTTTTAAAATTTATATATTAAAATACATATAATTCTTTTAGTTTTCTTCGATCTTCTTGATTTGTGTAACATTTACATTTATCATCGAGCTAAAGATCCTTTATTTATAAAAAATTAATTATAAATAAAGGGTGTCCCAAGAAGAACGCAATTTTTAAATTTTAAATAAAACACAGATATTTAAAAAAAAATCGTGAAACTTTATTATATCGTAAAGTAGACAGAATGAGGTTATGTATGGAACAATATATCGTGCAGATGGCCGCCGCGGCTTTGCTGGCATGCACGCGATCTTTTAATGAAATTTTCAATGACCGTTTTGCATGAATGCTGCGGTATTTCATTAATGCAGCGTCCAATTTCCTCTTTTAAGGCTTGAGTCGTCGTCGGCTTATTCGCGTAAACCATCGACTTCAAAAAACCCCAAAGAAAAAAATCTAATCGTGTTAAATCGCACGATCTAGGCGGCCAATTCTGATCTCCAAAACGCGAAATAACACGACCGGGAAATGACTGATGCAGCAATTGAAATGTTTCTCTGGCTGTATGACATGTGGCGCCGTCTTGTTGGAACCACATGCCCTCCACATTCATTTCTTCAATTCTAGGCAAGAAAAAACTGGTTATCATTTCACGATACCGAACACCATTGACTGTTTGCGCTTGACCTGCCTCATTTTCATAAAAAAAAGGTCCAATGATTCCTCCAGCCCAAAAACCACACCACACAGTGGAGTGGTTGAGGATGCATTTGCTTCTCGTGAATCACTCGAGGATTTTCCTCACCCCAAATGCGACAATTCTGCCTATTGACGAAGCCATCAAGATGAAAATGGGCCTCGTCACTGAAGATGATTTTATCGGCAAAATCAGCATTTTCATGTTGTCTCTCCAATACCCAATTAACGAACTCCCTTCGCTGTCCATGGTCAGCTGGCTTCAGTTCCTGAGTCAATTGAACTTTGTATGCATGAAGATGCAAATCTTTCGTCAAAATTCGCTGCAAAGTGGATTTGGAGACACCAATTTGCTGAGCTCGGTGTCGAATTGAGGTGGATGGAGTTTGAGCGACATCATCACGTACAGCTGCGACATTTTCGGTCGATTGACCTGGTCGATGGCGCGTTGTTGTCTTTACATCACTAACAGACCCAGTTTCGGCAAATTTATCCATTAATCTCTTTACAGTTGACTCTTTTGGAGCATTATTGTGACCCCAAATTGATCGCAATTTGCGAACTGTAGCCGCAAAACTTTCACCATTTTGGTAAAACAATTTCACAATGAGAATGCGTTGTTCATTCGTGTAGCGCTCCATTTTTACTAACCTCGTACCTTCTACTAGCAAACAATAACAATTGTTCAAATGTCAAACAATGACACTTCGAATGTTGCCAGATTTAAAAATTGCGTTCTTCTTGGGACACCCTTTATTTATTTATCCCAATATTTCGTCACTACATTGGGTGACTTCTTCAGGGGAAATTGTTTTTTTATAATTAATAAATGAAAATTATAAATTAAAAACTTATATATAACAATTTTTTTTTAAAAAGGCGGTAAATCAAAAATTATTTTTTGGTCAATATTAAAAAATAAAAATATCAGAGAAAACAAAAATAACAATATTTGAAAAATTAAAATATTACAAGAACAAAAACATTTTATAAACATGTTATTTAACATAATAATATTTATCCTAGACTTTATTAACTAAATGTCTGTAATTTTGTGCAATATTTGCTATGTCTGTTTTATAATTAATTTGTTGTGTAGATGGTACTTTCATAATTTGTAACATTTCTAACATATATCTGCGTCTGTAATTATTTTCTTTGTTTAAAATTGACGTCCTATCCAAATCAGGATAATGATTAAAATTCATGCAATGTAATGATAATGCTGTTCTCTGTGTAGAAGTAGTGTTTCTGTATTTTTGATCAGATCTGTGTCCTGCAATTCTTGTTTTTAATTTATTCTTTGTTGTACCTACATATACTTTACTACAATTCTCATTATCATTTCCGCTACGAGGTATTTTACAAACTAAATTGGACTTTTCAGATTTATCTATTTGATCTTTCGTTTTGCTAAATAATCCACCTAATGTGTAATATGTTTTATGTGCCACTATATATTTCTTATTATCATAAATTTTCGATTTTTCTAATCTTTTAGATATAAGAGGAACATAAGTTAGAGATTTAAAAATTTAAGGTTCAGTAGCCGTTCTCGTAACTAAATTATTCTGTTTTTTACATTGTCTTATAAATTTACAGATTAATTGAATTGGGTAATTATTATTAAAAAAAAATATTTTTAATATTTTTTATATTTATTTTATGAAATTCTGTATCGCTAATCTTTAATATCCTTTCAATAAACTCTCACCCTTTCTTATTATCATTGTATCTAAATAAGGAGTTTTAGAACTACATTCTTTCTCAATTGTAAATTTTATATTGTCATAAAATGAATTTAAAGTTGATAAAATATCATTAATTGAATCATTCGAAATAATGCAAAATAAATCATCAACATATTTTGTGATGATTTTTGGTTTCACATTTAATTTTTAAATACAAGAATCTAAAAAATTTTCCATTACAATATCAGCTATAATTGGTAAAGCTGGAGATCCCATTGGAAGTCCTTGTTGTTGTATATACAGGTTGGTTGAAAAGTTCCAGCGCTCGAAATGAAAGAATACTGTTTTTGTTACGAAATATATTTTTTTATTCAATATAATCTCCTAGAAGCTCAATACACTTGTTCCAATGATCTTCCTTCCAATAATTTTATCCCTCCTTATAATGATTTTCCGGAAGCTCTGCAAAATAACCGTCTACGGCATAGCAGCCTCTTCATTCGACGAAAAATGCTTTCCCCGAAGGAATTGCTTGAGATTTCTGAAGAGATAGTAGTCACTGGGAGCCAAATCTAGTGAATATGTTCAAGCAATTCGTACTTAAATTCTTTGAATTTAGCCATCGTCAAAACACTTTTGTGAGCATTGTCTTGATGAAAAATGATTTTTTTCTTCTTTAAACCAGGTCTTTTCTCACGAATTTTTTCATCCAGCTGATCCAAAAGGCTGCAATAATATTCAGATTTTTTTCTTCTTTAAACCAGGTCTTTTCTCACGAATTTTTTCATCCAGCTGATCCAAAAGGCTGCAATAATATTCAGAGTTGATTGTTTTACCTTTCTGAAGATAATCAATCAACAAAATACCTTTTGCATGCCAAAAAACTGATGTCATAACCTTCTTTGCTGATCGTTGTGACTTCACCTGCTTTGGAGCTGAACAACCAGCTTCAGTCCACTGTAAATGTTCTTGTTTCAATTAAGGTTCATGGTGGTAGATCCAAGTCTCATCTATAGTTATAAAACGACGCAAGAAGTCGGTTTTATTCGGCTTAAAACGCTCAAAATTACGCTGAGAAATTTGTTTTCGATCCAGTTTTTGTTGAATTGTTAATGTGTGCGGCACTAACTTTCCAAACAGTTTTTTCATACGTAATTCTTCATGTAAAATATGGAGTACTCGTTCGTCTGAGATGCCTATGACATTAGCAATTTCACGCTTAGTCAAACTTGGATCTTCACTAACCATATTATGTACCTGCTCAATGATTTCTGCTGTGGTTGCAGTTTTTGGTCGACCTTCGCGTGGATCGTCTTTAAGGGTGGTACGACCACGTTTAAATTCACCAGACCAAAATTCAACGGTGCGTTTTGAAGGTGAGGACTCCTTATACACTTCTAACAATTGTTCATAAATTTCCTTTGCTTTTAAGCCCTTCAATACAAAGAATCTAATGACTGCACGATATTCAATTTTTTCCATATTGAAAAAAATCAATGACACGTCAACTTCAAATGGCTTGTAAACAAAGAAAGAATTGAAAGAATGACTTCCAACTTTTCATGTGTTCTCAGGACAGTTATACCAACTTGAGAAAAAAAATTGGAGCTAGTAATGCCATCTCTTGGTGAGCGCAGGAACTTTTCAACCAACCTGTATATTTTATTATCATATTTAAAATATCTGTTGTATATTATACAAAATTTTAGAATACGTATAAAAGGGTTCCTTTCAATTCCTGTATAATCATTATAATACCCTACTTTTCTTCTGTAATATCTAAAGCTATATCAATTGGTATACTCAGAAATAAAGATACAACATCAAGTGAAATTAATTTTTCATCATTTTGTATCTTTATATTTTGTATCATTTCTCTAAAATGTAAAGAATCTTTAACATTATATTTAGAGTTTTCAGTTATCTTTTTAAGAATGTTTGTTATATATTTACAAAGTTCATATGATGGGGAATTAATAAATGAACATATTGGTCCTAAAGGAAAATGTTCCTTATGGATTTTAGGTAACCCATCCCAGCAAAAAAAAATGGTAGTCATTATGTTACTATAACTTCTTTCATTGCTTCCTAAACTTCAGTTGACATTCTTTTATAATTTTTTGATGTTATTCTAAGTCACTTCCAAAAGAATTCATGTGTTCATATTTCAAATGCAGTGATCTGGATATAAACCCGATGCATATCTTAAAATATCACTCTTCATTACTGCTAAAGCATATGTTATAGTATATCGTATATTTTTTTTGAATCTAAAGCATTTATTCAAATTGATAAAATAGTTCTAATGAAATTTTTTAATTTTTTTATTAAATCATTTTTTATATATTAGTTTTAAATTTTATGAGGGTTAGAATTTATGCAGTTTTGCAATTTTTATAAAAGTTTTGAAATATCAAGAAAAAATGATTTTTTTAACCTTTAATTGAAACTAGCTGGCCTGTCATTTGCATTTTTTCAGCCTTAAATATTTTTTTGACGACACAATCTGTGCATTTTTGCATTATGTTTATTATTTAACACTACACCATTTCCAGTTTTAATTCAGAATTTATCAAAATAATTTTAAAATTGTGTAAAAATTATTTCAAATTGCCCAAACTGTTTTAAAATTGTGCAAAACTTATTTAAAATTGTTGAAAAATATTTTAAAATTGTCTAAAAATGTTTCCAAATTGTACAACAAGTTTTTAAATTATCCGAAAATATTTTAAAATTAGTCTAAAAATTCATTAAAATTTTTGAAAAATGTTTCAAAAATGCTTTTTCAGTAATGCAAATTTATTTATTTGTTTTAACCCTCTGCGACTGACGTTGTAGTCTAACAGTCACCAATAAACAATACTGTTTAACATAAATCGTCGTTTTGAATTTAAAAATTAAAATTATACAACTACACCATTAAACTATAAAAAATAATAATTTCAATAGATTGACAAAGCGAAACTTGAAAAATATAAGCCGTTGAAATGATTTCTGACGTTCTATCTCGTCAGTGGAATTCTGAAAATTTTTTAGGTCAGTCGCAGAGGGTTAATAAAGAGTATTTGTATATCAATGCATAAATTTCGCATCTTTAAATTTATTTTTTCTGCATTCTTATGAAATAAATTTTCATCAAAGCTTAAATACTACAGAGTATATGAACATTTTCCACTCATGCATCAGAATACCTAATCATTGTATTATCATTTCTTCCTTTGAGTAAAGTATGAGTAATGCTAGTAGCTCTATTTGAATGATTCCATCCTATGACACACTAATGTTAAATTCATCGATGAAACCATTAGAAAAGAAGTGATGCCTTTGCCATAGTAGTGATGCTTTTATTGCTTCTTTGGCAGCTTCATTTTTGCTGGGATATAATCTAGGTGCAACAGATATATTTGTTTTAAGTTTGTTATTTTCCAATGATGTTATAATCTTCAATTTGAAAAGATCTTCAACTAAATTATTATTTATAATCTGTAATTTGTTTGTTGGATCCTTATTTGATAATTTGTATGTGGTAATATCATCCACAATATTATCCATTCTTAAAATATAATCACACTTATTCATTGCCACAGTAGTATTTCCCCTGTTTGCATTTAAAATAAGTAGATCCTTATTATTTTTTAAGAATTTTCTAACAAAAATTTATTCCTATTTGTTAAACTTTCTATATTTAAATGTCAACTTAATAAAGGGTGTCCCAAGAAGAACGCAATTTTTAAATTTTAAATAAAACACAGATATTTAAAAAAAAATCGTGAAACTTTATTATATCGTAAAGTAGACAGAATGAGGTTATGTATGGAACAATATATCGTGCAGATGGCCGCCGCGGTTTTGCTGGCATGCACGCGATCTTTTAATGAAATTTTTAATGACCGTTTTGCATGAATGCTGCGGTATTTCATTAATGCAGCGTCTAATTTCCTCTTTTAAGGCTTGAGTCGTCGTCGGCTTATTCGCGCAAACTTCAAAAAACCCCAAAGAAAAAAATCTAATGGTGTTAAATTGCACGATCTAGGCGTCCAATTCTGATCTCAAAAACGCGAAATAACACGACCGGGAAATGACTGATGCAGCAATTGAATTGTTTCTCTGGCTGTATGACATGTGGCGCCGTCTTGTTGGAACCACATGCCCTCCACATTCATTTCTTCAATTCTAGGCAAGAAAAAACTGGTTATCATTTCACGATACCGAACACCATTGACTGTTTGCGCTTGACCTGCCTCATTTTCATAAAAAAGGGTCCAATGATTCCTCCAGCCCAAAAACCACACCACACAGTGACACGTTGAGGATGCATTTGCTTCTCGTGAATCACTCGAGGATTTTCCTCACCCCAAATGCGACAATTCTGCCTATTGACGAAGCCATCAAGATGAAAATGGGCCTCGTCACTGAAGATGATTTTATCGGCAAAATCAGCATTTTTATGTTGTCTCTCCAATACCCAATTAACGAACTCCCTTCGCTGGCTTCACTTCCTGAGTCAATTGAACTTTGTATGCATGAAGATGCAAATCTTTCGTCAAAATTCGCTGCAAAGTGGATTTGGAGACACCAATTTGCTGAGCTCGGTGTCGAATTGAGGTGGATGGAGTTTGAGCGACATCATCACGTACAGCTGCGACATTTTCGGTCGATCGACCTGGTCGATGGCGCGTTGTTGTCTTTACATCACTAACAGGCCCAGTTTCGGCAAATTTATCCATTAATCTCTTTACAGTTGACTCTTTTGGAGCATTATTGTGACCCCAAATTGATCGCAATTTGCGAACTGTAGCCGCAAAACTTTCACCATTTTGGTAAAACAATTTCACAATGAGAATGCGTTGTTCATTCGTGTAGCGCTCCATTTTTACTAACCTCGTACCTTCTACTAGCAAACAATAACAATTGTTCAAATGTCAAACAATGACACTTCGAATGTTGCCAGATTTAAAAATTGCGTTCTTCTTGGGACACCCTTTATATTCGTAAATCTATTCCTCGCTATTTCTTGTTCCTCTGTTCCTGTTACGGTTTTTATAAAGTCCTATAGATACAATCATATTTTTTAACCTCCTCTATAATTTTTTCAAAAACATCATTTTTTCCAAGTCGAATTAATTTTTAATTTTTTTTTTGCTCCAAATTTGCTTCTTCTTTTTCTTGAAATACTCATAATAATTAATAGCCCATATGCCTTTGTTTACAAAATTAGGCAAACATATGGCAACGTTGGTAAGAGGGAACGCGCATAAGAGAAAACGCAATGAAAATAAAATAAGTTTTATTTTATTGCATTTTCCTCAGAGTTTTTTATATGCCAAATCTTCATATAAAAACAAAAATCTCGCACACCGCACCGTAGGGTTCTGTTTAGTATATACGACAGAAACAATTGTTATTAAGAAACTGAACAACTTTTTTGAGTGTAATTTGTTACTGTCAATTGAAAAAAAAAAAAAAAACAATTACTGAGTTTTTCAAAGTAAAGTGGAAAAGTAATTTAAGCTCTTTTTAATTACAATTTCTTTTACAGTAATATATCTTGATTGCGAATGATTAATATTTATGTTAATATTGCTCATACGTATTTGCCTTCTTAAGTATAATCATTATTGTAGTTTTATATAAAGTATTTGCCTGTGACAAGAACATTGATAATTTAATTATTTTAAACAACACCTTTCAAGATTTCTAAAACTAGAAAATATATAAAATAAAATTCCGTCCAGTTTTAGCTTTTTTTTTCTATCGTATTAATATAATAAGTTATTTAAGATTATTTCAATTTATGGGTTTTCTTATAAATCATTATAACTAAATCCTTGAATTTTTAAAAAACTCACGTTCTTTATCAGTTTTTTTCGATTTTAGTTTTTTAAAGTTTTATATGTATTTCACATACTTTTGACAACATTTATTGGATAAAACAAAACCATTTATAACAATATTGAAACGACAGTATTAGAGAAGTATAGAATAGTATATTAAGTCGCCTCAATAACTAGTTATGCTCTTAAAGAAGTTTTTGTGTTATTTTAAGTTTTAATACCCTACACCACTATTATAGGTCCAATATATTTTGGCCAATCGAATCAGAAAAACTTTTTGAGTCCATCTATCTCTCCGTACATGTTTGTTCGCACAGTACAGGTCAAAATTCGATACACTAAATACCATAGGCTAAAACACAAGGTCTATTATATTTTGGTTGGAATCGGTCCATGTTTAGGCCGAGTGTCTATAAAAGGGTCACCTGAAATGGACTTAAGAGCAACTATAGCTTAAAAAATCCAAAAGCGTCTGCCTCATGTTTTGTAAATAGTATATTTCCAACTTTGGAGCTCGTAGCCACATGATCCATATTTCCAAATTTTCTCAAAAATTTACTTAGCACCAGAAAAATCAAAATATTTAACTGATTTTTTAATTGCTTACCTATTTATAGACAAATATTAATACAATTCTATTAAAACCCATTCAAATTTCGGACCAAGCACTAGGTGACTTTTAATTCTGTAATGCCCCACCTTAACTTTTTTACTTGTTTTTGTAACATTAAGTGTGCCTAGGTTTATTCAAATTTTCAAAGATAAAAAAGAGCAGATCCAAAATTATGATTTCAAAAGCGTGTTTATACCATAACATTTAATATATTTATATAAGAATCCCAACGATATATATTAATTATACAGATCAGCAATTGCCGATTTATAGTATGTACTATAATTCAGAGAAGAACATATGTGGCTGAATTTTATACTTCCATACAAATTACAAGTTACTTACTTATGACTGTTGATATGTACTTTTAATACATACGAAAAATTTTAAGTCTACAAAAATATTAACCTGTCTAAAAATATTTACCATTAATAAACTAATGTTAAAAAAATAAAATATATAACATAACATAAAGTTTAATAAACTCTGAATAAAAAAGTTTGAAGTTAACAAACAAATATTACTATAACAGTCACTGATTTATGACTAACAATATTTTAAAATTTGGTAATATCGATTTTTACAACATTTTAGTAGGAAGATGAGTTATTTAAATATATATTTTTAAATAACCCTTTAGTGTCACTTTTAAAAATTTATTTTTGGGATATCATCATTTTTTAAAATGTTTTTGCATCGACAATAAAAAACGCTGATTTTGAGTCTATTTTATAGAGTGCAAAAATAACCAGAGCTACCAAAAAGAATTAATCCTTCAGTCTATTTTCAATTCTTTTTGGGCGAATGGAATAAATTCATCGTTTATCTTAATCGATTTAATTTTAAAAGACTTTATTCGATTTGTTTAATAACTGAATGCAATCGATTTTCAATCAATCAATCGATTTACAAATTTGGGAAATCGGTTAAATTGAAAAAAAAAGAAAAACCAAGAAATGCTATAATTCGAAAAAATTACCACAATTCGAAAAAACGCTATAATTGAAAATCAACAAAACTAAAAAACCGCCAAAAATTAAAAAAAAGTCGATGAAACCTAAAAAATGCTGAATTTAAAACAAAAAAATCTTTAAAATTAAAAAAAAAACAACAAAATCGCTTAAATTGAATTTAGTCTACCAAACTTAACAAATCGCCAAGATTAAAAAAGTCGTAAAAATTAAAAAACGCTCAAATTAAATCGCTTAAATTTTAACCGTACATATCTCGAAAACTCAAATCAAAGCGCTAGCGAAAAAGTTTTTCTACCAGAGGTCTCAAAGTTCGAGTTACTTGACTTTCATTGCAGAGAGAGAGTACTATATTTGCAATATTTTATTTCGAAAATTTTTTCAGTTTTTTAAATTGTTTTTTTTTCTTTTAATTTTTTTAATTTTTTCAAAATTTTGCAATTTTTTACATTTTAGCGATATTTTTAAATTAAAGTGATTTCTCCTCGATTTCATAGATTTTTTAAATTTTTGCTCTTTTTAATTTTAATTTATTAATTTTAGCAATTTTTTCTAATTTTAGGGATTTTTATATATTTGACAATTTTTTCAATAGGAGTTTTTTTAATGATTTAGTTTTCTTCATTAAATTTACTGTAATCAAATAACATTTTTCAAATTTTTTCTTAAATCGAATGAAGAAATTCGAATGTCATTCCCAAAATACTCAGTCATATAAAAAATCAAATGATTGATTGAACTCCCAAATATAAAATGGAATGTATGAGAAATCGAATGGAATCCTGCTGATTAAATTCAATGATTGGTAAAATCGAATAATATAAATTTATTGAATTCTTTAGAAATAAATTCGATCGAATGACTTCCAAAGCATGATTTCTCTGCGAATGTTATAAAGGAACTTTATTCGATAAGAATTCGTTTTTTATGGAATTCATTCGAAATAGCAATCAATTTTCAAAACTTAATAAAAAAAAAAACATTTTTATTACAATGAAAAAATGTTCTCGGCTATGTAAAATGATATACAAAAATTTTATATAATTATAAAATCATAATTTTTGTAAACATGATTAAAAATGCTTATTAACACATAAAGGGAAAATTATTTTGACTGAAGAAAACCGCTACAGAAACTTTCGACGTATATAAGCTTCAAGGACAAAAACTGTACAATAGGAAAACTTTTCCAAAAGTGATAATATCCCAAAATCAAAGAAATTGTTTGCTTTTAAATGAACTTTAATATTTATGTATAGTCATATTTTAGAAATATTTATTTTTTAAAAACATAAATGTCCCAGCGAATTATTTCATTACCTTATAAGTGGTTATATAATGAAACTAAAATTTTTACTGCTAATAAATTCGGCATCAGCACTATTAATTTTTGTTAGACAAAGTAATGAACAGTCACGCTTACACTCTACACCTTAACATATGTGTGACGACAAAAATAATGCGTTACTGGTAACTACATATTTTTTAATAACTTAATACTTTATGACTAACCTTATAATCCTTTATTTTTAACTGCTAATCAATACACAAATAACTATTTATTGGGTAACCAGGTACAGAAATTTTTGTGTGTTTTTCGTGCAGCGAATATGTTCAACTACGAGTACATACAAAAGTGCTTTGGCATCGAATTCTACGCAGTAGACTCTATTACTTCTGATTATTATATAGGTATTAGTAATGACTATCCATTACTGAGATTTTGCTGGGATGTATAGTGGAATGTGTTGTATCTTGCAACACTTCACTACCCCTACCTGTTTCGTAAATGCAGAAAACAGTTTTTTTGTGTGTTTATTATACAATACATTGGTACAATATAAATATATTTAAAGCATTGACCGTCGTTAGCTATGATCTTTTTTGGCAAAATATGCAAAAGAACTGAGGCAAAACTGCTCAACCACTATTTTCTAAATAGTTTTTAACCGGTCTTGCAAGTGTGGCCAAGCGTTGTCATGATGATATGCTCGCTTCAAACGAATCAGTAGTGTTCGGTAGAAGTCGCCTGGCCCAAATTTAGCAGCTCATAATACATAGGACCCTTCTGGTCCCACTAAATACATTACCTTAGCGCCGCAGATATTCGGCTTTGGAGTTGATTTTAATGGTTGGCCGGGCTTCACATACGATTTCTTGCGCTTCGGGTTGTTGTGATGTGTCTGTCTTTCATCGCCAGTAATGATTCGATGCAGAAACAACTTTAATTTATGGCGTTCAGGCAGCATTTCGGACATGCAAAATCGTATTTCAACTTCCCTCAACTTCACCTCGTGTGGTACCCAATTTCCTTGGTTTTGGATAAATCCTGCTGCTTGCAAATGTTTTGAAATTGCTGGTTGAGTGACTCCCAATGATTTTTCATGTTCTTCCTGAGTATGACGACAATCTATATCGAGTAACGCCTCCACAATCAGCACTTCTGAACCACACAAACCATCGCTCGCACATTGAAGTCGATACTTCAGCTGCACTTTTTTTCAAATTGAAGAAGTAAAGCAAAAGTCCCGCAATTACTGCTTTACTGGCACAAAATTCGACATTTTCGAAGCAAAAAGAAATCTTTGTTGTTTACACTATTTCGTTGAATTAATAAGTGAGAGTAGACAGTAATTATTTTCACTCCAAAATACCGTATAAGTAATAAAAGACACGAACCATATGTAAAATATAAGCCATCTGTTTTAAAACCCGAAGTTTAAACATTTCTCTTAAATGTATCGAGTTTTAAAAAATTTATAAATATATTAAAAATTTATCGATTTTTATTATATATGAAAATTTCCATAAAATCAAAAAATTTTTAATAATTCTCGATTTTTTTAAAGTTGATTAATTTTGAATAAATGTGTAATTTTTTTTTTTTATTTTATTTTTAATAATTACAAATTATATCCTAAACCGAGCACTTGCAACGAAGGCTATTGGCTCGTTGTAGCCTAAACAGGCCACAGCCTCTGGTGGGAATCGAACTCACGACCCCCGCACTGATAAGCTAGAACGCTATCAACTAGCCTTGAAAAAAATTGCATTCTTATAACATGATCAAATTTATATAATTTTAACAATATGTCTATTTTTATCATTGTTAAAATTCCCGAGGATTTTCCAAAAATTCCGTCAGCGGCAGATGTCCACGAAGGAAGAGGAACCTAAATAATGAAAAAAGCAACAACAGAACTGAATACGAGTTGTGTACTGTGGTTGCGAAAATAAATAAATTTGGTAAGCACAACCATATTTTGGGTGCTGTTACCAAAATTCAGTTGTATTAACCGATTTTTGTACATTAGTAGGAAACGAATTTCAGCTGAAAATTAACAAAAAATTTTAACTACCTTGCTTCAGCGGTTTTGGCAGGTCATCTCATTCCCGTCGGATTTTCTTATGTCTTATGTTAGCTAATGTCTACATCGGAGGAGGAACCTTCATACCAAATTTCAGCTTCCTAGGTCTAGCAGTTTGTGCAAGGATTTTTCTCACCCCTTAAACCCAATATTTAGCACGTTCCTGGGTAAAATTCCAAAATATATACAGGTTGGTTGAAAAGTTCCTAGCTCCAAACTTTTTTTTCTCAAGTTGGTATAACTGTCTTGAGAACACATGCAAAGTTGCAAGTCATTCTGTCAATTCTTTCTTTGTTTACAAGCCATTTGAAGTTGACGTGTCATTAATTTTTTTTAATATGGAAAAAATTTAATATCGTGCAGTCATTAGATTCTTTGTTTTGAAGGGTTTAAAGCAAAGGAAATTTATGATCAATTGTTAGAAGTGTATAAGGAGTCCTCACCTTCAAAACGAACCGTTGAATTTTGGGCTGGTGAATTTAAACGTGGTCGTACCAGCCTTAAAGACGATCCACGCGAAGGACGACCAAAAACTGCAACCACAGCAGAAATCATTGAGCAGGTACATAATATGGTTAGTGAAGATCCAAGTTTGACTAAGCGTGAAATTGCTAATGCCATAGGCATCTCAGACGAACGAGTACTCCATATCTTACATGAAGAATTACGTATGAAAAAACTTTTTGGAAAGTTAGTGCCGCACACATTAACAATTCAACAAAAACTGGATCGAAAACAAATTTCTCAGCGTAATTTGGAGCGTTTTAAGCCGAATAAAACCGACTTCTTGCGACGTTTTATAACTATGGATGAGACTTGAATCTACCACCATGATCCTAAATTGAAATAAAGGACTGAAGTGGTTGTTCAGCTCCAAAGCAGGTGAAGTCACAACGATCAGCAAAGAAGGTTATGGCATCAGTTTTTTGGGATGCAAAAGGAATTTTGTTGATTGATTATCTTCAGAAAGGTAAAACAATCAACTCTGAATATTATTGCAGCCTTTTGGATCAGCTGGATGAAAAAATTCGTGAGAAAAGACCTGGTTTAAAGAAGAAAAAAATCATTTTTCATCAAGACAATGCACCTGCTCACAAAAGTGTTTTGACGATGGCTAAATTTAAAAAATTAAAGTATGAATTGCTTGAACATCCACCGTATTCACCAGATTTGGCTCCCAGTGACTACTATCTCTTCAGAAATCTCAAACAATTCCTTCGTGGAAAGCATTTTTCGTCGAATGAAGTGGCTATAGCAGCCGTAGACGGTTATTTTGCAGAGCTTCCGGAAAACCATTATAAGGATGGGATAACATTATTGGAAGATCATTGGAACAAGTGTATTGAGCTTCTAGGAAATTATATTGAATAAAAAAATATATTTCGTAACAAAAACAGTATTCTTTCATTTCGAGCGCAGGAACTTTTCAACCAACCTGTATTTTTAAATTTTAGTTTTTTATTTCTCCAGTAGGAATTTCCATAACTACCGTCTGAGCGATTGTCTCAACGGAGGCCCAGCGGATTTGACAGGCCATCAAAGGGGGAGAATTTTCCCCTTTTTGCTCCTCCCCGTAGAATTTTCATATAAGCTCCGACGGTTTGGTCAGTCCGTTTTTACCCCCCTAAAAAAAATTTGAATATGTAGATTATCACTGAGTTAGCCTATTCTTCAGGGAATGCCAAAGAAGTTTGGCCTTTTTGCCTCTTTCCGTAGGAATT
This sequence comes from Eustalomyia histrio, assembly GCA_949748255.1. Taxonomy (NCBI): domain Eukaryota; kingdom Metazoa; phylum Arthropoda; class Insecta; order Diptera; family Anthomyiidae; genus Eustalomyia; species Eustalomyia histrio. Next base: position 49,349,003 of record OX456523.1, on the reverse strand, counting down.
TTCAAAAATATGATGAAGTATTGATGACAAACTATTTATAAATCAGTTTCCTCAATATGAGCAAACTTTTTCTCTGAGTGAATGACGAATTTCATTTATTCGCTGCAACTGATTTCAGAATCCGCTTATTTTACAAGAGATTTGAATTTGGAAAAACGGTTGCCACATTTAGGTAGACCATACTAAAAACTAATAAATACCAAGTTCAAGGTCAAATCTAAAGTATTGATAAGATTTTAAAAGTCGAAAAATGACTTAAAACTGACAATTTTGTTTTTGTTGACAGTGAAATTTCTTTATAATTCTTTTATTAATTTTATGTAAAATGTTTTTTCGTTCGATTCTAGATACAAATTGAATCTAAACATGGGCAAAATAAAACACTATGTTTAGATAAATTTTTTAATAAAATTAAAACTTTTTAATAAAATTAAATCAGGGTACAACACTTTCCCCCTAAATATTTTTAAATATTTGGTTATACATTTGTATTTTTGACTTAAATAATATTATGAAAAAATAAGTATTTTTCTTCTCCTGTTTTATTTTTTACAAGCCTCTGGCATTTGTGACACATTTTGTAAACTTGTTGCCAATAGAAAAATAGTTGCAATATTGTGTAACAACTTGCAACAATTGCATAGATGAGATTGTTTTTATGTTATTGCACTCGTATGCATGATGTTTCATTCTGTTTTAGTTCATAAAAAAATGTACTAAAATTCTTTTTGTAGTATGTAGAATACGTGTCAACCTTCTCCTTAAGGATACATGAATGATATTTATGTTTGTGCTTTTTACTAATGTGCAATTGAGGGAAGTCATCAAAATTATCATTGTTTAGATATTATGAACTTAAAATTAGTAAGAAATAAACAAACTCAACTTTTGTTAATATTAAGGCAATAATTCGATCTAAGCTATAGAATTTTCTATAAAATGTTGGAAGTCTTATTCTTCAGCTTATTTGCCATAAATTGTCGCCTTAATGTTTTTATGATAGCAGGGAAACCATCTTTGTTTCTTATCATTTGTTAATCTAAGCACATGATATACGAGTATATAAATGTAATTTTAAGATTATATTGCCAAAACGTTACAATAACATTTTTTCCTACAGTTTGTTGCCAACTATCATAAAATGTGTATACTTGAATACATACAAATGGAAAAATAATTTAAATTATGAGAAAATTTCTCTTAAAGTTGAGTTAAATAATCAATTAATTATCCTTGAATATATATTTTTTTTATATTTTTGTGCTAAAAATAAAAAAAAGGCTCTTTAACTATTTTATATCACCTAATAGGCTACATGTTGAAATTTGTTATAATGTGTTTTTGATAAGATTTGTATAAAAATTGCCTACATTTGAGAAGAGACTTTTTAATATACTGTGAGCATGCAAAGAAACTGTACACTTTAGTATTTTATATTTTCAATTTAATTTTACTAATTTGCTTTATAAAGTTACTTATTGACAGATGCTTATATTTGGGATGCAGGTTCCTCGTCTGCTGAAGACAAGCATTAAAACGCGATTTTTAGAAATTCCTTCGAGCAGGGGCGAAAAATATCAACGTCTCCACTTAATGGCTCTGAAACCTAAAATTAAAAATAACTAAAGTATGGGTTAAGTCACTGATGTTGTAGTACGTTTTGAAACTTTTGCCAGAAAGAATTCTTGCTGGATATGCTTAGCCAACTACCACAAGACGTGTTCTTGTCTTAAGGTACGTGACGCTGATGCGCTTGCTGACCCAGGGAAATTACTTTAGTGGACTTGTCTTCACTGCAAGAAAATTAATAAAATTGTTTAAATATCTTAGAAGTGAATTCGACCAATTTAATAAAGACTTTATGTCTGTGAAAACCAAACTAACAAAATTCTGTAATTATTATTTTTCTGAACTCAGAGTAAAGTTATTGTTACATAATTTTAAATTATTTTGAACTCATAGTAAACTTATTGTTATACAATTTCAAATTATTTTGTAGAATATCTGTTAGGTAAAAAATTCAATAGACAAATAATATAGAATCTAAATTTCATTTTATTTATTTCATCTATCGGGCTTAGCCCTTACAGATTACATTTAAAATATATACATAATTACAAAAAATTTTAATTTTATTTACAATTTCAAATCAGCCATTCCATTAAATCATTGGAAACATTTTAACATCTGTACAAGATTATGGTTCTTCCTCATCTAACATGTTGGAAATTATCCTCTTAAACGGTTGTCTGCTAATATTGAAATCAATTCGGTTTGATACCGAATCATACAAGACAATACATCTAGATATCGGCTCGTACATTCCATAATTGGTTCTATGGAAAGGAACCACAAATAAATGATATTCTCTTAACGCTCTGGTCGGAGCGTGAAATGGCAAAATGGATAATAAAGGAGAGCAATCAATTTTGTTATCCATTAAGTCCTTTATAAAGGTAATGCTTTGGATCTTCCTACGAACCATTAACGATTGAATACCGAGCGTTTGCAAACGACTTCGGTAAATAGGCATATTTTCAAATGAATACTGCCTTTTTAAAGCAAATCTTGAAAAACGTTTTTGGATTCTTTCAATCCGGTTTATATCGATATCATAAAAAGGGTCCCAAATAACACTTAAGTATTCGAGATGAGACCTAACTAAGGATTCAAAAAGAATTTTAAGAGTATTAAAATTAAGGAACATTTTTGAATTCCTTTTTAAAAAACCAAATTGTGAATTGGATTTAGAGATAATATAATTTATATGATCTTTAAATGATAAAGTAGAATCAAAAAAAATACCTAAATCTTTTATTAAGTTTTGGCGTAAAAATTTGCTATTATTCTCACCTAAATAGTCAAAAGTAATAGGAAACTGTTTACGAGAATAACTAATTACTTTACATTTAGAAAAGTTTAGGAAAAGATGGTTAATATGACACCAACTTATTAAGGAAAAAATATCTCTCTGAAAGTTTAAACAATCAGCTAATGATGAAATGTTGTGGAAAAGTTTCAAGTCGTCAGCGTACAATAAACACTGACAGTTTTTGAAAACTTTAACGATATCATTTATGAATAACAAAAAAAGTAAAGGGCCCAAATGGCTACCCTGTGGAATTCCGGACTTTACATAGATCGGATCGGACAAAAAAGTTCCAATTTTAACAAAAAGAACTCTACCAGTTAGGTAAGAGTAAATCCAATTTAAAAAATTGGAATGAAAACCCATTTTTAAAAGTTTATTTATCAAAATTTGATGTTGAAGTTTATCGAATGCCTTTCCGAAATCGGTATAAAGAGCATCGACTTGAAAACCACTCTCAATTGAAGTGATACAAAAATGAGTAAATAACGTTAGATTAGTACAAGTTGATCTTCCATTAAAAAATCCATGTTGGTGAACCGTAATGTGGTTTTTAAGCTCCCAAAACAGCTTCTGGTTTATCATCTTATCGAAAATTTTTGGTATAATTGATAATTTTACTATAGGTCGGTAGTTAGACACCAAATCTCTACGACCTGATTTAAAAATCGGTGTGACGTAAGCAGATTTCCATTCATCTAAAAAATGTCCTTCTGCAAGCGACTGATTAAAGATGGTTGTTAATGCTATGCAAAGCGAGTATGCGCAGTTTTTTAAAAAAGTTGGAGGCATGAGATCAAATCCAGCACTCTTATTGGTATCCAGATGTATTAAAGATTCAAAAACATCAATTTTTTCCAGCTGCAAATGTCCAATATTTACTATATCTTCTACATTATTTAGATAATCGGAAGAGGTATTGGATATATCGATGTTCTCATAAACTGATGAAAAAAATTTCTCGAATAAAGATGCAACCTCTTGTTCACCACAGGCTATATTGTTTTCGAAATACAAAGTTCGAGGTATACCATTTGAATCCCTTTTACTATTAAAAAATACCCAAAAGTTTTTAGGGTTGTCTATTATACGAAATTCCATATTAGCAACGTATCTCTTATATAGAAACTTAGATAAAAATTCAAATTCACGTCTAAGGCGATTAAAATGGGCCTTGTCGCCAGATGAGTTTGTTGATTTATATTTTTTATGAGCTTTATTTCTTAAATTTCTTAGATGAAGCAATCTGCGATTATACCAAGGTAACTTCAAATTCTGCTTCTTCCTCTTAACCGGAACGTACAGGTGAAAACATTCATTTAATATTTGCTTGAAAGCCGCATACATATCAGTTAGATTACGACCATTCAAAATTTGAGACCAGGAAATAGAGTTGAAAAACGCGTTAATAGCATCATAATTAGCCAAATTAAAATCATAATATCTCTCGCGAACATCATCATTTATAGTAGAATCATAAAAGTTGAATTGAATCTGCAATACCTTGTGATGTACTGACTCAGCTGTAAAGGGTATATCATATCTACTGACTTCACATTTAAAATATCCGTCAACAAAAATCAAATCCAGAATGCGGTTAATATCATTCCTTATAAAATTCATTTGGGTGAGTCCAAGGGAAAGTAAAGTATCACAAAAGTGGCTTTCAAAATCTTTTGTTATATTAAAGGGCATCAACATTTGGTCAGCTATGCTAAACTCCAAATAAACAAATAAAAAATGGGGGCTAAAAATGGAAAAACTGCCCCTATTAAAGACCAGAAACTTTAAATATGTTTGACCTGGAGAATGATAAAATATTTTTTGAAATTATTCAGAAAAGAAAGAAACTTATAGGCTTTTAAAACTCGATAAAAGGAAAGTATTCTACACATAAATAGTAAGTTTTCTCACTAGGCATTCAACGCTGAGGGCTCAACTATTCCGAATGGACTGAGCAGACTCGATGACTATTAGGGGGTTTGGGGTCAGATAAGGTCATTTGGGATGCGATAACTATGAAATGCCTATTCAAAGCAGTTCTTCCAATTATGCATTTCAACTCGACATATTGATGAAGGCCAACAACGTTTATAGATTTATACCACGAATGTCTTGAAGGTCCTGATAGACATATGAACCAAATTTTTTAAATTTTATAAGAAAAAGTGCACGGCATTCACACAAAAAGTGATAGCTGTCCTCCACAGCTTCACAGAACTATCTTAATGTATCGTCGTTCGCCCTTCCAATTCTTACCATGTACTTACTTGGAGTATTGTGACACGTAATAAGGTTTATCTCAATTAGGACTTGTCTTCTATCCATATCTTCTTCTTTCAATAAGGGCGGGTTGAGCAATGTCCTCGGTTATATTTACCTTAAAAGCATCGGACGATTGCAGCTTATTGCCACAGACCTACGAGTTCAGGAAACCCCAAATGAGAAAGGGCGGGTGGAAACCCCACAAGAAAAAGAGCGGGTTGATGTTGAAATGAAATAAAGCAAGCTATGTGTTAGGCATGGGAAAGACGCATGCATGCCATTATGTATGGAATAAAACATAGTTCAAATGTCCACCGCGTCTTCTTACGATGGCACGGATCCGAGTGGTGCAATTTTTAATGACTCTGCCGCACAGATCCGGCTGAATTTGAGCAATGGCCTCGGTTATATCGATCGGTCGATTGCGGCTTATTGGCATAGACCTGTAAGTTCAGGAAACCTCACAAGAAAAAGTCTAGTGACCTCACCTCTGCGAGAGGTAACAGTACCCTCAAATCGTTCATGTAGAATGTGCATCGTGGCGACTTTTGTGTGGCACGCAGCGCCATCCTGCAGGAAACATATTTCCTCTACGTCTATATCATTGAATTTACGGCAAAATAAATCGGTTATCATCGTTCTAAAGCGCTCGACGTTGACGTTGATGGCCTCACCAACGTCGTTTTCAAAAAAGTATGGACTAATGACGCCGCCGTGGAGGCGTAAAATTCGCACCAAATGGTAACTTTTTGTTTATGAATTGTGCCACCTGGTGAAGCTTGAGTGGGTTGGCGTCCTCCCATATACGGCAATTTTGCTTGTTAACTAAGCCATTAATCCAGAAATGCGCTTCGCCGCTAAAGATGATTTTTCGGCCAAATTGGGGTTCTCTTCCAAGCGCTCTGAAGCTCAGGCAGCAAACAAACGACGTTATCTATGGTCTTTAACATTAAGCTCCTAGTGTACTGGTATAGGCCCAAGTCCCGACGTAAAATTCGCCAAGTTTAAATTTGCAAAAGGCCGATATCGTACGGTCGTCTCGAATTTGACCACAAAACAAGAGTCGATTGTGAAGGGTCAACGCGCGAAAATTTTCCACTAACGATTGGCAGTCTAGCACCACATTTGGCGAGCTCATCCGCCTTTTCACTTCCTTGAATGTCTTTGTGTCCAAATACCCAGTACAGTCTAATCAGCCATCATTTAAATCTTTTCTCCAGCCTTAAATTCTAAGTATATTTCAACTTGAAAAATTCTACAAAAATCTCTTAGGCGATAGGAACTATCGATGCTCAGTTCCGAGCAATAAAAACCATTGGCCGTGCGGGAAGATATTTTGGATCTATCAGTAAATATATTAATTTTTGACTGCACAACATAACCATTAGGACTTCCATAATCAGTACCAATAATATCCTGTAGCCTGTGGGTAGGATGACGAGACCTTGGATTACTATCTTTGTGCTTGCCCGGCCTTTGCAAGGGTTAGTGTTTAACACATATAAAACGATAATATTCTAACTTTTCACGACCTGAGGAATATCGTTTTAACAGGACGCAGTTCCTGCAATGGATAAAGACTGGAACAATCGCGGCATGAGAGCCAACAACAAGCCAACTTTTGGGCTTAGATGTATGTCATATTTTTAGATATTAGTCAGTTGTGAAAAGTAGCTTCAATTTGCTCATTGAGATCAAGACTTAATTTTTATTCTTCGTTTTTTTTCCTGATTGCTAATTAAATCATGTTCATAAAATCGCTAATCTGTATATATAAATATTTGTTTTAGATTTTAAACTGTATAAATAAATAATAAATTAATTTAAAATAATATTCGGATTGATTTTCAAATACATAGAAATTTAAATCATTAATCAATTGTGATATCTAATGAAAAAAAAAAATTATATATTAAGAAACATGATTTAATTTTAACAATTGATGATGATTTCCTTTATATTGTGTTCAAATGTCAACACAATAGTCTTTTAAAAGCATTTAAACAAAAACCTGTATTACACAATTTGATGAATGAATACGACATGATAAGGCGGAGGGAGATATAAAAGTTGGCGATAGAGATTGAAATGCTTTTGAGAAATATGTGACAATTTCATACTTTAAAAGAAGTTAAAAATTCTAATGCACGATAAAAATTATGGGGTTATTGGTGACCACAACAAAAAAAGTTCGGCTATTTAATGCAAAATAGCATAATTTTTTTCGAAATAAAATTTGCCTCTAATCGTGTACGCCGTAATAAAAAAAGATTTGGGAAAGCAACTCTTCAAATTGTAAGAACGCAATCTCACTGATATTTTTGGGATCGAAATGCTATAATTTTGGAACTATTTGAAATTTCGTTTTGAACTTTTACAATTTCATTATCCTGGATAAGTTCTATAGATTTATGCAAATAGAAAAGAAAAGTTATCATGATGTCTCTAAATCTGGCTGTCCCCTTAAACCTCCTAAACTGATATCTAATTATCAAAATGTTATCCTACGTATTATATATTCTTGAAATAAGCATAGTTTAGACAAAAATAAGTTTTTAATCTCAAATATTTTGCTAATAAAACCAATTACCAATAATTTTCATAAAAAACGAAAAACACGTAAATATAAAAATATATTTTGTTCAATCGATTTACTTTATTGGCCATAATTTAATATTTACTTTTATATGTATTTCTTCCACCTCATATAATTTGTCGCATATTGCATACGTATCTATGCATGCACACCAAGTACAGTATAAAATATATCTCTATGTAATTTTACAACATATATTTCTTTTTTTTTTTTCTTTAAATCTTTACGTGTTTTGCAAAGAAATAAATGAAAAAAGGAACGTGAGTTATTTTATTATCTATAAACGGAAGCTAATAATTTTGTGTGTCGTTATGTATAGTAACCCAGCAAAAATTTTTGTTACCAGGTAACGGAAAATGGAATAAGAAAACAAAAATTGTAAGGACTAACATCTCTAATGAATTCGTGAAGAAGACACATGCGAAATTTATAGTAAAGAACAATAAATCGATGTACGCCCCAAGTGTGCGCGCTAATTGTGACAATATTTTCGCGCAACATTTTGGCAGTGGTTTTAACGCAGGGTAAATTTCAGTGATGGAAGCAACCCGATTTGAAGAGAGCGGCACAATACGGAACAGCCGAACCCCTGGAAGGCCTCCAACCAGTCTTTCGACTGAAAACATCAAAGAATGCGCGAAAATGTGGTAGAGGAGCCCGAAACATCCACAACGTATCGTGCTTCACATTGCACATTTATTAGCGTTCCCTGTGTTGGATTTTGACAGTGGACTTCAAAATGTTCCCTTACAGAATTGAGGTGGTCACACAGTTGTAAGTCAATGACTTTGGCGCCCATTTTGAGTATAGCCCTAAAACTTGAGAACTCAAGGACGAAGTGGCTGAATTTTCATCAAAATTGGTCAAGGGCGACGAGCCTCAGGGGGGCGTCAAATGCACCCATAATTCATAAAACACTATAATACCTTCTCAAAGTTATCGAGTGGTCTGCAGTTACATCGGAAAAGGAGATTATATCATATTTTTTGAAGGAGCCGATGATGACGTTATTATAGTGAACAGCACCTGCTTACCGGTAATAACCGATCTGGGTCGCATGTGGTTTCAACAGGATAGGGCCACTTGTTATACTACACGCGACACAATCCGTGACTTAAAAACTGCTTTCCCAGCGCTTGTTATCTCGCGTTTCGATAATTTGCTTTGGTCAGCCAGATTTTCCGATATGACTATTTCGGAAGTCGTTGATGTACACGAACAGTTCCTGCACTTTGGAGGAGTTACAGAACAATATTCGAGCCGAAATTGATATCGTGGGACCACAATTAAAGAGCACAATTGTGCAAAATGAAATCAAAAGTTCCCATATTTACATCAAGGCTGACGGCAGCCATTTGTCGGTCAAAATTTTCTACAATTAATTGAACTAAAAATTTATAAGAACTATTACTGTTTTCACTATAAATAAAACTTATAGCGAAAGAAAATCAGATGATTGTTTTTGCCCCACCCTGTGCATTGCGAATAGTTAATAATTTTATGGCTTATTTATAAGTACACTTAAAATAGTTTGTAAGTTAAAGTAACAGAAAATACTATTTAATATAAATTATATTTCATTTAAATTAAATGGTTTTTGTTATTTATTTTTTAATGTTGTTTAAACAACTGACAAATCAGTAAAGATAAATTGTTATTCAATTAAAATTAAATGCTAAAATTTTACCTAAGAATTCCGTTAAAAATAAGTGATTTTTTATTTTTTTTAAATTGTGTCCTTTTTTTGTATTTTTGTTCGTTTTTTAATCTACAAAATGTATACTCAAAATCTATACTCAGTCTATAGAAACATTTTATGTGAATGGTAATATGTGTGTACCTATGTGTGTTTATGAAGTTCTTGTAATTCGAATTGCAATAATATTGCATATAAACAAACAATTAAAAACACAAATTGATATTTTTAGAATATGTTTTTTTTTTTTGAAACCCAGCAAACAAATAAACCACGAAAGCAAATAAACCACAAATTTCCGTTTTGTAGGTAAATTTTTATTATATTTCAAACAAAAAAAAAACGGAAACTGAAAAAATCCGTAAATGACAGTAAATCATTTTGAACAAATGTATAAGAAAGTTGAAATAAATATTTTTTTTGAAAAATATATGTATCTTCTTTTAATTTTAACTAAAAACTTTTTTATCAAACTATTTACAAGCAGTAAACTACATACTATTTTCATTATAATGATATACCACAATATTAGTAGCGTATTGCTTTAGGTATCCAAATAATTCAAAGAGTAAAGGGTTCTATTACTAAAGTTTTGCTGGGTATGTACATTTTGTAATATTTCGTAACTAGGAAAACTGGAAGTCAGCAAGGCATCCAGTAGAAAGTTAAAGTAAAAGATTTTACATTATGCAGTCGTGTAAATGCCTGTCAGTCTTACTATACAGTTAAGCTGCTGTATTATACTGACAAAAGTGCAGCTAAACACACACACACACACATTCAGAAAGATTTTAAATACCTTCATATTTATGGTAAAACGCGACATTAATGTGATTATAATGCGACATTGATTTAATCTAAGCCAATTCGTGATTTGTTATTAAATATACACAAACACAGAGAAAACATTACAATTTATTATTATGTGAAAATGTATATTAAGAGATTTGTTTATATAAAAATTTTTATAACAGAAAATTTATATTAGCATTGCATTTTATCTGATTTAAATCGAAGCTTTTAATCTTTCTTATATTACTGAACAAAGAAAAATTTGTAATTTTTTAAAATTATAAATTCCAATCTGTTGAAAAATTTCAATTCCAATTTGTTGAATAATTTGTTTGTAAAAACAATTTTTAACAGAAAATTTATATAAGCATTGCTTTATATCTGATTTAAAACAAATCTTTTAATCTTTCTTATATTATTGATTAAAGAAAAAACTTGTAATTTCGTAAAATTTTCTATTAAAATTTGTTGAATAAATAATTTTATTTATTTTAGCTTTAATTTTTAATTATTATTTGTTTTTTTTTCTTTTTTTTTCAGGTATTCAACATTTTTTTTCAACTCATCAAATTATATTATGTTTAATAAATTTATCGTTCAGAAAATTAATTAATTATAATTTAAAACAAACAATGCAATTTGAAAATTATAGTCAATTGTTTTTCATTATAAACACTTGATAATTTATCAACAACTTCAAAAACCAATTTATTGTTGTGGTTACACCTTAAGATGTTAATGTTGTTGATGATGATGGTGATGATGATAATGTTGCCGCTGATGTTACTGCTAATGAGGTTTGGTAAAAGTTTTGATAAACTGAAGAACATTAATTAACTAAGATTATGAAATAAAACACTCGAATGACATGTGAAAATGACAGTTTCAACAGCACTTTAGTGTTTGACAAATTCTTTTGCAGAAAAAAATATTGTAAAAGAATTTAACAACACAGTGCTACAAATTCTAACCTTAAAATTAAAAACAAGAGTAATTTGTATTTGAATGAATATTGAATGAAAGCGGAAACGCTATTTTTAATGGGGAATTAAGTTTTTTTACTTATGGACCAGATTTTTTCCAAAATTGGATAAAAATTTCGCTGGCTTTAAAGCAGTTTTATAAACATAGAATTTTAAAAGTAAAATATTTGATCATTGTTTTTTATACTAAATTCAGATTAGACCTTCAGCAATATTTGCGTACTAAATTTGGTTAAAAAATGTACAGCTCTCACAAGCAAGTCTGCTGTTCATCTCAATTTTTATTTATATAAAAAATTATGAGAAAATATTTTATTTACCAGACAATACTATGAAATTGCATTTTGTATTTTGAAAATTTAGTGGTACCTTCGCATTTTCACTCACAACATTTTAACGGCTGGAGCGATTTTTGACATTCTATTTTCTATTTATTAAAACTTTTGTTGAAACAGGCAGATTTGAACAATAACTTCATGTAAAAAAGAAAACTAAAAAAATGCAGCTCCTAGCAAAACCGCAAAATATATTAAAAATGTATATAATCTCGGTTTGAATCAAAATTGGATATGTGTCCCATAAGTGCAAAAAAAGTTCGCCATTAAATTAAGCTTAGGCGAAATATGTAGTATCAATGGTCGGTATTCTCGTTTTTTATCGCGTCGCAAATTTTGCAAATCTTTTCAAATAGTTCAGATTATAATTTTTTCAAATAAAAAAATATATATGTATACTGTGAGCGAAAAAAAAAACTGTACATGCTAGTCTTATATGTTTTATTTTTTTAAAAAATATATTTTCTCTTTTCCCACTGTATAACAATAAAGAAAAGCTTAGAATAACTAAATATATACAACAAAAATAAAACCATACTTCATATAATTAGAGTGTCAAAAGATATTATGAAGTAAGAATAACAAAATAATTCTAAAAAATTTAGTATTTTGTTTTTTTTTTTCCAATCGCTTTAAGTTTCTGGCTGCTTCGGAAGAGATTTTTTGCCATTCCTACATTACTACAAATTTGAGAGAGTCCTTGGTAGTAATTGTTTTGGTAATAATTATATATCTTCTAAACTACTGATCCAATCAGAAAAAAATGTTCACAAGAACTGAAAAGAAATATATGGGTTTTTTAAAAATTAGTCTTGTAGCTACCCTGCACTCAAAAAAAAAGAGGAAAGAGCTAAAAATTAATTTGAAATTTCCTTTAAAATAGTCTAAAAATTTTCCTCGATTTGAGTAAAATTTTATTAAATCCTAAAAAGAATAAAAATTCCTAACTTTGGTTAAAAACGAAATTGTTTATATATTCCAAAAAATTCAAAAATTGCCTAAGTAATAATTCTTGGTTTTAGGTAAAAAAACAAAAATATTAAATAAAAATTTATCAATTTTAAGATAAACATCTTAGTTTTAAGAAAATTTGCATACTAAAATATAGTGAAACTAAGTTTAGTTCAAAAGAAAAAATGTGTCTAACTTAAAATGAGAAATTATTTGAACCTAATGTCCCAGCAAAACGTTGGTAATGGGTGCGATATTCTCATGCGTTACCTTGTAATGATAGCTCGTTACCTTTTTCATTATTTGCAAGCATAAAGTAATAAGTTACTCATTATTGATTACGTAATATATTATTTATAAATGTAAAGTAATAATTGAAATATTTTTGAAAATCTATTTTTATATACATTACTTTGTGTTTTTTTGTGAGCACTAGCGAAGAAACGAAGCGCAACAATTCATTTAAGTTAAAGCAATCAAATACTATATGCGTCGATAGCTCAGTGGGTAGAGTTCTTCGCTGGCAACCAGATTTCCCTGGTTCGATTCCCATCTTGACCAAATTATTTTTAATTACAAATATTTCAAATAAAATATTTGTAATAATTTTTTTTAATAAAAATTCCTCTTGTTGAAAAATCTATTTTTAGACACATTACTTTTTCCATTCTCGTAACCATATAAGTAACCCCTTATATTATCACCTCTACAGTAATGGGTATATACATTACTTTGAGGCTCATCGCCTATAAAATTCATCAGTGAAGTAAGGTGTAAAGTAATCCATCGGCCCCTGCTTTAGCCATTATTTGGTAATGGGTGGTTTTGCTGGGGTGTGTTCATTTTTTTTCGCGAGTAGTAAAATTAATTAAATTTGAGAAAGCCATTTATAAATTCAGTTTTTAAGTCTAACACTTTCTAAGAAAGTAATATTTTTTTTTTTATGCAATAATAAAAATTGATTATGATTAACTATTGCTAGAGAACATTTTCATGCAACTTAATTCAGATATATTTTAAAAATTTTAATAAAATATTATTTTTTTTAAGTTAAAGTTTTCTAATTTTTGAGAAATAATAAACTTAAATCAATTTTTCTTAAATCGGGCAAAATTTTAGTTTTTATGAAAAAACGTTTAATTTATTTTCAATATTTTTTTTTTTCAAAAAAAACAGAATAAATTAAAAACAAACTTGTTAATTTTCCTAATTTTAAAGAAAAAGATATTATATCACTAAACAAAATAAATTATCCATTTAAAAAAATTATCGTGCATGATTTTAATTTTTGGTTCATGATCATGCGTGATTTTAAATATTGAACTTAAAGTAGCTTAAAATAAATTTTAAAATTTAGTTACCAAAATTTAAAATTTCGAATTTGCGTTTTTTTGTAATAATTTTGTTTGCTGACTACAATACATAATGTCTTTTCTATAATTAACGTTGCGCCTATCAAACTTTATATTTATCGGAAGCATCAAAATTATTTGTCTTTTTCACTTAATAATAAAAAGAGTCAAAATTTGTATATGTCAGTTAAAGTTTAAGCTAAAAATGCCATAAAATAAAATTATGACATTTTTGCACTTTCCAATAATAACAAGATATGTAACTGTGATATTTTGTATTTTTTCAACACTTTCCTTAAAGTTATTAATTTAAGAAGACAAAGGACCCTATTGTTCCTTAGCCATAGATGCCGTGTGTTACTTTTGTAGTTCACTCAAGTAGAATCTTAATTAATTTATTACCTTTCAGGATATCCTGCATTACATTTTTTTAATTTGTTTACCTTTTTTTCTAATTAAATTAAATTTATATTTTAAAACATTAGTTTAGTATAATTTAGCTTGAAATATATATTAAAATATATTACTTTTACCATAGAAAAAGTTTCATATTTATTAGAAAATTTTTATCAAATTTCAGGATGATTTTCACTTAAAAGAAGTGCTATTTAACTTGATGTTAGAAAATATTTTCTTATTTTTAGCAGTTAAGTCCTAGTTTTTAGTAAAAAAATTATCTAATAAACTTAAATAAATTTAAATTTTTCTTATAACCAAGGAAACATTTCCCAACTAAAAGTAAAATTTAACATAATATATAAACTAATTAATAGCAAATTTTGTTCTGTTTTGTAACAAAAATTTAGTTCTCAATGATAAAATTTTTCTATAATATAGAAATTTTGACCAAATTTAATTCTAAGCTTCAAGGAAAATTTTAGTTGGTGAAAAGTGTCTGGCGCCGTTTTGATTTAGATAAAAAGTCAAAGTGTTATGTAATATTTAGAAATAAAATGGATTGTAATTTTTTTTTTTTTTTTGGTTTTTTTGGTCAGTGATTATTCAGCTGTTTGGGTGTTCGATAAGCAGCCAATAGTTGACTACTTTTTCGAAGTGCTTGGGCTCATTGTATTGCGGAAAGACCCATGTTTGATCCAATCCCAATTTTTTGCCACTCTACGAAACCCACTGGTCGCTAAACACTCTCATACCATGACCGAAGCATCAACATGCTTGACTATTGACAAAATTCGGCTGGACAAATTCTAAATTTTTCCATCTTCAAATTTAAACTGGCCTTTTTCCATCAAAATTTTTAAATTTGCTCTCATCACTAAAGACCACATTATTATAGAATGTATTGAGTTTATTTTGATAGTTTTTTACCAAAATCCCGAAGTCACTGTCGATTGATTTGCTATATATAGGCTGGGCCATTTAAAATTTTAAATTAAAACTACGGATTACTTTGACTTTGAAATATAGAATAAAATTAATTTTTATTTTCAGGTTTATGTTTGACATTTTCAAAATGAGACGCTATACACTTGAACAAAATTGGGATATATTAAAAACTTACTTCCAAAGTAGATTCTTTAACGCAAACTGTAAGAAATTTACGTGGAAAATTTTCGGGAAGAGATCGGCCTTCAGTTCAGTTTGTGCCTCAATTTGTGAAGCGAGTTCATAAAAATGGATCATTATTGGACAAACCAACACGTGTACGTTCTCGTCCAATGCGTTCAATCGAAAACATTGCTTCTGTGGCTGAGAACGTCCAACAACATCCATCAACATCAACTCGTCATCGTTCTCAGGAACGCAGTTTTTAAAAATTTGGTCGATCGGATGAGGTACTGCCGACACAGTCGTGGTAGTCATATGAATGATACTGTGTTCCATTCTTAAATGACAAAGTTCAACCTTTCCAATAAAACCAGAAATTTGAGAAAATAATCAGTACTACTTTTTATAGCCGATTCAAATTTTAAATTTTAAATGGCTCACCCTGTATATGATTCTTTTTCTGAGCCTCGTCCATATAGTACATTTGCATGTAGTGCTCTACGAATTCTACTGGCTCTGAAGTTGACACCTGAGCATTCTCAAATGTACTCGGATATTATAACAGTATTTTGTGTTAGATTTTGTTTTACTTTTCGTATAATGGATAGTATTTTGTTTGACCTTCCAGATTTGCGACGATTTTGTAAATTTTAAAACTTTTTATATTTATAAATTATATATTTTCAATTATTAAACTAAATTCACACACCATTGTAACGACTTATTTTCGCTAGGGTATACTCTAATCAGCGTTCGTTACAAGAAATAATTGTACATGGCTTTATTAATTATATAAAAACAAATTTAAATATTTAATGGTTCGTTCGCCTTCGTATCTCTTCGTGCAATCACTCATAAAGAGAGGAGAAAATATATAATTAAAAAAAGCATAAAATGTTAAATAAAATATACAGGTTGGTTGAAAAGTTCCTGCGCTCACCAAGAGATGGCACTGCTAGCTCCAAACTTTTTCAAGTTGGTATAACTGTCTTGAGAACACATGCAAAGTTGCAAGTAATTTTGTCAATTCTTTCTTTGTTTACAAGCCATTTGAAGTTGACGTGTCATTGATTTTTTTCAATATGGAAAAAATTGAATATCGTGCAGTCATTAGATTCTTTGTTTTGAAGGGTTTAAAAGCAAAGGAAATTTATGAACAATTGTTAGAAGTGTATAAGGAGTCCTCACCTTCAAAACGCACCATTGAATTTTGGGCTGGTGAATTTAAACGTGGTCGTACCAGCCTTAAAGACGATCCACGCGAAGGACGACCAAAAACTGCAACCACAGCAGAAATCATTGAGCAGGTACATAATATGGTTAGTGAAGATCCAAGTTTGACTAAGCGTAAAATTGCTAATGCCATAGGCATCTCAGACGAACGAGTACTCCATATTTTAGATGAAGAATTATGCATGAAAAATCTGTTTGGACAGTTAGTGCCGCACACATTAAAAATTCAACAAAAACTGGATCGAAAACAAATTTCTCAACGTAATTTGGAGCGTTTTAAGCCGAATAAAACCGACTTCCTGCGTCGTTTTATAACTATGGATGAGACTTGGATCTACCACCATGATCCTAAATTGAAACAAGAACGTTTACAGTGGACTGAAGCTGTTTGTTCAGATCCAAAGCAGGTGAAGTCACAACAATCAACAAAGAAGGTTATGGCATCAGTTTTTTATGATGCAAAAGGAATTTTGTTGATTGATTATCTTCAGAAAGGTAAAACAATCAACTCTGAATATTATTGCAGCCTTTTGAATCAGCTGGATGAAAAAATTCGTGAGAAAAGACCTGGTTTAAAGAAGAAAAAAATCATTTTTCATCAAGACAATGCACCTGCTCACAAAAGTGTTTTGACGATGGCTTAATTCAAAGAATTAAAGTACGAATTTGCTTAACATCCACCGTATTCACCAGATTTGACTCCCAGTGACTACTATCTCTTTAGAAATCTCAAACAATTCCTTCGTGGAAAGCATTTTTCGTCGAATGAAGAGGCCTTAGCAGCCGTAGACGGTTATTTTGCAGAGCTTCCCGAAAATAAGGATGGGATAAAATTATTGGAAGATCATTGGAACAAGTGTATTGAGCTTCTAGGAGATTATATTGAATACAAAAATATATTTTGTAACAAAAACAGTATTCTTTCATTTCGAGCGCAGGAACTTTTCAACCAACCTGTATGTACTTGAAAAGAGTAAAATGAAACTGTAAACATAATAAGCCAATGCATACTGTTTCTTTTGATGCTCACTGTATAAGTATATATAGAAAACATTGCTTAGTCCTGGAAGTTAGTTTTAAAAATTGGAAAATGATATGAACTTTTGATTTCATGGCTGTTAGAAAGAGTTTGTTTTGAACGAGGGTTCGTATTAAGTGACTACAAGATGTTTTTTATATGAAAATTGTTGACAAAACTCTTGGATTTTTGGATAAACGAGTTTTATTGCATTAGGTACGTTATTTAAAATATAAAGAAGTTTACATTTTATAAGCTTAGTGAACACTGAAAAGTGCAAAAAATTCCCGATCAAAGTGCATGTCAAAATTAAAAATAAAAAATATTAATAATAATACCATGTATACATATGTGAAAGATATTACGCCATAATTATGTTTTTTAATATTGTATGCATTTTTGTTCTATTATACTTTCTTATATTTCTATCAATTATATCTATCATAAGATTATAATACCGTCATATGTTTAGAAAAATGTTATATATCACTATGAGTGAGTTTGTATAATTTCACTACATAAAATTTATATGTAAATTATGAATTTTTACCATATACTTAAGTTATGTATAAAAATATGATTTATTTTCTTCTTTGTTCTGTTATGAAAGCAATCATGCTTGAAAGTAAATGATAAGAAAATTATTCAGTTTTCCATACATGTTTTATTTTTCTTTTTTTAATATTTAAGGATTAATACAATTTATAATGAGTATATGTATGAGTAGTAATACTCTTCATCATAACTATAATATTGATTTTTTATTAAGGTTTATTACCAAAAATCTATAAAAAAAAGCCAACAAAGTGTAATTCTATGTATAAAATGGATTAATTTATGGATTTTTTTTGTTTGTTTGTTTTACACAACAACATGTTTGCTATACGTATCTGTTTTTACTAATGCGATTACATGCATTCATTTCCATTTCACTGATTTTTTTATGGAAACTATTTTCATAATATAAAAATCTATTTAAATTGAGATAAACTAAAAATGTAAACATAATATTTTAAATAACTTTTTTGTTTAATTAACAAATTTAACTTAATTTGCTTTAAAACTGATTAAAGTAACAATAAAAGTTGAAATTTTAATTAAATTGTGTTTGTGTTATGGACAACAGGGAGTATGATAAATATTAATACGTTGGTTGTGACATAAGTATTCAGTATACGTACTGTTTTGTCTTAACATAAATAGTATGTAGTTATAACTAGTATAAAGTTTTTACAAATTCATATGTATGAAAACTTAAAGAAACTTTATAAAACTTTTAATTCTCAAGTTCAATGTTAAATGAAAAATATTAATTTTATGAAAGTTTTCAGAACATTAAATATTAAGTAGATAATATTAAAACCCTCACAGTGGGTTTCCCATCTTAAAGCAGCATTTTTTAAATACAAAAATTGTTGGTTAATTTAAACAAATTCTTGTAATTTAATACTTAACAGGTTTATAAATAGAATGATATCTCTTCGAAATAAAAGTCTCCTTCGATGTGAATGCTTATTAGAAATCTAGACAAAAACAAGAATAAATATTATATTCAGATTTACCAATTTTTTATACCCACCACAGTATTTTTCTTACATATAAAATTAAAAAAATTGCAATTGAGAAAACATTGCGTGGTGAAACAAAAAAATTCACTTAAAAAAAAATTTTTACAAATTTTTTTTTTCACCTAAAAATTGGTGGTGTAAACAGTTTTTGAGGTGAAAAATATTTGCAAAGAAAAAAATTTTGAAGTGAATTTATTTTTGTCGTATATATGAAATATTCCTAGGCGTCTAATGAAAATATATGCCTAAAAAAAATAACAGCATGTCTACACAGAAAAAACTAAAATCGAGTTTCAATCAAAATATTTTTAAATAAAATTCCAAATTTTATTGAATTTGGACTAGCAAAAGAATTTTATATATCAATTATATTTTTTTTTTTTTGTTAAAATTAATTGAAATTTTTCAATTTTTTTTTAATCATATCAATTAAATTTTTAACCAAAAATCTTCAATTGAATTTTTAATTATATCAATTAGAACTTTAATTAAGGTTCTAATCAAAAAATCAATTTAAATTTTAATCAAATTTTTAAATGAAATTCCAGCATCAAATCAATTAAAATTTTAATACAACTTTTAATTGAACTTCCGGATACAAATTAATTAAAAATTGAATTAAATTTTAAATATTCTTTTTTATCAAATATACATATGTTTGTGTGTAGTTTATTAACGCATGAAAATTTCAATTTGAAAATATATGACAAATGTTGTACTCAACATATGCTAATATCAAATTTTACTAAAATACGCAAATTTTTACGTAAAATTTAGAGGTACCTTCATATTTTCATTTATAACTTTTTTTTACTGCTTCTAATTTTTCAATACCAAACTGCTCGTGAGTATAATAAACAATCTGAATAAAAACGAGCAATCCCACTTTCATTTCGGCGCACTGATCGCAATTTCAAAGGACAGAAAAACTTAGCTAGATCGGCTTAGAATATAATTAAAAAAGTGATTATTTAGAGAAGCCAACATCTGATACAATTAAAGTTTTAAAAATTACAAATTTGTAATTTTTAAGAAGAAATAAAATAATTCAGTGGTCGTAAATGAAATGTTCAATTTTATTAACAAAAACATTCCATTGACCACAAATTCAGTTTTCAACATGAATCTTTTTAACTGTGTGTACCAAAGAACGCGATATATCGAATCAATTAGTCATGTAAATTATTATTATGAATATATCCAAATTTTAACTTTGATTAACAGATCATGCAACATAGCCTTAATTACCGATATTGCTTTGTTACCGATAGTTATAAATATCGGAATATTTTAAGAAGAAATTTGATTTTTAATGAATTTTCTTCTCTAAATAAATTTGTTTAACCTTTTTGCAGTAGATGTTCCAAGTTTTAGATTTCTAACATAAAGGGTTTGCACAGTTTATTAAAAGGTCACTTTTCCTCCTTTTAAACACAATTTTTAACACGCTGTAATTGAAAATTCCTAAAAGTATTTCTTTAGTTAATAAAAAAATAAAAATAAAAATTTGCCCATATCCCAAGGAACAGAAATTTTAAAAGTGAGAATTCAAGCCGAAGGGTTTTTCACAGAACACTAAGGGAGAGATTTTCCCCGTTTCCGGCAAAATTTTGTAAAAGTCCGACCTCAGTGAATGTTTCCGTTTGAGGTGTTTACAGGAATTTTCTACTTCCTGAGGTTTGTGATGCGTTATTAAGGGGGCACCTTTGCCTTT
Source organism: Eustalomyia histrio (assembly GCA_949748255.1). Lineage (NCBI taxonomy): Eukaryota > Metazoa > Arthropoda > Insecta > Diptera > Anthomyiidae > Eustalomyia > Eustalomyia histrio. The sequence goes on along the minus strand of OX456523.1, from coordinate 49,328,125 downwards.
TTAACTATTTTGGCCCCGTTCATATTGAAAGTTCTAGACAGTATATATCCAGAAAATTAGGAATGAAGAACAGGTTCTAAAAGTGGATATTTTTCGGCTTGTAAGCTTCTCAAGGTTTTTAAATTAAAAGACTCATATGCAATTGTGGTATTATAGGAAAGAGATTTTGAGAGATTTTCTCTGATACATTTTGCTTTCTTGAATTTGGTATTGTAAAGTTCTTAAAAACTTTGAAAACTTTTTATGAAACAGTATACTGAGATCGCTGTCAAATTCACATATTTTATTCCTGATCAAATTTTTTTTTATATTCATTCTATTTTAGATTTTAACAAACATTATGATAATGCTAATTGATAAGTATTATGTATCCTAAATGATAGGTATTATGTTTGTCAGACTTTAGTGTAATTTTTTTATATATAATTTTAAATTTGTTGCCAAACAAAAGAGTATCCAACATTTTTCGAATTTCTTCCCCTAGATTTGGCGGGTGCCTAAAAAGTGAGGCAAGTTGTTCTTAGATTTCTTTTTTTATCACATACCAAATTTCATTAAAATGGAATAGTTTATGTTGGAGTGCTTTCCTAGGAAGACAGTAATCCAAGGTGATCTACTTTTAAGTTCTAAATATTTTTTCAAATTGGTAAATATTACTAAAATGCAATAGCGCTTCATTCCATTTTGTATCCTTTGTTAAGTATTTTGATTCCACTATATTCCCATTCCATTTCTACCCCCTTGTCTACACGCAGAGAAAAAACATGGTTGCAACATGATCACTGCTACTATATTGTGCTTTCTGCAATCGGGTATGGTTGTCACAACCATATTATTGGTTGTCTAACCATCAACATGGTCGCTACCATCATTATTATAGTAAATATTTCACTATTTTATGATTGACACCTTGTATTTTATAACATTGTATTCTGACTATGAAAAAAATATGATAATTATGTAACCATAAAATGCTGTCAACAATCAATGAATAATTATACATTAAATAAAAAATGACTTTGACATTTACATTCCTAATACGAGTATTGCCTTGTTTTCATAAAAACCAAAATGTCTTAAAAAAACAATTACATATTGTTTACTAAAACTGGACAGAAAATACCTTTCATGTGGCATTAAAACATTTCATAAATTGACCTATTAAGATCCAGTTTATTTTTTTTAACTTTACAAGATTTTTTTGAGGGTTTTTTCGAAAATTCCTTATACATGTAATATTATTTACAATAATCAATTTATTGTCAAAAAGATTCTATATAAAGATTTTATATGGATCATATTATGATAATCCAGAAATCATAATATTGTTATGGGGACCATAACGTAATAACATTTTGAGCATACTATGAGTAGATGCAATCATATTATGATAAATTCAACATCATAATATGTTTATACAGAATCATAATATTGTAATATTTGAATCATTATATAACTGTAGGGACCATATTATGGTAAAATTATGGATATTTTATTATCATAATATGATAACCATAATATAGTACGACTATTGTTGGCACAATCATAAACCCAAAAATATATGATGCTCTTCGAATATGATTCTCCCAACCATGTTTTTTCTTTGCGTGTAGTATTTCCATTCCACACATTCGCTGTCTCATTCCACTTTGTGGACTAGACTAATGTTTAAATTTTATTTGTTTCCCCAGTACTTTAATTCCACTCATTCCCTGTTTCGTTTACCATTTCGTTTCCCAATTTTAGTGTTAAAATTACACTCGTTCTCTTAACGAAGTTGCAAGAGAAAATTTCACCTTTTAAACACCCCCAGCCCTTATTATCACGCCACTGAAATAAATTACAAAAATTACCGTTAGCCCACACTTCAGGCAACATATATTTTATACTTCAGGTTTGTAGGTATAGGGGTGGGGGCAGACCGTCACGTCGAAAGGGTACTTTCTCTTTTTTTACCCCTCCGCCAGTAGTCTTAAAATTACTTGGGGCGAAAATCAAACTTTTCGTGTAACTTTAAAAATTTTTTTTTTTTTCAAAATTGTGTAGGCAGTTATACTCAGGTAAAAAAATGTATAAAGATCACTTTTTTCAAAAAAATCAAATCTAATAAAATTTACTTAAACACCAATGCAAACAAAACTGAAGGAACCCTCTTCTTTTTTCTATCCTTGACGAACAATGGGGTAAATATGTTCCACATTGTATCAGCGTTCTGTAGGAAATTGAATTAACCAATTCCAAAGATGTTAGTAGTGTTTCTAAAAAAAACTTGAAGGATTGGACCATGTCCTACTTAAATTTGTATGCCCTGTGCCCGATAGTATTCATGAAAATATAACAAAAATTAAAAAAAAACTTAGCTTTTTATTTCGAGGCAACCCTATTAGGATCTGAGACTAATTGATCAAAGTGGTTGGCACCATCTTCAAAATACAGCGATAAAAAGCACATTCTATTATATCCTAAACAATGTCCTGATATTTTTTATATTAGTAGGGCGGAGAATATAGACTTAAATCTGATCGAAATTACCAAAAAGGTTAATTTAAGCAAATACCGAGAGAGTGGATATATATGGCGACTAGGTCGACATATGTTCCGATTTTTCAAGTTGCTCATTTGCAGAAAGAATATTAAAACATTTTTATTTAAAAACTTAGCACACACAAGGGAATTACCTCAGAGTTACACGTCAGTGATTGGATTATGAAATTTCTTGTCCCATTCAGAACCAAAATTTCGGTATATAGTTTTGCGTGACTAAATATTTAAGCCCTATTGAGAAATAATCTTTTTAAAAGAGGCAGGTCTGAATATGGACCGATTTAAAGCAAATTCAACAGGATTAGTCCTAAGGCCTATAGAAACTTTTTAGAATTCATCTTTATATTTCCGATCTGTATTAAATGATTTTCTATAAATTCAGAGACTTGATTTATGATCGCATATGACAATTTCAATTAAACATCTATGGTTACGAGTGTCTAAATACCATTTTAGCCCAATTCAGAAATAACTTTTCTATGGTAGGTAAGTCTGAAAATATACCGATTCTAACCAGTTGCAATAGGGTTAATTCTTAGGCCAATAGACAAAATTTTATCCAACATTCTGTATATTTTCGGCATGTAGTTTCATTATAATGTTTCCATGGATACACGGACGGACTGACGTTGACTAAATTGACTCTGAGTTGATTTATATCCTATAAGAGCAACTAAGTCTAATATTTTTGATAGTTAGTATTTTTATAGTTATACACTTAAAAAAGTTTGTAAGTTAAAATAACTGAAAATATCATTTAAAAGAAATGATATTTAATTTAAAAACCGGTCTACTTAATTTTCATTTAAATTAAATGCCATTTGTTGTTTATTTTTAAATGTTGATTAATCAACTGACACATCCGTAAGAAACAAATGATATAATCAGTTAAAATAAATCTCAAAATTTTACCTACCAATCCTTAAAAAATAAATGTTTTTCTCATTTATTTGAAATTATTTCCGTTTTTGTTTTTTTTTTTTTTTTTAATATACTCGTACAATACCAAATGTATGTATGCATATGAAGCTATAAACACTTTTTGTGTGAATGTATTTGTGTATGTATGTGTGTTTATGAAGTTCTTGTAATTTGTATTGAAAAATTTTGTATATATACAACCAATTTAAATAAAAAAACAAATTGAAATTTTTTGAATATTTTTTTTTGAAACAGACAGCAAACAAAATTTAAATTTGTAATAACTGTTACGGACATAAATAAACCAGAAGTTTCCGTTTTGTGGGTAAATTTTTATTAAATTTCAAACAAATGAAAAAAATAAATGAAACTGAAAAAAATCGGTAAATGATAGTAAATTATTTCGAATAAATGTATAAAAATGTTAATATAGATATTTCTTTGAAAAATAAATGTATCTTCCTTTATTTTTAAATGGAACGGAAAACTTTTTTATTAAACTACAAACAGTTAACTACATAATATTCTGAGTGTACTATCCACATGCTACGTAGGCCGTAAAATTCGGTTAGAAAATGTACCATTTCTGACAAAACAAAGGGTTAAGGCAGCAGAAATGCATTAAAGTTTCAAAAACAATTTTGCAAAATGACATATAATACCATGAGCATGTTTTCCGAGGTTATTTTCACTACAAAAATCTTTTGTTGTTTTTCTTTGTGATCTAAATAAATGGCAAAAACTGGATTTGTTTAAAAGAAAACTTTTTAAGTCAATTTGCAACATAAACATTCAGCAACAAAAAAAAATACAAGAACTTAAACAATAAAGAACACTTTTATAAAATGAAATTGTTTTAAGAAAAAAAATTGAATTTAAAACAAATGATTTTACTCAAACTTCCATTAGGGTGGGCCAAACTTTTTAGGAATTTTGCTACTGAAGGTGACTCAACAGACGGGTATTGAAGAAGTGGTTACTAGAAAAATATAATATTTGTTAAAGGGAACTTATAGCAGTCTACCAGCGCTTGAAGTTGGTAAAATTAATTGTTAAATTTTGTTCAAAAATTCCAAGTTTTTTCAAAACCTTAAAGCCAGCTATAAGTTCCCTTAAGAGTATTTGCGTGCTTTTTCTTCGCTAAGTTGACAAGTGCAAAAAGTTTGGAACTCCCTAATGTAAATATATATTTTAGGTTAAATTTTATTTATTTTAATAAAATCTTATCTTAAATAAATATTTGTTTTTTTTTTTTGTTTAAAATTTTAGAAAATATTTATAAATTTATTAAGGAAAGTAAAACAACAACAAAAATTCGTTTCGAAATACAAAAAAAAATAAATTTAATTAATGTTGCTTATGTTCTATTATGGTTGAGTAAATCTTTCATATGAAACACAATTAAAATACAAATATTATTTTGAATATTTGTTGTACAATATTGCTATTGAGCATCCTTGTTATGCTTGTATTGGAGAATGTGTATCTAAATTGTATGTTGGTGTTGTCAGTGTAGGTATGAGACCCAATTAAACAATATCTAACTACCTTTATATTCTAAACAATCTTATAAATTTTAAACAGAGCTTTAAAATAATCTATTTAAAAAATAAATAAAAACCAAAAAAAAAAAATTTTCAAAAATATACAATTGAATTGATGAAATTTAATTTAATTTTGTTTACCTTCAAATTGTGCGATTAAAGTTTTTTTAATTAAATTGTAAAATAAATGTATTACTTCATAGCTCTGTTTAAAAAAAATTTTGTATACATGAATTTCTTGTCTTCTTGTTATGATGATTTTGATTTTCTACATCTATGATTTTCTCTGCATTTGTATATACCAAGTAATGCACACACACACACACAGATATTATAAATTTAAACTTCAATGCTGCATTGACAAAACAAGTCATGTGTCTCTGAGTAATTTTAAGAACTTTATTTTCTACTTTAACAAAAAGAAAATTTTAAATTTTTATACCTAAGTTTGTAATTTTGTTTGTAATTTCTACAATATTGATCTTAGACTCTATAAAGTATATATATTCTGGGTCCTTATGAAGATCGAAGTTGATTAAACGATGTCCATCTGTCAGTGTGTCCGTCTGTGTGTTGAAATGAGTTTTCCGAAGACACCAGACATGATGAGGACTTGATTGTTATATATTTCTGTTACATGTGATCCATTTCTGTTTGCTATTGAAAATCAGACAGATCGGTTGATAAATGGCTGAGCTATTAGCAAAAAACCAGGACTACCTCTATTTTTTCCTTAACATCCCTTTGTTTAATATGTATGTAGAATTTTACGCATAACAAACACATTCATGTGTTAAAATTCTTTTCTTTCATCTCCACCTTTTATACACAAACAACAAACACATACAAAGATTTGTCATTTAAATAAAAACCAAACAATTCTGTTTTAAACGAAGACTTTTTATTTTTTACATATATTAACGCCGGTCGCAAATAAGCTTGAATAGCTCAGTGGTCAAAGTGGCTATGTCACAAATAGTTTTTTTCTCTTAGGCGCAATTTTTTTATATTTTCTTAAGACTTTTTATTTTTGTTTATTTTTTTTTAACATTAATGACTAATTTTAATAAAATTTTAAATTAATTATTAAATAATCCATAATAGGCTAAAACCATAAACATTTTTATAAAAACCCTCTGATACAAACAAAATACAAACAGTTTTCTTTTGCTCCCATTTAAAAGAATTTATAAAAAGATTTTTAAACCATTTTATTTCTCATATATTATGAAAATTATATACATAATTCCCCTTTGAAAGCAACTATTTTAGGTCATAACTGATAATAATTTATAAAACAAATTTTTATAAACTATTTTTCTTCAAATTTTTTAAGATAAGCTAAAGAATTAAAATTTTTTTTTTAAAAAGGCGAAATAATATCCCAAATGCAAATTTGCCAGCTAAATTAAACGTTTTAGTAGAAATAAAACACATTCAGTTCTAGTGAAATCTTTTAACGATTTGTAAAAAAATATTTTTTTGGTCGAAAACAGCTTTTTTTATAACTAAAAAGATTTTTGAAAAAATATGACAACACTGATTGGCATTATGATCATGATTGTTGTTGTTTTTATTTTATTTGTTGAACTTTTTGTTCTTCGCCTCTTCATCTTTTATACACATACAACAAATACGTACAAAGGTTTGTCATTTAAATAAACCCAAACAAATCTGTTTTAAACGAAAACTCTATATTTACTTTTATTGACGATGTTTGCTTATCTCCTTCAATGGCACAGTGGTCTAAGCGCTTTGTCACAAATACTTTTTTTCTTTTAGTCGCGCGATCGAGCCCCGTCTATTCAGCTTTTTTTATTTTTATATTTTTTTAGCACCTTTTTTTGTTATTTTTTTAATTTTTTTTTAACAAAACAAATACGACCAGCACAGTTGGCTTAACGATGTCGGTCAGCTTTTCTGTATAATTGGAGAACGGAAAGAGGAAAAGTTTCCAAATAAGGTGCAAGCATATTGGTTATCAATACACAACATCTGACCAAATGTGGGCGGGATCCTTGAATTGGGCGTGGCACAAAATAGATTAATTTGCATCTTAAGAACGGTAAGACCGTAATTAAATACTCCATAAATGGGCTTAAAACATCGAAATTTTTATAAAAACTAAAATTTTAGAGCAGTAAAATGACCTATGGATACATCTTAAATATCCAAAGATCGCAAATCTTTAGTAGAACATATTTTCTGAAAATATTTATGGCCAAAACATACATTTTTTTAAATACCTATTATCGGGAACCATAAATCTTCCCGAGTCTAAGTTGTATCACCAAACTAAATGGTAAATTTCCTCTTAAAGATGTCCGTATATAAATCTGTCCATTACATATATGTCCATATATAAACTTCACTATTTTCCCAACCATGGTGAAGGGTATATAAGATTCGGCATAGCCGAATCTAGCCGCTCTTACTTGTTTTCAATATTTTTGTAAAAAATATATACATATTTAAAAAATATATCCCAAATTTTAAAATATGCCTTATAAAAGAACATGACTTGTTTTGTTAACACAACCTCGATATGATAAATATAAATATATTTTTACAAAATCAAGACAAAAACCAAATCAACCGTATTTCACATGAATAATTTGAAAATAAATAGACTTCAATTATATTTTATGAGGGTTTAGATATTTATGTATATCAATTGATATAAAGTACATAGTTAACATAACACAGGTATCCTTCGACTAAAATGTGACCAAAAGCTTTAAGATTTCTCGAAAATTAAAGCAGCTACAATTTTACTGAAATTGTTTTTGAGAACTATAAAGAGTCAATTATCAGTATATATAATAAATTTTAGGGATATTTAAATCGATCTTACCCATGTTTTAGGATACTTGTAATAACTTGCTTCAATTTATGTAAGCGGCTATAGCTCAAAGAAAAATTTCGGTCCCCACTCCAAATTTTTTTCAAAATAATTTTTTTTTTTTTTTGAAAAAAATATATGTAGTTTATTGTTTTTAAATATTGTATTTTGTGTGGGTGTGAGCTGGCTAAATAAAATCTAAACTCAATTCAGATTTCGTAATTTCTATGAAATAATTTTCAAAAATTTTTCAAAGAAATTTAGAAACCTTTGTTAATTTGTTCTTAAAATTTATTTAGCTACCACGCACAGGTCCTAACTGGAATTATTTAGTTTGTATATTTTCTTTTTTTCCAATTGTATTACTTTTTTTAATTTAAAATCTGAGATTCAAATACCACATTAATTTCAGAATTACGAGTTTTTTTATATCAATAACATATGTATTTAAAATTGAAAATATTTAACAAACAACTTAACTTTTATAGAATTTCAATGTAGTTATAGTAGTTAAAAAGAAAGAATTTATAAAAATGCTGCCAAGTCCTGAAAATTATAGGCTTTTCTCTTTTAAATGTAAATAAAAATATTTGTCATAAAAATATTTGAAATGTTTCTGATAAAATATTAAAAACAACAAAAGCTACCAAATACATTATGTGTTTATAAGTAAAAGTTGAGCAGGACATACAATATAATTGCAAAAAACGTTCCCTATTACAATGTACTGGTGACGTGACGTGTCCTGGGATAGGTTCTTTTCCCGTAGGGAGTCTACTACATTTGGAAGCGTAAAAAAAACTTTTATTTATTTCCTTTATATGAATCCTTTTTAACTCTGGGTGTAAAGGTTCCACAAATCGACGTTTTTGGCGTCCGTACGCATGGAATTGAAGTAAAAATAAACCCATTATTTTTTATGCAATGACTTTAAAAAAATTGATGATATCTCAAAATCAAAGAAATTTTATATTTTTCCAACGGACACTAATAAATATATCTTAATATATGATTTACTTAATTTTCCTTTGTATTTGTGTACTTTTATTTTGCACGCAAACCCCTTAAGAATTATAGGGTAAATTTATATTTGCATTTACAACTACTGCTTACTTCATTTTGAAGTTACATATTTATATTTGATTTGAAATTCTAATTAAAATCATTAACACACTGTATAAATATTGTAATTCTAATCTTTAATCAATTAAACATATGGTCAAAAATACATGAGTACACATATTCATGCACTCATACACTCAGAATATTATGTAGGTAACTGTTTGTAGTTTAATAAAAAAGTTTTCCGTTTCATTTAAAAATAAAGGAACATACATTTATTTTTCAAAGAAATATCTATATTAACTTTTTTATACATTTATTCGAAATAATTTACTATCATTTACCATTTTTTTCAGTTTCATTTATTTTTTTCATTTGTTTGAAATTTAATAAAAATTTACCCACAAAACGGAAACTTGTGGTTTATTTGTGTCCGTAACAGTTATTACAAATTTAAATTTTGTTTGCTGTCTGTTTCAAAAAAAAATATTGAAAAAATTTCAATTTGTTTTTTTATTTAAATTGGTTGTATATATACAAAAATTTTCAATACATATTACAAGAACTTCATAAACACACATACATACACAAAAAGTGTTCATAGCTTCATATGCATACATACATTTTGTATTATACGAGTATATTAAAAAAAAAAAAATACAAAAACGGAAATAATTTCAAATAAATGAAAAAAGCAGTTATTTTTTAAGGATTGGTAGGTAAAATTTTGACATTTATTTTAACTGATTATATCATTTGTTTCTTACGGATGTGTCAGTTGATTAATCAACATTTAAAAATAAATAACAAATGGCATTTAATTTAAATGAAAATTAAGTAGACCGTTTTTTAAATGAAATATCATTTCTTTTAAAGGATATTTTCAGTTATTTTAACTTACAAACTTTTTGAAGTGTACTTTATATAAAAATATTTATGCAAAATAGTTAAATAGTTGTTGCACAAACATGTATAATTGTAATTGTACATTTGTTAGTTGTGTGGTTTTTAGCAATAACCGCGTATGTCCATTTCTTCTCGTTTTTGAGTTATTGATGACAAATTGTTTAATTTTGATTGCTGGTTGCATTGCACAGTGGGGTATTTATAAAATATTTTGGAAATAAACCAGACATTTCTTACTGGCCATTTTGCGTTTAAATTGGTGGAGGAAAAGTATTTTTGTTTTATTATAATATTATTTTGATACACTCAGAATAGTATGTATTTAACTGTTTGTCTATATAAAAAATTGTTGCAAGTGTGTTGTGACTTTATAACTCACGAACGGTCAAACGGAATTCGATTAAATTTTTAGGGTTTGTTCGCACGAAATCGGTCCACGCGTTCGTGAGTTATGACTTTTGATGTCAACATGTGATTTTGACCATATAAAAAAACAACAACAAATACGTAGGCGCCCATGAGCGTGTGAGGTATGTATACTGTGGGCTGACTTCATACATACGGTATATACACGTTGTAGCGCATACACGCATACACATTGACAGCTGTCAGTGAGTGATCATTTTTTCATCGAACTCGCGGATCGAGAAACCAATGAATTTGATTTAATGTTAATATTAATGCGTAGCGAAGCACGCCGCGATCCGCTAGTAGTTTAATAAAATAGTCTTTAGTTCAGTAAAAAATAAAGGAACATACATATATTTTAAAAAATGTAATATTTATTTTAACTTTTTTTTAAATTTGTTCAAAATGATTTACTGTCATTTACCGTTTTTTTAGGTTCATTTATTTTCTACATTTGTTTGAAATTTAATAAAAAATTTGCCACAAAATGGAAATTTGTTGTTTATTTGTTTCCATTACAGTCATAATAAATTTAAATTTTGCTTGTTGTCTGTTTCAAAAACAAAAAAATATTCAAAAAATTACAATTTTGTTTTTTATTTAAATTGTTTGTTTATTATTGTTTCAATGCAAATTACAAGAACTTCATATATACACACACACGCATAAGTACGTAACATATAGATTAAAATACATAGAAAAATACAAAAAACGGAAGCAATAGTATTATTTGTATTTATTGCTAAGATTCTGAGAACTTTTTTTAAACACAAAATTCTTACATTCTAAGGACTTTTTCTTAAAGAAAAATTCTGAGACTCTAAGGACTATCTAAAAAAAAATCTTAAAAATGTCCTTGGAATCTAAGATTTTTTTTTACTAGAAAAAGTCCATAGAATTTTTCTTTTTTTTTTATTAGAAAGTCCTTAGAATTTTAAAATGTTTAAGAAGTAGTTTTTTTCTGAAACTCCATAGAATCAAAGAATTTTGTTTGAAAAAGTCCTTAATATTCTAAAATTTAAATAAATTTTTAATAGTTTCGAATCAAAATATAACTGTAGGCACCATATTATGGTTAAACTAGCTTAAAAGCCCGATACTTCGTTACCGGTAGTTTTAAATATTGAAATATGTTGAGAAGAAAATATTATTCTATTTTCTAAAGATTTACTATTTAAATAAATTTGTTTCATCTCTTAAAGTGAATGTTTAAATTTTAAGTTTTGAATTTCTTTTTTTTTAGGTCATTCAAGTGGAACGTGCCCAGTGTTAACTATTTAAATATCACTTGTCCCTCTTTCCATCCCATTTCGTTCTCCTTGTCTACTGATTCATTTGGCAATTATTCACTTGTGTAATTTGTTTATATAAATAATCGTAACTTTGAAATATTTTAAGTACCACCAATGGGAAAATTACTTCATTACATGTAATTGAGTTCAATTGTGGTTTCGAATTATTGGACTTTCAGTATTAATTGTCAGCCTCTCTATATACACAGTGACATATTAAGGCCCATTATTATAACTTGCCTTTAAGGTGCGTCTTTGTTAAAGGTAACTTTAGCTAAAGTGAGGAATAAAGTGACCTTTAGCTTTTTTTGGTTATTACAACTTCCTTATAAAATAAAATTAAGTTTTTAGAAAATATGGCATTACCAGAGCAAAAACCAATTACTTTTGACAAATTAAAATGATTCTTAAAAATACGTAGTGGCAACGACGTACTTTTATTATTTTATTTACTTACAACAAACAAAAAATACAAACGAAAAACAAAATATCTTCTAATTGTCTAAAAACTAAAAATGTTTGTTGTAAAAAATTTACATTGTCCACGCCGAACACAGAAATAAAACAAACAGCAAAGATACAGTCAAAAAACTATACGGCAACTACACTGCAGAGCAGAAAATGTGGCAACTTCAAATGCTTAAACCTTACGTTAAAAGTTAAAGGTAAGATGAACTAACCTTTAAATACACTGTCCAACAAATTAAGACTTTTTGAATGGAACAGAATAGCGACCCCATAATTCTGAAAGGGTATGTTGAGTAGATCATTTTTGTAGAACAAACTTATGGTCCAGCACGTCTGAGTTTTTTTTTACAGTGGGTCAAAGTTTTCATTTTTTGGTCGAAGAAAGCATTATAATATATGAAAAAAATGCTTTAAGTTAATATCTGAGAGAATTCTTATGGTCAGAGTTGTATTGTGGATTTGTATGAGGATTAATTTTGTGGAAGATCTTAACCCTCTAACTGGTCTTTTTATGGGTCAATTTGACCCTTTTTTCGAGAAAATCAAAAAATATCCTTTAAAAAAGGACATTGAAGGATTAAAATATTCTACGAAAATATTTGCCAGAAAATTTCAGTGGGGGTCACCAAAGACACCAATGTTGTAAATAAAGCTCTTTACGATTAATTGGCAAAATTACACGCCAACTTCTATAAAAAAAATTATAATTTTGTTTTAATAGTGGTTTATTATAGTATGTACATATTTTTTTTTGCTTCAAAACTTTCCAGATCGGCTTTGGGTTCACCAAAGACACCGGCAAACATTTTCGTAGAATATTTTAATCCTTAAATGTCCTTTTTCCAAGTATATTTTTTGATTTTCTCGAAAAAAGGGTCAAATTGGTCCATAAAGAGACCAGTTAGAGAGTTAAGATCTTCCACAAAAATAATCCTCATACAATTCCACAATACAACTCTGACCATAAGAATTCTCTCAGACATTAACTTACAGCATTTTTTTCATATAGTATAATGCTCCCTTCGACCAAAAAATGAAAACTTTGACCCACTGTAAAAAAAAAACTCAGACGAGCTGGACCATAAGTTTGTTCTACAAAAATTATCTACTCAACATACCCTTTAAGAATTTTAGGGTCGCTATTCTGTTCCAAAAATGCTGTTGGACAGTGTTATCGGTCACTTTTATGTTATAATAATGGTTATAATAATGGTTATAATAATGGGCCTTAAAGATATTATACTTTCCCAAATTTTTTGTTAGTCAGCCTTTGTTATAATTGGAAGACTTTAAATTCCACCACTCATTATTTAATCCTTGTACGTTTTATTCTTAGTTGCTCATCACAAAACAACAAACTTTGATTAACAGACGGTAGGATAAAATATTTGTCGACTTTAAAATTTTGGTTATTTTACAATTATCGTCCTTGAAGAATATATATGTTTTAGCTATTCATCCATATCCAATGTGCATCCATAATCTTATGTTACCATTTTATTTATGAGGCCAAATATATATTTTAACATCTTTAGTGTTTATAGAGCACAGCGAAAACATGTTTTCGTACAAAACTGTAAAGTATAAAATCAACTGAATGTTCAAAATATAAATTGTGAGTTATTGTCAGCATTTTGTTTAGATGTTATTAAAAAAAAATGAAAAATGAAAAAACTTAATAAAAAATCTAATATACAAAATCAGCAATAAGAATGGTACGTGTTTCAAAGCTAAAAATCAATGCAATAACAAGAATATTGTATTCACTACAATATTGCAATATTCTTTAAGGCAGGGTCGTTAATTTAAGGATTATATATTGAAAATACCTAAACATAATTTATAATACCTTACTAAAAAATTGTATATACAAATAAATATACAGATTTTTTTAAAAAGACCATAATACTCTTCAATTCTAAAAATTCACTTAGAAGCGTATGATTAATATTTATTTTAAAAATATCATATTAATCATACGCAATTTATAAATTGAAAATATGCTTTGTTTTTACAACAAAATAATAAAATGGCTTTTTGTACTATTTGCCAATAATTACAGGTTGGTTGAAAAGTTCCTGCGCTCGAAATGAAAGAATACTGTTTTTGTTACGAAATATATTTTTTTATTCAATATAATTTCCTAGAAGCACAATACACTTGTTTCAATGATCTTCCAATAATTTTATCCCATCCTTATAATGGTTTTCCGGAAGCTCTGCAAAATAACCGTCTACGGCTGCTATGGCCTCTTCATTCGACGAAAAATGCTTTCCACGAAGGAATTGTTTGAGATTTCTGAAGAGATATTAGTCACTGGGAGCCAAATCTGGTGAATACGGTGGATGTTCAAGCAATTCGTACTTTAATTCTTTGAATTTAGCCATCGTCAAAACACTTTTGTGAGCAGGTGCATTGTCTTGATGAAAAATGATTTTTTTCTTCTTTAAACCAGGTCTTTTCTCACGAATTTTTTCATCCAGCTGATCCAAAAGGCTGCAATAATAATCAGAGTTGATTGTTTTACCTTTCTGAAGATAACCAATCAACAAAATTCCTTTTGCATCCCAAAAAACTGATGCCATAACCTTCTTTGCTGATCGTTGTGACTTCACCTGCTTTGGAGCTGAACAACCAGCTTCAGTCCACTGTAAACGTTCTTGTTTCAATTTAGGATCATGGTGGTAGATCCGAGTCTCATCCATATTTATAAAACGACGCAAGAAGTCGGTTTTATTCGGCTTAAAACGCTCCAAATTACGCTGAGAAATTTGTTTTCGATCCAGTTTTTGTTAAATTGTTAATGTGTGTGGCACTAACTTTCCAAACAGTTTTTTCATACGTAATTCTTCATGTAAAATATGGAGGACTCGTTCGTCTGAGATGCTCATGGCATTAGCAATTTCACGCATAGTCAAACTTCGATCTTCACTAACCATATTATGTACCTGCTCAGTGATTTCTGCTGTGGTTGCAGTTTTTGGTCGTCCTTCGCGTGGATCGTCTTCAAGGCTGGTACGACCACGTTTAAATTCACCAGCCAAAAACTCAACGGTGCGTTTTGAAGGTGAGGACTCCTTATACACTTCTAACAACTTTTCATAAATTTCCTTTGCTTTTAAACCCTTCAAAACAAAGAATCTAATGACTGTACAATATTAAATTTTTTCCATATTAAAAAAAATCAATGACACGTCCACTTCAAATGGCTTGTAAACAAAGAAAGAATTGACAGAATGACTTGCAACTTTGCATGTGTTCTCAGGACAGTTATACCAACTTGAGAAAAAAAAAGTTTGGAGCTAGCAGTACCATCTCTTGGTGAGCGCAGGAACTTTTCAACCAACCTGTATGCATTATATTGATTTGTTAAAGTTCTCCTAAATTTGTAAATAATTTTTATTTTCACACCTCGCTCACACGTCTCTGGTATATGATACTTCAAAAGACAATTGTCATAATAAAAATTGACAATTATAGAGTCAATAAAGCAAACTGACAATATGTTGTTCTCTTAAACAAAATAATAGAAATTTATGTTTTGATAATAAATTGCTACATGTTCACTGATACAAAATGTATATCGAAGAACAAAATTATAAAATATTTTCAACTACATATTTTGTAGAAATAAAACTTACATTTTATTATTAAATTTTTATTTATTTTCTAATATATTTTTTGTTTTATTTTAGTTTCTCTTATGTATAAACGTGCTTTTATAAAATTCATTTTTTTTTGTGTTTGTTAGTGGTATGCATTTTATATTTACAATCATATCACAAATTCCCTTTAGAGCTTTTTCGATAATACCCCAAAACAATGTTGTCAAGTTGTGTCAGAGTATATATTACATCCTGTTTTTAAAGTCATCATCATCATCATCATCAGCATCAACATCGTCATCCACATCATCATAATCGATATTATGATTATTCTCATGATATGTATTCACCTACCGGATGTTCTTGCTTGAGCGGTAGCAAAGTACCACCCTTTCAGAATGTCCAGGTCATTTGTGCGTACTTCCTGATGAATTTTTATTTTTTTTTATTTGTATGTTTGAATACTGATAATGCTTGAAAGCTTATGTCTCTAAAATGTTGCATTTTTAATCATAGTACAATGTAATAAAAATGATACATTTGTGTTAACATCGATGCAACTATAAATGGAAGGATGTTCAATTTAGGAAGTTATTAAGAAACCTTTTAATATTTTGTTGAAACAAAATGTGCTACTTTATCTACAAAAATTCTAAAATTTTTTAATGGATTCAAATTAAGAAATTATTGAATATGGAATACGTATTTGTTTTTGATAAAACAAAAGTTAAAATTTCCATTAATCTGACCATATGGTTGGTTACTTATTTTCAATTAAAATATTATTTATCAATATTATAATAGCATTAAATTATTAATAGTGTCATTGGTTTTTCATACACTCATAGAAAAATGATAAATTAAATAAAAATTTAATTTTTATTTCATAAAGAAAAAATACTATGAATTTTTTCTTGCATCTGTTCCAAGCAGAGTTTACGACTCAGTACTCAGTACACAAATTAATTCATTACAAAAAGAAACACATCGCAATTTTTCTCCTTTACTAAACTACGGCTGTGAGATGACTAGTGCAACGCTAAGATATTGTTCATACTTCCTTGTAGGAAGCCTGGGGTCAAGTGTCTACAAGGCACCACTTTTGTCGACTATTTTGGGTGACTTTTTGGTGACATGTCCACAAAGTGTCTATACTTTTTACATTCCTTTTTTGCAGCTGCAAAGCTGTGCTTGTTCTTGATTTTTTTTATTGTTTTATTTTGTTGAAAATACATGTGCATAGCTGCATGCAAAATTAAAGTTTTTAATAAAAACATAAAGAAAAACAAGTAGAAAAGGCTTAAATTCGGCTGTGCCGAATCTTTGAATACCCTCCACCAATGTTCTCTATTGTTTTTGATACAAACAATGTAAAAAACTTTTGAAGTAAAATAATGGAGGTGAAAAAAATTTTTTAGGTGAAAAACTTTTTTAGATGCGGAAACGAATTTTTTTTTGTGAAAAAAATTTTTTGTGGTGAAAAAAAATTTTAGTGGTGAAAAAATTTTTTGAGGTCAAAAATATTTGAGGTGTACAAAATATTATTAATTTCTAAGCGCTTGGTGAAAAAATATGAGAAAATATATTATATACCAGTTGCTACCATGAAATTGTACTAAAATACACCAATTTGTATGGAAAATTTAGAGGTATCTTTACATTTTCACCCATAACTTTTTAACCGCTGGACCGATTTTGCTCATTTTCAATACCAAACTGCTCGGGAGGATGTCCAACAATCCAGGTAAAAATAGGCACTCCCGCTTGCGTCTTCGCGTCGTGATCGCCATTTCAACAGACAGACAGACAGACAGACAGACAGACAGACGGACAGACGGACATCGCTAAATCGACTTAAAATTGCATAAGGATCACGAATACTTTGTGGGGTCTTAGACCTATATTTCGACATGTTAGAAACGGAATGACAAACTGATATATACCCTCACCATATATGGTGGAGGGTATAATGAATTTAAAAGTTAAATATACAAATTCGAACAAAATATATAATGAGCAAAAGAAATTACAAAAAACTTGTGAAAAAAAACAACCAATTTTGTATAAAAATTAAATAACAAGAAAGAGGCAACAATTTTTAGTGAAAATTGCAACTCTCGAGATTTTGTGAAGCCTGATGAAGATTTTACGGAGCCTGTGAATGAGTTTGTGCAGTCTTTTGAAGATTTGTCTACTCCAAAATTAAATTTGCTCGAAATTTTTTTTTACTTTAATGAAATTTATAAAAAAAAAATGTATTAATAAAATACCTAATTTAACAAAATAAATGCACCTGTTTAATCTTATTTCCTTCCTAGTGTCGAAATCAAGTAAAAAGTTCCAAAAGTATAGACTAGAATTACTGAAATGTACTAGTGAATCTCTGGTGCCAATGTCAACAACTTGTCGATAGTTGTGTAGATTCGCAATGACACGCACATGTTAAATGTCTGCAGCATAAAGCGTTGGCTGGGACATAATTAGTCAGTAGTACTGGTGACGAAGTCAATAGTGAATCAGTACAGTTTCACTATCGAAATTTCCTATAGGGTTTGAACACAAATTCAACCCGAATTCACTCCGCTTAGTGTGTTTACCTGTGTGTGTAGAACCCGAATACAAGGAAAGTAGATCAAGCATAGAGACCAATTTGACCAACGTGTGAGATGACAGTTGGCAACTGTGTTGCCATGAACAAACATTTTTTGTAATCAAATTTTTTGAAAAAGTTACCAAATGAGAAAAAATAAACAAAATTTTAAGGTTTTTGTTTTTATTAAAATATATATTAAATATTAATTATTATAATTAACATTATTCTATTCATGTTTTTGGTCATTAAAACACTATTTTTCTTTATCGGGATATTCTCCAAATAAATACTTCATAGAGTTTTATTAGCCAAAACATTGATCTATTACTTTCAAGAATGAGATGACGCGTTTCGGGGATTTTCTAGGTCCCCATCTTCAGATCTCTTTAGAAAGTAAAAAGATAACTTTAAGGTTCCAAAGCAAACACTATATTGGTTGTATAATTTCAACTAATTGAGAATTATACAAAGAACAATACTGTCTTTTTTTAAACCAGCTATCTTTAAAGAACAATGTTATGGCAGTCTTGGTAATTTACATAGAGACAACCTTTGGTTGCCATAGCTACGTATATTTTACTTTCCAAAATAGGAAAGTTTTTTACTCCGTACAATGAGTAAAAAAAAATCATGAAATATTTAATAACATGCTTCATTATCGCTTTCACTTTTTGTATTGACTGCAGTCTTTAAAAAAAAACCTGAAACAACCCTTATTGGAATGTTCCGTATACTTACCGTTTTCAGTACGTCATAAACATCGAAACTGATTCGTACAAATTTAAGGTTAGCAGAAGGGTTGCGCGATTTTAGAGATTTATTTTATAATTATTTTTTATTATTTGGCTACATTACATAGCAAACGGAGTCAAAACGTAGTTTTTTCGAAAAACTGATTTTAGATTATATGGTCCGTTTATGTTCCGTTATGTACAATCTTTGGCAGATATCTGTTTTACGTACGTTAAATGTGCTGCACAATCCAGATTCATGATTCCGTATCTATCGAAGAGACCTTAAAAATGTTTACTTACTTAAACATTGTGCATTTATTTAATGGGTTTTCGATTTTTTTACCAGCAACACTTAAGTTTACTTTGAAATTGTTCAATTCAGAGTCATTTTTCTCATCTATATAATGCCACCAATTAAAGCAGTCATGCAAATTTTGGTAATCCAGAGCTAATTAACACATTTTGTACAACGAACTGCATACTTTTATAAAAAAAATTTAACAGTGTTATTAAATCAACTAATAAAATCGCGTATATAAAAATGTTTACTGTTTTATAAAATTTAAAAACATAGTTAAAACAATTTATGTATATATTTTACTGACAAAATAGTTACCAAAATGAAAAAAAAGTTCACATCTCCACATTGGAAAAAAAAATTTGGTTAAAAGGCAACGCAGGTTGGCAACACTCCCCACTTTAGCAACTTCAGTTTCTCTTGTTGGTCTCTTTGGGAAATACAGCAGTGCTAGAAAAAAATTAACGCACTGATTTCGGGTGTACATTTGTATGCTGCCCGGTTTGCTTTCCTTGTAAAGTTCTGAAGAGATTACCGGTAACTTTGGACAGGGTTATAGCTCTCGGTGGGGCTTACGAAAATACCCACCCTCCGAGGGCTTACTGCCATTGGGGGTAAATGTATATGGAGAAAAAGCACTCGGAAATACCTATAAGACATACCCATACGTACTATCATGGGGAAAAATGCTATTTTTTTCGCCTGTTCACAAAATTCTTTGCGTTTTGTGATCTACTGGGAATAGTTTTTAAAGGATTCCCAATATCCTTGGACAATATTATAACTGTCGCAGATATCTATAAGATGGACCAACTTTCCAAGACACAAGTTTCAAGGGGGTCCTTTAAGTAGTAGGCGTACTGCCTATTTGAGTATAGTTCTGAATGGGTCCCCGAACTTTGGAATGGGTTACAGATCCTAGAAATTCTTATCAAATGGACCCACTGTCTAAGGGTTTACGCCGAGGTGGGTCTTGTAAGTGAACAAAAAACGAATTTTGCTCCTTATTGGTATTTTTGATTTCCCGGAAAGACCTCCCAAGGGACTACTAAGGACTTTAGTTAGGATAAAAGCCCTGTAGTAGACACATGGGAAACTTATAGTGAATAACAATGAATCGCAAAGCGATTCTTGCAAATTAACTACGAAGTAGATGATTTTCGATCAAAATTGATTGATCATGAGGCCACGTGAATAAGCTAAATTGCCGATTTTGGTGGACGGAAAATTTCCAGCACCATTATACCATTTCAAGGCTAATGTTAAAAACTAAATGAATTTTCTCTTTAAACAAAAGTTATAGCGAAAGAAAATCAAATGATGGTTTTTGCCCCACCCCGTATAACTACATATCTACTGCATATATTTGATCTTAAATATTTAACTACTCTTGTGTTATCAGCCAATATAATATTTATCATTTTAATTTGTAATTTAGAAGCGAAATCTCAATATGTAATTTTCCATCATATGGAAAAATACACTGTGAGAACTATCTGCATGATATTAAAGAATTTCAATCAATGAAGTTTAGCTGGAACTGGTCCATTGAAGCTTTTCATTAAACTAATAAAGTTTTTCTTCAAATGTTATCAACAAATTCATTTTATTAAATTAAAATTTCATACAATAAATGATAAATTTTCAATAGAGCATAACTGAAATTTTATATATAAAGAGAAGGTTTTTGATCCATTTGTGCCTATTAGGAAATCATCTTCACAATGTGTTTGATTGCTAAGAAGACAAGAATGGAAAAAATATATATTTCTAAGCTCTACTTCTTCTAGAGGATCTAGCTCTCTGACTTTGAATTTCTAAAAGCTTTTTTGTTGGATCGCAATACATGTATCAGCCAAACTGAAAAGGAAGTTTGAAAGGTCGCTAAAACATGTAATATTGCATCGCTTAGTATATTTAGTGTTAAATATATAGATTATTTTTTTTTATACACACAGAAAAATAAAGTGCCAACCAAATTGAGAATTGTATTTTAGTTATCACAACCAATAAATTTGGTTAGCACAACCATATTCAAATATGATTGCTGAACATGTTAAGTGTGGCAAACAAAATACTGTTGCATTAGCCAAATTTTCTTGTAAAAATCAATATTCAATTGTACCAAACGATCTTAGTCGTAATAACCAAATTTTTGTTGAAAATACACACATAATATTTATATTTAATACATACATACATACTTATTTATATTTTTATCTTAAATACATTAAATTTTTGTCATTACTTCATTATTGCCTTCATTCTATTTATTTTTTAATTATTGTTAAAATGTTACCATATTAACGGATACATTCGCACTGGAATTCAATCAATCAATTGACTCAGACATACATACGTGCGTACGATGATCATCCAAAAGTTACAATATAAAATATTATTTTCTTTGTTAACATACATACTTACTTTCATTCAGTGTTCATAAATATAAATCAATTGTACTTGTGTGTGATAAACTATGTTGTCGTTGAATAATAAAAACATAATGCTCTGTGGTTTTTTGAAAACACGAATTTTGGTATATTCAGTTTATCGACGGAATATACACAAATTTTTCAGAAAATTACAAAAAAAAATTGTAACAAAAATTAAAAAGGTGGATATTTACTCTTTGCAAAGTCGTAGGCTTTTAAAAATCTAAACTAAATTCTTAAAAAAAATGTTTTAAAAGTAAATTTTGAATTTATAATTTTTCTTAATCTAAAATCTTTCTAAAAGTACTAGAATGCTAAAGGTTTCAAAGTCATTATAATTCTAAAGTATTTAAAATACAAAATATTTCTTAAAGTACTAATTTTCCAGCGAAGTTATTTAAAGGTATCAACCAAAAAAAAAAAATAAAAAAATTTTGCAACCAACGACAATTTGTATAAAAGGATCTAAATCTGTGAAAACAAATTATTTCCAAAAATAGCAAAACCCTAACAGCGACATCAAAATCTTTTCAAAAAAATCATGAATTTGCAAATGTGTCAAAATCTTGCTGAAGTTAAAAAATATTTCTTTATCTAAAATCATTTCACTCTAAAGATTATTTGTAAATTTACTACAATAAAATGGGTAAAGTTTTGTGTAATATTAGGGAGCTCCGCTAAATATAAGCACGAAATGCGTAAAACTCTTTTGAACACACAATCAGTCCCAGCGACACACACATACACGCTAAGTATTTTTACACACAATGTGTTTACAATTAAACACTTTATGCTTAAAATTAAAATTATCTCTAGTTAAATTTTAATTTTACGCACAAAATTTGTGAGTACACTAACTTTTAATGCGATCAGACATTTTAAAATTGGAAAATAATAATAAAATATAAAAAAGAGCTAAAAAAAAACAATAATTATTTTGCAAAATTTTCAACAACTAAACAATCAAAAATGTATAAATGTAATATTTGTGATGTAAAATAATTGGTCGCATAAAAAACTAAAATAAAAATAAATATAAAATGCACGTACATTCTGTTTTCACTACGCACGTCAAGGTGCGCATGAAAAACTCTAATAAGTTTAGGTGTTTTATTTTAGTTCTATTTTAAAGATTTTTTTCAAATTGGCAATTATTTTTAATTATCATCAACTTTGTCGATATTTTTATTAATTTTGTTGATTTTATCAATCATAGAAAATTTATAAAATTTTGTTATAATTATAAATTATTGCAGTTTTTGTAAATGTTTAGTTTTTTTTTTCAATTTTAGCAATTAATTAAATTTTGGCAAATTTTTCAATTTCTACTGATTTTTTTCATATAGAGTTCTTTTATTTTTTCAGCATTTGTTTTTAAATTTTGCCAATTTTTTTTAGCAATTCTTTTTTTCAATTTTAAGGGATTATTTATAAAAAATACAGGGTGTTTTTTATGTTCCAAGTCGATGTTTTTTGACCGGAATTTCTTTTTGGCTGACAGTTATCAGTTTGTATTTGACAGTTGTGCAGAGCAGTCGATACAAATTTATTAGAAACATCTAACGCACCAACAACGTGTTGAAGTTATTAAAACATAAAAAATATAAAAACCCTCAGAAAATCATTATGAGCGACGACGAGGCACATTTTGATATTGCTAGTTTTGTTAATAAACAGAATATCCCCTACTGGGACACTGAAAATCCTCAATTGACACACCAAAGGCCTTTACACCCTTGTATTTTACGATAACTTTTTCCGGGGCGCATTATGTCAAAAAGAGAAGATTTCTACTGGCCCATCTATCTCATGATTTGACTGACCCAACTACTTTCTTTGGGGGTACTTGAAGGGAAAGATATATGGGCATTTCCAGGATCGCGAACGGGACATTCGTACGCACTCAACTTGAAAAAAAAATATGAAAACTCAAATTTTTTTTAACTTTTTATAAATATTTAATAGCATTTTAGTAGAACAATTTTTGAGAACAAAAAGAAAATTATAAAATATGAACGTTCTCCAAATATTTTGGATAAACTTGCGATCGCGAACGGGACAAAAAATGTAAGTCATTTTTTTCGGTGTGTGGTTTTGTTTAAAACTCTGCGAATTTCGTCAG
The DNA here is from genome assembly GCA_949748255.1 of Eustalomyia histrio. Taxonomy (NCBI): domain Eukaryota; kingdom Metazoa; phylum Arthropoda; class Insecta; order Diptera; family Anthomyiidae; genus Eustalomyia; species Eustalomyia histrio. The sequence goes on along the minus strand of OX456523.1, from coordinate 49,304,351 downwards.
TTTATTAAATGGAGATTATTTTTTAACTAAAGCAGAGATATAAAGATTTTATTTAGCATTTTGTTTTTTTTTTATTATCCTTATTATTTTTTTTAAATATTTTTTTTAGAATCGCGAACGGGACATCGCGAACGGGACAATGATTCCAAGGGCATTTTTTAGGTATAAAATTGGATCAAAATGTTTTAGGTTTGGTTTTTTTAAATGATCTCGGTTATTTTGTTTTGAATTGTAAATATCAAACTATTCCGATCAACGTTCACGGAGAACTAAACACAAATGCTTATTTTCGGTCGCGAACGGGATAGTAGAATGTAGTACAAAGAATCTTTGAATTATACCGTTATTCGGAGTTTGCTTGATCTCTACTGTGGTGTTTTTAAATATTTATTGTTGGTATATTTAGTCTATAAGAAGAGTGCAATCGACATGATATGTAACACTTAGAAATAACTCAAGGAAAAATGTCAATTAAAAATGCTAAAACCAAAAAAAGCAAAGCTGCTCGTTGCAGACCACTTTTCTTAAATTACAAATGGTAATATGTATTTAATTAGGTATATTCTTAAAATCCAATGCATTAACCAACGAAATTTTCTCAGAAAAGTCTTTTTTCTTCAACTTTAATATTTTGGTAGCGGTTGACCTTTCTGTGGAAATACCCATATGGCAACAAACTAGATGAAAAATTACAGCATTATTTAAGAAACTGGAGCAATAACACTCGTAATATCCCAAAACCCACACATTTAGCGCTAGTTCTTGAGGCGTCTAGTGACTCATTGTTTTTCACTATAAATTTCGCATGTATCTACTTCACGAATGTCAAAACCAAACTGGCAAAGGTTGTCATTTAAAAAAATTGCAGCACTTTCCAATAGGATGATACTTATAGCCCTACCTTTTATGTATTTTTGGTCATCTCTTGCTCTAATTTACTTAAAAATAAGTTTTTTAATATTAATAATATTACTTAAAAACAAGTTTAGTAATATTACAAAATAATTTCAAAATTTAATATAATTTTTACACAATTTAAATGTAAATTTACACAAAATGTATATGTCAACTTACACGCTTTTACACACATAAGGTCTGTACGAGGTAATTTCGGGTAAAGTCTGGTAAAATGAGAGTAAGCAAAATCTTCTCTCACAAAATCATAAAAAGGCCCAAAATACTGCGAACGCACAAAACCACATTTCATACCCAAAAATAAACGTCAAATTTATTCATATAAAAAAACAGCTTAATTAATAAATATATTTTTCATTATTAAGAAGGAAAAGTTGTTTATAGTAAACCTTTAGTTAACTTTAATTTTTTTTCAAAAATGCAAAACCGTTAATTCATTAGCAGCAGCTGATGATTTGACAATTTTACCATTTTACCCAAACAAACACAATTACTCTCTCACGAACGCTCTCATTTACCCAATTTTTGTTACAAGAAACGCTTTCTGGTAAGATAGGGTTCCCGCGGGCACCCGCGGTAACGTACGTCGAACACACCTATAGAGTAAATTTACCTTATTTATAGTAGGAGTTCGGCTTTTTACAGTAAGTTGGGTAAATATTCGTAATTAAGCCTCTTTAAGCCTATGCTGCTTAATTACCCAAAATAGGCGTATAATTTTTTTAGGCAAAAAAAATGCCAGAGTAGGTTACAAATTATTTCTCACAAGCCATTAATTTTTTTTTATTTTTTCATTTAAGTGAACAATAATAGCGCACAAAAAAATGTAAAATCGACCGATTCAATGTGTGGATAAACGGATTATTGATTGCATTTTTCATTACGCACATTAATGCAGACAACATACATACAGACCAACTTACACACATTTACAATACTTGTGTATTGAATTGCAATATAAAAGTTTTTTTGTTGTTGCATTTATTTTGTCGCCAATGGGCACTTAATTTGCAACATTTTTTCAGATTTATTTTTATATATGTATGTTATATTGTGTAAATTCTTGTCTGTGTGTTCGTTTATGTGTTTGTATGAATGAGTAGCCTTTTGCCGGTTTTGTATGAATGTGCTTAATATAATTAAATTAAAAATGGTTTAATGTATGCAATAAAAAATTAATATTTTTATAAAACATTTGGGTCAAGTATAAAACAATTTTACAAGTTAAAATTAATAGCATTATTTTGCTATTACGTTTTTACAATTTATATTTTATTTGTTGATTTTTTTTTATATATAATCAACATAATTTTTTTAATCAACACTGCTTTATAGTATTTATTTTTTAACAGCTGTAAGTTTTTGATAAATATTGTTTTAAAAATATATGTAAATACTAATGTGAATTAAAGCAATGTAAGCCCTTAATTAAATTTTTAGCAGGTAAAGGCTTAAAGAATTTTTTTATTAAATATCTAAAATTTCTCATCATACTGTATAAAAATGACAATGCCAATCATGTGTAAGTATTTTGTACAATTTTGTAGGAACCTGGGGTCAAGTGTCTCCAAGTCACCACTTTTGTCGACTATTTTCGGTGACTTTTTGGTGACATAGTCAACTAAGTGTCTACAGCACTTTTTACATTCCTTTCTTTGCAGCTGCAAAGTCGTGCTTCTTTTTGATTTTTTTTATTGTTGCATTTTGTTGAAAATACATGTACATAGCTGCGTGCAAAATTAGCTTTTAATAAAAATATAGAGAACAAAATATATATAAGCAAAAGAAATTACAAAGAACTTGTGAAGAACAATCAATTTTGTATAAAAATAAATAACGTGAAAGAGGCAACAATTTTTAGTGAAAGTTGTAACTCTAGACATTTTGTGGAGCCTGATGAAGATTTTACGGAGCCTATGGAAGATTGATTTTATACAGTTGAATAATATATCGAATTTTTCGAAATAAATGCCCCTATTTTAAGTTATTTGTCTACCTAGTGTAGAAATCTAGTAAAAAGTTGCAAAAGTTTAGACTAGAATTACTTAAAATGTACTAAAGGGTGTCCGAAGAAGAACGCAATTTTTAAATTTTAAATAAAACACAGATATTTAAAAAAAAATCGTGAAACTTTATTATATCGTAAAGTAGACAGAATAAGGTTATGTATGGAACAATATATCGTGCAGATGGTCGCCGCGGCTTTGCTGGCATGCACGCGATCTTTTAATGATATTTTCAATGACCGTTTTGCATGAATGCTGCGGTATTTCATTAATGCAGCGTCCAATTTCCTCTTTTAAGGCTTGAGTCGTCGTCGGCTTATTCGCGTAAACCATCGACTTCAAAAAACCCCAAAGAAAAAAATCTAATGGTGTTAAATCGCACGATCTAGGCGGCCAATTATGATCTCCAAAACACGAAATAACACGACCGGGAAATGACTGATGCAGCAATTGAATTGTTTCTCTGGTTGTATGAAATGTGGCGCCGTCTTGTTGGAACCACATGCCCTCCACATTCATTTCTTCAATTCTAGGAAAGAAAAAACTGGTTATCATTTCACGATACCGAACACCATTGACTGTTTGCGCTTGACCTGCCTCATTTTGCTTCTCGTGAATCACTCGAGGATTTTCCTCACCCCAAATGCGACAATTCTGCCTATTGACGAAGCCATCAAGATGAAAATGGGCCTCGTCACTGAAGATGATTTTATCGGCAAAATCAGCATTTTCATGTTGTGTCTCCAGTACTGTCCATGGTCAGCTGGCTTCAGTTCCTGAGTCAATTGAACTTTGTATGCATGAAGATGCAAATCTTTCTTCAAAATTCGCTGCAAAGTGGATTTGGAGACACCAATTTGCTGAGCTCGGTGTGGAATTGAGGTGGATGGAGTTTGAGCGATATCATCACGTACAGCTGCGACATTTTCGGTCGATCGACCTGGTCGATGGCGCGTTGTTGTCTTTACATCACTAACAGACCCAGTTTCGGCAAATTTATCCATTAATCTCTTTACAGTTGACTCTTTTGGAGCATTATTGTGACCCCAAATTGATCGCAATTTGCGAACTGTAGCCGCAAAACTTTCACCATTTTGGTAAAACAATTTCACAATGAGAATGCGTTGTTCATTCGTGTAGCGCTCCATTTTTACTAACCTCGTACCTTCTACTAGCAAACAATAACAATTGTTCAAATGTCAAACAATGACACTTCGAATGTTGCCAGATTTAAAAATTGCGTTCTTCTTGGGACACCCTTTAGTGAATCTCTGGTTCCAATGTCTACACCTAGTCAATAGTTGTGTAGATTCGCAATGACAAGCACATGTTAAATGTCTACAGCATAGACTGTTGGCTGGGGCATAATTAGTCAGTAGTACTGGTGACAAAGTCAATAGTGAATCAGTACAGTTTGACTATCGACATTTCCTTCAGGGTAGTGTTATATTTTGAATACATTTTTCAATTCGGTTTTAACCATTCCTTCAAATAGTACTTCAATTTAAGACGTTGTAGTAAGTTTCTCAACACCACTTATTGCGATTGACGTATAAGTATTATTAATTCAAATTTCTAATATCACGTATACGCATCGTATTGAATTTTATTGTAGAGGCGATCAAACCAGAACAACAAATTAAACACAGACCCGACACGAAATTTGAAAGTCTGACAACTCCGACAAATTTTGCTTAAATATCTTATCTTTGACAATTTTTTCTAATTTGGTCTTAGAATTACACATTACAGTTTATATAAAATTTAATAAATAATCCAACGTTATTGCTTGTTCTTACACTACATTACAGAAACAGGTAAAAAATCGATGTTAAATACTTCTTTGACAGCTTTCACTTATGATGTGTCTGTTTTGTTTGGGATAGAACCTTAAATAACAAATTAGACAAATTGGGGATGAATAAAAAAATATTTTTGGGAAGCTTCACCGGCATTAATTTTCGTTTCGCCATTAAAAATTTACAAGCAAAGTAAAAAAACACAATTTCTTTTATTATCGAAAAGAAAAAAAAATTTGAAAATTTTGTTCAACCAAATTTTTATCTAGAACAAGGAATTAAAACTATCACTTTGAAAGTTTATTATTTTAAGAAGAATATAGGTTTATATCTATACAACAGGGTGCCTCGATAAAAAAAAATGTATTCAAAAATTTTCAAATTTAACTTTTTTCGAAAACCTATTTTTTTTAATTTCTTATTAATTCATATATCTCATATTTAAAGTATGGACTCTGAGCTTCAAAATGCATATTAATTTATTTCGATTACATTGAAGATTCAGGTTATTCTTTCAATTTAGGTGAAAACTTAAGTTATTTTTCAAAATTAAAAAATCCCTTAATCGGATTTGGAAAATTTTAACACGCGAAGTTAGCGTAGATTCCACTTAATTTATTTTAGCAAAAGAATCACAATTTAAAGAAATTTTAATCCGAAACAAAACCTTAATATCTAGAGGGTATTTATCAGTTTGTCATTCCGTTTGTAACACATCGAAATATAAATCTAAAACTCTATAAAGCTAAGCTTGGTTGCTTGTTTTTACAAAAGTTGAGCAAATTCGGTCTACCGGTAAAAAAAAAAATAGTTTTTTTGAAAACCTATTTTTTCAATACTCGAAAGTAGAAAGAAAAGTAATAAGAAAAATTTCTGTTTCTGTTGGCAGATAATAGCCTGCATAATCCAATCATATATAACGTTTTTCTACACTGACATTTTTTTTCTTGTTTTTAAAATAAATGATATATATTTTTTTTTTATTAAAAAAAAACTCGTATTGATGTTAACTGATATACTTGTTGTTACAACTGTTCTAAAATCAAACATATAATTTAACTATTTAAAGCTTATCGGTAAAAGCTTTTGCACTGTGTTACCAGCATTACGAAGGTTGTTGAATTAGTTAATAAGATTTTTTAAAATAACGGAATTTACAAAACCAACAAACAATTACAAAGCTGTAAAGTTTTGTATGTTAAAAATAAAATAAAAATATCTAATGGTTTAGCCAAATGCAATTTCAAAATAGTACTTACCAGTTTATAAAATATAACTTTTTCGACCTTCATAGTACCAAAAAAAAATTACTTTTTATACCCTTCACCAAAGGTGGAAGGGTATATATAAATTTGTCATTCCGTTTGTAATTTCTACAATATTGATCTTAGACCCTATAAAGTATATATATTTTGGTTCCTTATGAAGAGCGAAGTTGATTTAACGATGTCCGTCTATCCATCGGTCCGTCTGTGTGTTGAAATGGGTTTTCCGAAGACCCCAGACATGATGAGGACTTGATTGTAATATATTTCTGTTACATGTGATCCATTTCTGTTTGCTATTAAAAATCAGCCAGATGGGTTGATAAATGGCTGAGATATTAGCAAAAAAAACAGGACTACCTCTATTTTTTTCGTAAAATCCCTTTGTTTTTATATGTATGTTGAATATTACGCATAACAAAACATCCATTTGTTGAAATTCTTTTCCTTTACCTCTTCACCTTTTATACACAAACAAGAAAACAATACAAATATGTGTCATTTAAACAAAACCAAACAAATCCCTATTGAACGAAAACTGTTTATTTAATTCTATTAACGATGATTCCACATGACCTTAATAGCTCAGTTGTCTAAACGCTATGTCGCAAATACCTTTTTCTCTAAGGCGTGGGTTCGAATCCTACACCCGGTCAATTCAACTTTTTTTTTGTAAATTTTTTTTTATTTTCTTAAGACTTTTTTATTGTTTAGGTTTTGTTTTTTTTAACATTTAATAATTAATTTAAATAAAATTTTATATTAATAATTAAATAATCCATAAATAGGCTAAAAACATCAACATTTTTATAAAAACCCTCTGATACAAACAAAATACAAACGGTTTTATTTCTATTTTTTGCTCCGATTTAAAAGAATTTATAAAAAGATTTTTAAACCATTTTATTTCTCTTATATTAAGAAAATTTTATACATAATTCCCCTTTTAAAGCAACTATTTTAGGCCATAACTTATAATAATTTATAAAAAAAAAAATGTATAAACCATTTTCCTTCAAATTTTAAAAATTAAGCTAAAGAAATTAAAAATATTTTTTAAGAAAAAAGCGAAATAAAATCTCAAATGCAAATTTGCCAGCCAAATCAAACGATTTTGTAGAAATAAAATACATGCAGTTGTAGTGAATTCTTTTAACGATTTGTTGAAATTCTTTTCTTTCACCTCTTCACCTTTATACACAAACAACACACACATACAAAGATTTGTCATTTAAATAAAAACCAAACAAATCTCTAATTATATTAACGATGATTCCGCATAACTTCAATAGCTCAGTTGTCTAAACGCTATGTCACAAATACTTTTTTTCTCTTAGGCGCGGGTTCGATTCCCCGTCTATTCAACTTTTTTTTTTTGTACATTCTTTTTATATTTTCTTAAGACTTTTTGTTCGTTTTTTTAGCATTTAATAATTAGTTTAAATAAAATTTTAAATAAATAATTAAATAATCCATAAATAGGCTAAAAACATCAAAATTTTTATAAAAACCCTCTGATATAAACGGTTTTATTTCTATTTTTTGCTTCGATTTAAAAGAATTTATAAAAAGATTTTTAAACCATTTTATTTCTCATATATTATTTTATTTCTCATATATTATTTATTATGGATACGTCTTATATAGCAAGAGATCGAAAATCTTTGGTATAACATATTTGCTAAAAAAAACTCGGAAATATCGGTTCAGATACAAAAAAAATACCTATTTTCTGGAACCATAAATCCTCCCGAGTCCAAGTTTTATCACCAAACTAGATGGTTAATTTCCTCTTAAAGGCGTCTGTATATAAATCTGTCCATTCCATATATAAACTTCAGTTTTTTCGGCATAGCCGAATTTAGCCGCTCTTACTGTTTTTTGATTAGAACATAATCTATTCTGGAAAGTGTTGAAATTGAAATTTTTGTACATGTTGTTGAATATTTTGAAAATTTAATAAATGCTAAGGATAGCTTAGTTGTCTTGAGTTTTTTCTTTTTATTTAATAATGTAAGCCAATTAAAAACTTTTATGGCTTCGCGTAAAATTTTTAGCATTTTTCACTTTCCCCCAATTTTTTTCAAATTACCCCAAAATTTCTTGTTTCACAGAACCACAATAAAATCCAACAAAAATTATCAAAACTATTTCCAAAGTATCACAAGTTCCCCTAGAAATTTACAAATTCGCCCTCATCACTTGAAGGGATTTAATCAATTTACCTAAATTTTTCTAAAATTGTGTACATTTTTACACTCTTATATCGACAGAAAATAAAGGAATTAAATCATTTTTAAAATATTTTATTAATTAGTTCTCCTACTTTTCCACTGCAAAAACTCTGATGATGTTTTTTGTACAGAAAATATATCATTTTTTGAATACTTTTTTCCATAAATACCTCAGATTTTGAGGACTTATCCTATTGACAAAAAAAAAACCTCAGACTATGCAAATATTTTCGTCAAATTTAAACGCAATTCTTTATAGAAAATTCTTCCTTAGATTCTTTTTTTAAGAGCATAGATTCCTATAGAATTCCTCAGATGTATAGGAAAATAATAATTTTTATAGGAAAAAAATTTGAGCCAAATATTAACATGTTATCTTATTAAAAAATAAATATTAACATGTTGTCTTCTGTTTTAAGTAAGATCAAATACTAAGTCGATTTTGCTTAGTCGCTTCTCCAACCAATGCAACTTCCTGGTTCACCGTCATAAAAGGCGTACAAATTTCAACGTTTCTGCTTGATGTTAATGCTCAACCGAATCATTGGTCTGACAGGAACTCATCAGCACCATTGCAACTACAAACCTGTGCGAAGAAGAAAAATGTGATTCAAGAATATTTTTGATAAGATACAATATATAATAAAAAAAAATTATATGTGGTTCCATGTCAATCGCACCGAATCCCAGCCAGGGATTTTGTGTTTTTTATACTAATTTCATTTATTTTTATTTTCTTATCAATATTTTTTTACAAAACTAAAATTTTAACCCATTTCGGATCTACAATATTTAAAAATTTTCGATATCATATAAGACATAATTAGTTTATAATAATGTAGGTTCATATAATTCATACTTGGGAATTATTCATTACATTGAATTTTCATTACAATTATTCCGCACTAATGCCAATGAAAAGCATTTAATGGAAATGAAATTTTTCCATTAAAAACTTATTGTTAGTAGAAAAATTTGTTAGTAGGAAAATTTGTAAACGGTTTACAACCCCACTTTAATATTTTTGTACTGATTTTTAATAAAAAAAATTATTATTTGGTAAATTTATTGCTATTTACATTTTACAAATTGCAGAATTTTTACAAATTTTTGTTGCTAATTTCAGAAACCATTTTACAAATTTTTACTAATTCTAAAAAAATGGATATTGAATGAAATTTCATTCCTAATAATTAAAACTTATACTTACAAACTTAAATTGTATTAAAAATGTTACATCGGAAGTAAAGATACTTTTCACAACCGACTCATGTCCAAAAATAGGACAACCACTAAAAATAGGACTTAAAAGTTTTCTTAGTTCTAAAACTTTGCCTTAAAACAATATAATTTGACCTTAAAATGCAAAAAAAAAATACTAAAAATATTTTTCAAATTAGCAAATTAAAACAAAATGATAAATTCTTTAATGTTTTTACTATTTTTTAAGCCTTTGGTTTTTTTTTTAATTTTGTCTAAAATATTTTTTGACAAAAATAAATAAAAGGTGTGTTTGACGTACGTTAACGCGGGTGCCCGCGGGACCCCAATCTTACCAGAAAGCGTTTCTTGTAACAAAATCGGGTAAATGAGAGTGTTCATGAGAGAGTAATTGTGTTTCTCATTTTACCAGAACTTACCCGTACTTTTTGTTTGGGTAAAATGGTAAAATTGTCAAATCATCAGCTGTTGCTAATAAATTAGCTGTTTTGCATTGTTGAAAAAATTAAAGTTAAATAAAAATGTACTATAAAGAACTTCTCCTTCTTAATAATGAAACATACATTTGAAAATGTAAATAGATATTTGCCATTTCAAATATATTTATTATTTAAGCTGTTTTTTAATATGAATAAATTTGACATTTATTTTTGGGTATGAAATGTGGTTTTGTGCGTTCGCAGTATTTTGGGCATTTTTATGGTTTTGTGAGAGAATTTTTTGCTTACTATCATCTTACCATACTTTACCCAAAATTACCTCGTACAGACCTAAAATAAAAAAATGTTGCCCAATAAAAAAAATATTAATTTTTCTATTCGAATTCGTAAGGCAATTTCAAAAGAAATTAGCAGCTTTAAAGTGTAACAAGAGTATCTAAAAATAATTGAGTTAATTTTTGCATTTTAATAATTTTTTATAAATTAAAATTTTACTATATTTTGCAATTCATTGACTTTAATTCACTTATATTTATCATAAATTTGTGTTCATTTGAATTTATTTATTTTAATAAACTTTTTACATAAATTTATCGATCTTAAGTAGCTTTTATTAACATGCCTGCTATTTTTATTTCACACATATTTAGTACAATTTATCGTTAATTTTAGCAGATCGATTTTATATTGCAGTTTACAGCAATTTACTAAAACTATTGTAAGAAGCGCTTACTAAATTTTTATACTAATTTCATTGTACTAATATTAATAATATATGGTAAATTTTTTTCAAACCGATTTTAAATTCCACTTTACAAAAAGTTTACTAAAATTTAGTAGCAGCAACTAATTTATCTACCAAATTCATTGTACTACACGTCAGCAGATATGTGTTGCTAAGATTAGCAAAAAAATACCGCTGGGCTAAAATTAGCAAAATTTCCCGTAATAACAGTAAAACTTTTGGTTGCAATTTCAGACTTTTTTTGGTGAGTGTAATGATATAACACAAATGCATTGAAAACAAGTAAGAGCGGCTAAATTCGGCTATGTCGAATCTTATATACCCTTCACCATGGTTGCGAAAATAGTGAAGTTTATATATGGACATATATGGAATGGACAGATTTATATACGGACATCTTTAAGTGGAAATTTACCATTTAGTTTAGTGATAAAACTTGGACTCTGAAAGATTTATGGTTCCAGAAAATAGGTATTTAAAAAAATGTATGTTTTGGTCATAACTACTTTCAGCAAATATGTTTTACTAAAGATTTTCGATCTTTGGATATATAAGACGTATCCATAGGTCATATTACATTTTAGTTTTTATAAAAATTTTGATGTTTTTATCCCATTTATGGAGTATTTAATTACGGTCTTACCGTTCTTAAGATATAAATTAATCTATTTTGTGCCACGCCCAATTGAAGGATCCCGCCCACATTTGGTCAGATGTCGTGTATTGATAAACAAGATGCTTGCACCTTATTTGGAAACTTTTCCTCTTTCCGTTCTTCAACTATAGAGAAAAGCTGACCAACATCGTTAACACAACTTTGCTGGACGTATTTGTTTTGTTAAATAAAAAAATAACAAAAAGTCTTAAGAAAATAAAAAAAAAGTTTTAAAAAAATATAAAAATAAAAAAAGGTTGAATAGACGGGGCTCGATCGCGCGACTAAAAGAAAAAAAGTATTTGTGACAAAGCGCTTAGACCACTGAGCCATTGAAGGACATAAGCAAACGTCGTTAATAGAAGTAAATAAAGAGGTTTCGTTCAATAGGGATTTGTTTGGTTTTTATTTAAATGAGAAATCTTTGTATATGTTTGTTGTTTGTGTATAAAAGCATAGAGGAAGAATAAATAGTATAGAGGATGCAACGCCGTCAGCAGCCAAATAAAATTTTATACAGAATACAAAGGTTCGGAAACTTTGAGAAAACAAGGGAAAATTGAGCAAATTTCCCTGATTTCTGCAAAAATTTGAGTAAATGTCCCTGTTTTTAAACCTTTTTTCCAAATCCAATTGGGAAATATGCTAAAAACTAATTGGATTTGCAAAGAAATTCAATTGGAATCGCAAAAAATCCAATTTAAAAAGATGCTGAACCTTTGAAATCTGCACATACAAAACTAAGAGAACGTTTTTTACGACGTGAGAGACATCGTCATGGTGTGATAAAAGGTGAAGAGGTGCAAGAAAAGAAATTGATGTGTTTGTTACACACCATGACGATGTCTCTCACGTCGCAAAAAACGTTCTCTTGTTTTTATATGTGCAGATTTCAAAGGTTCAGCATTTTTTCAAATTGGTTTTTTGCGATTCCAATTGATTTTCTTTACAAATCCAATTAGTTTTTTTTTAGCAGATTTCCCAATTGGATTTGAAAAAAAGGTTTAAAAACAGGGAAATTTACTCAAATTTTTGCAGAAATCAGGGAAATTTGCTCAATTTTCCCCTGTTTGCTCTCAGTTTCCGAACCTTTGTATTCTGTATAAAATTTTATTTGGCCGCTGTCGGCGTTGCATCCTCTATACTATTCTTCCTCTATGGTTTGTTATGCGTAATATTCAACATACATACATATAAAAACAAAGGAATTTTACGGAAAATATTAGAGGTAGTCCTGGTTTTTTTCTAATATCTCAGCCATTTATCAACCGATCTGGCTGATTTTTAATAGCAAGCAGAAATGGATCACATTTAACAGAAATATATAACAATCAAGTCCTCATCATGTCTGGGGTCTTCGGAAAACCCATTTCAACACACAGACGGACAGACGGACATCGTTAAATCAACTTCGCTCTTCATAAGGACCCAGAGTATATATACTTTATAGGGTCAAAGATCAATATTGTAGAAATTACAAACGGAATGACAAACTTATATATACCCTTCCCCCTGTGGTGAAGGGTATAAAAACTAATTATAATTGATGAATATATATATAAAATATACATAAAATACAGAAAATAATTAAAGAAAATATTAAATAGACAAATACTAACCTGCTTTTGGTTACTGGTAAATTTTATAATGTTATAAAATTAGAAAATGGCCAAAATTATATTTTTTGCTTAAGAATTATGTTTTTTCTTTTATATAGGTAAGAAAAAGTAAAATTTAATAATAAAATATGAAATTAAATCAACAATTACTTAGTTCACCAAATTCATTAGTCACATGAATGATTAGAAATATGTACCTTTTTAAACATTTTTAATATTTCTGTAATTCTCGTTTCCTTTTTTGTAAAACAGTTTATATAAATTCTCTTAAAAATAGTAGATATACAAATTTTTTGTTGAAAAATCAAGTGAAAAATGCTAAATATTAAAAGCATGTGTAGTTATTTGTAACTGTATTTTTAGTTTTTTTTAAATTCATTTGTAGTTATTTTAAAATTCATTTGTGGTTATTTTTAAATTCGTTTGTTATTGTAGTTATTTCTTGAAAAAATTTACCAGATTTTAACATTAAATTTTACTACATTCTTATATTGTTTTTACTACTTCTGTCAGTTAATATTTAATAATTGATAAAAACTACACATTGGAGTTGATTCTGCCTACATAATTTGCTGAGCGTATCCATCTACAAATTTTAAAGTAAAAAATCCGTATTTCTAAAATTTCGTTGGACCTTTTAGGACAAAAATCAAATATAATTTCAAATATTTCAAAAATATAATATCATATGTTTCCAAAAATAGTCCGATTTCCTTTGTGTTTAAAAAATTTAAGAATTCTAATGAAAATCTATTGGAATTTTGTAACTCTCACAATGAAGATTCTAAAATTTCTACGCAATTTAAATTATTTTGAAAATTCTTTCATATATCATTTGTATAATATTTTTCATACGTGACCTTCTTCGAGAAGTTTCATAAAGCATTATCACTGTGAACACACCTTCATTTGGGAGATGCGATTTGGTATGGTTAGTTATGATTGGGTGCCGACTTTGGTGACGTCATGCCTTTGTGGAGACGTATTTTTTTTCGCTTTAGTGTGACAATACCTTTGCTATTGTTGCTGCTCTGTTCGTTCTCAGCTATCTGTTCGCTCTCAGCAAAGGGTTGATGTGCGTATACTAATACGAAGAACATTGTAAAAATAACTATATGGGGGTAAATAAATTTTTATCAGAAATCTAACTCATTTCATCTTATTCTACACCCTTTTAAGTACCAGAATCCACTCTTAAGTCCAAACCCGTTTTTTGACACACTAGGTTCCTTTTCTCGGAGAAGGTTACATATCGTAAGTACAACAGGTTTTTTATTTTTTCTTTGTAACTAAATCTACTCCCAGATTTGTATATTTTTCCCTCTCAGTTATGCAATTTTACAATTTTTTGTTTCAAATTGCATTACAAGAATTGGTTTATATAACACATTCCATTTTGTTTTATTAATATTACGTAAGTTGTATTACACAAGCTGTAAAAAAATCCCTTTTAAGACTCCCCATAGTGAAATTCACTTTAGAAGATAACACTTAAGATGTTTCAAAATCGGAAGTAATAAATAATTAATTTATACAATAATTGAATTACAAGAGTACTATAAAGTACTTCAACAACCAGCTTCCGATTGATAAAAAAAATTCCATACATATTTGCAAAAACAAATCAAGATGAATTTTTACTATAAAAACTCATGTATTATAAGACAATATACAACAGTTTCAAATACACGGTCTCAACAAACACTAGTTGTTTAAGCCAACAAACTTTTGGCAAACAAAAAAAAAACCCCCTTATCAAAATCAATCAAAAATATCAAGTGAGTTCAAGCAATTAACGACAACAATAAAACAAAAAATACTGTGCAAAAAAAAAATCAAGTCAAACGAACACTTTTAAATATAATTAGTAAATTTGTTAACAATTATGTATAAAAATAAATTCAGCACCTACACATATATTTGGAAAAAAAAGAGATTATTGACTTTTTTCTTATTAAAAGTGATGTTTTAACAAAGTAAAAATTTAATAAAATATTAAAAAAATAGTTTAAAAATATTTAAAAAATATATATTACATCTTTAACACGACACTATAATAATTATACCTCAGTAGAAATAACTGAAAATCTGTTATTTGACAGAATTTATACTACACTCATAGCAATAAATCTGAGGAAAACTGACTGTAATTAGCAGATTGTTTGCTAAATATTAGTAAGATAAGAAAAACAGAAAGAAACCTGTTAAATATATAAGATTTTGGATATAATTGAGGTACATTTTTGTTAAATTTGAGTTAAACTTTTGGTTATCCTGCTTTAAATGAAATTATTTAAAATAAAAAACCCTTAAAAATTTCAATTATTATTCAGCAAAATTGTTTGCTGATTTTAGTAGAAGAAATTGTCATATTCAATTTACTAAAATGTAGCTAATTTTTCTATTATCTTACTAATATTTGACAATTTCAGCGGTTTTTTTTCGCAAGGCCCTTTTGAACTTTTAGTAACTTTAGCTACAAATTTTGCAGAGTTTTTCTATTTGTGTAATATAATTATACCCCAGAACATTTTCTAAGTCGATTAAAAATTAGTTTTTGTAAAAAATAATTTTTTAAGTTTAAATTATTGCAATTCTCCATTTACAAATTACAATTTTTTTACTTGTTTTCGTTGCTGATTTTAGCAAAAAATTTTACTCATTTAAAAAACCGAGTTGCTAAATTTAGAAATAATTTTAACTAATTGTTTTATAATTGTGAGTAATGGTTTGGTTAGATCCACCCATATATTTGTTTGTCGCAACCGCAATTCGGTCAGTGAAATAAAATGTCCGTTAAAACCAAATACTTCAATTATATCAGGAAAAAATTTGGTTGGGACAACTAAATAATTCGGTTGCTGCAACCAAAATATTCAGTTGGCAAGAAATTCGGTTGTCACGATGAATCTATTTGCTCTGTGTATTATTTAGTAAAAAAGTTGGATGAAATCAGCAAATAGATTTTCATTTAAGGATTGCTAAAATTTTACGAAATTTTGGTAACTTTCTTTAATTTTTTCTAATATTTCTACTTTACTAAAAATTACAAACGCAGTTTGCTTACATTAGCTAAAATTAGCAAACTTTTCTGAAACAATTAATTTTTTTTTTTAATTCTAAAGATTCTTTTATTTGAGTGTAAAAGGGAAGAATTATGCGGAACGTGACAAATCAGCGAGTTCAATATAAAAAAATAAGTTATAAAGAGACAAATATATGGAATGTATGTGAAGATAACTACGAAAGTTCCAAAAAAATTATAAATACTTATCAGAAGCTGTTAAAGTTCCCTGTAGGAAGCCTGTGGTCAAGTGTCTTCAAGTCACCACTCTTGTCGACTATTTTGGGTGACTAAACAACAAAGCGTCTTCACTTTTTTCCTTCCTTTTCTTTGATGACATTGTCAAGAAAGTGTCTACTGCACTTTTTACATTCCTTTCTTTGCAACTGCAAAGCTGTGCTTCCTTTTGATTTTTTATTGTTAATTTTGTTGAAAATACTTGTGCAAAATTAGTTTTTTATAAACATATAAAGAAAATTGAATTTCAAAGGTAAATATACATATAATTTGAATAAAATATATAATGAGCAAAACCAATTACAAAACACTTGTGAAAAACAATCAATTTATAATTTATAAAAATTTTTATTAATAAAATATCTAGTTTTCCGAAATAATTGCACCTCTTTAAACTTATTTTCCTTCCTAGTGCGAAAATCCAGTAAAAAGTTCCAAAAATTTAGACTAGAATTACTAAAATGTACTAGTGAATCTTTGTGCCAATGTCTACACCTAGTCAATAGTTGTGTAGATTCGCATGGACAAGCACATGTTAAATGTCTATAGCAGAAAGCATTGGCTGGGGTATAATTAGTCAGTAGTACTGGTGACAAAGTCAATAGAGAATCAGTAAAGTTTCACTGTCGAAATTTCCTTCAGGGTTGTATTTATTTCGATTTTCTTGGCGAAAAAATTAAAGTCGGTGGTTTACTATAATGTTTTCAATTATAAATTACAAATCGTGGGCGCATAGGGCAAATTGACACAAAGTTAAAAAAAATATTTAAATGGTCATACATTGCTACTCACAATTTAATGGGGCGAAAATGTTAAAGGTGGGTAATAATTTTTTCCGATGACTGAAGGTAAACATATTTTAATTTCCATATATAATTAATAGTATCAGCATATAACCAAAGTGGCAAAAACGTGAAAAGCTGGGGTAACTATTTCTACTTGAAGCTAAGGAATAGTAGATTACACATATGTACAACATGTGTCCCAAAATTTATTCAAGTCAGAGATATTAATTTTTGAAAAATTTATAAAACTTAAGTTTCTTACAAAAAATATTGTGTCACCATACGACCAAAGTGACCAAAATGAGAAATAGATGGAGCAACTATTTTTGTGAGAGCTTGAAGCTAAAGCATACATTACAAATACATATATGTTTTTGAAAAAATGCAAATTCATCTCAAAAGTATATTTGATAGAAAAACGCAAGAACAGTGAAGTCATTAATATAATAAAAAATTTAACTAGAAAATTAAATTTACTCCTAAAAAAATCAATGTTAAAAATGAGAACAATCAACGAATAATTCACGAATCAAATAAAAAAAAATTAATCGCGCCTCGATTCAAATGGCACTATGCACCGCGACCAGCGGTTCCTGTTCAAATCCTGTATTACATAACATATGTATGTTAACTGACATTAGATAAACCGTTAATAGTGCCTTTCAATACATATCTTATTTGAAAATTGTGTTAGTTTTCTTCGATCTTCTTGATTTGTATAGTATCTTAAATTGGGCTTAAGATCTTTTTTTTTAATTTGATTTATAAAAATTAATTATAAATATTTATTTTTTTTTGTTTTTTGTAAAATTAATAAATTAAAATTTTAAATGGAAAACTTATATAAAACAATTTTTTTTAAAAAAAGGCGGGAAATCTAATATAGTTTTTTGTCAATATTAAAAAATAAAAATATCAAAAAAAAAAACAAAAAAAAATTATAAGTAAAAAAAATTATAAATAAAAAATAAAAAGATGTTAAGCTCAATTTAAAATAATACACATATCTAAATATAAATAAATATTTGATTCTTTGCATAGTTATTATATTCGATTTTTACCGCATTTGCAAAAAAAAATCACTGTTAAGTGCGTAAATTCTAAATGGTTAAATACATTCCACAAAAAAGAGAATGAAAACAAATTTAATGTTGAGAACTACTGTAATAAAAACAATTTGTAGCAGGCATGGAAATTTTAAATTGGTACTGAAACCAAAAATATTTCGTTTTCGAATCCGACAGTGCTTTTTAAATAATATTCCTATTTTAATATTCTGCAAACAAAAAAGTGCAATTTTTGTATCCTCACAAAATATAACAAAAATAGTTGTGTATTGTATTGTACAACTTATGTGGGTATCATGGTTGGTAAGCAATACCTTTTCATTATAACGGTAGTTGTCTATCACGCTCTGATCAATACCGAAACGACAATTTTAAAACTGCGGTTGCAATAGTGACATGTGTCTTCAAATATCACGAGGTTTATTTCATAATATTACCTGTTCAATTTTGTTATATTTGCAAAATATTAATGTTATATTTGCAAAATCAGTGTTTCGGTAGTTTAGCGTTATTATAAAGGTATTTTAAGATGTTTCAAAATTGAACTGGTAAAATAGCGCAATAAACCTAGTTATACAAAACGACACTTGCCTTTAATGGAATGGCCATTTTAAAATTTTCATATCGTACTTAAGGTAGCTGTGGTAGCCAACTACCGTTATTATGAAAATATCTTAAAGCATGTTTTCTCAGGAAAATTCTGAGATTTTAAAGAATTTTTGGTAACAATAAAATGCCATTGAAATCTTAAAACATGAGGGCTTGTTAAAAACCATTATTACTGAAAAATGTAACCAACTATTAAATTTTCCATCCCTGATTGTAACTCTCTTATTGGTGAATTTGAGATCGAATACAAAAAGACTATTTTATCGTACGGTTAAAAGAGCATGGAACAGTTTAAAATTACTAACAATATATGTACATTAGAAAAAAGTTTGACGTACACCTGCGAATCAAAAAAAAATTTTTTTGCAATGGTCGCCTTTTTAAATTTTTTGTTAGACGTATCTTCGGCATTTACATTCTTAAGTGTAGATCTTAAAGTGTGAAATCTCGAGGAGATCAATGTTCTAGTATTTACCCATCCGATCTCAGTTTCTACCACTCTAATGTACCACCCTAATGTCAGGCAATTAAAGCTCCCAAAAAATTATTGAATTTTTGCTAAGGCGGTATTTTATTAATATCACCAGAATAATTTTATTTTTTGCTTTAAATTTTTTTTAATTTAAACATTGATATATCATACTTTAAGATCCGACTGCAAATGCTGAAGATGTAAAACCATTTTTACGACCGTTTGCATTTTATCTAGCCATATACAACTTATTTATTTATTTTTAGCGGTATTTTGTGCCTATGGATTAGTGTTTTCAATTTTTTAGCCCTGCAGGTTAACCGATTAGGGCATTATTCGAAAAATTACAAAATTTGCTTGCGGAAAAATTAGTGATTAATCGTTTTTCAGGCTAATTTTTTAAAAAAAAATTTTGAATAAACAAGAGCTGCCTTCACAAATTCGACTTAAGAAAACTTTCGAAGATTTTTTAGTCAATAAAATTTTGGAACACTACATTGTAACGATTTTTCTCTGTTTGTGCAGTTTATGGTTTAAATAAGCAAATTCTTAAATATTGGAGTTCTTCAATTTTTTTTAGAGTTGCTTAAGAAGACATCTTATTTTTAAGAATCTCTTAAGCTCGATTTTAAAAGAATTATATGTTAGTAAAGACCGTATGAGACTTGCTTGATTTCATATTGGTTTGATATTGACAGTAATGTAAATCAAATGCTATATAGTTGAACTCTTCACCACATTACTTTGTCCAAAGCAAACTCATCAATTTCTCTTCAAAACAAAATCATGCCAGTGTTATACGAACTTTATTGTTTATTTTTTCTAAAATTTTCTTACCTACAAAAGTTTGGAAGTTTTAAGAGAAACTAAAGGAAAAAATCCATACCCATGTAAAAAACGAAATATATATGAATATACATGATCATACATGGGCTTTCATATGATCATACATGGGCATACATGGTCATATACGTTCATACATGATATTATATATGACCATATATCTTCGGATCTGAAATTTGAGAGTATATGGTGATATATGTGCATATATTATCATACATGCTCATATATTATTCATGTATGCTCGTATATGATCATATACGTCCATATATCCTCAAATTTCAGATCCGAAGATATATGATCATATATGAGATCATGTATGGTCATATATTGAACAATGTATGGACGTATATGACCATGTATGCCCATGTATGATCATATACATGTATGCTCATATATATTTCGATTTTTAGATGGGTATTAAAAATTCAACTCGTTAATCGACATATTTTAACCGATTATTCGGGTCGAAAAATTATTATTTTGGTTTTTAATTATTTGTTTCGACATTAACTGAAATAAAGGCGATTAATCGAGGAATCAGTTAATCGATAAACCGAATTTGAAACACTACTACATGATCCTAACTGTATTTTTTTAAAAACCAAAAACACATCCTCAAGTTTTATATTTAAATAGGTGTTTTAGTGAAGTTAGACAACATTGCTGTTTATTCTTCTTTAAAACTGCCAGTAAAGTGTTTGTAAATTGTGTATTAAGAATTAATAAGGATTAAAAATTAAAAAATTGCTAGATGAAAATAAATTTTTAAATACAATGTTTTATTTGGACTTCAAAGTTAAAAATAATTTAGATTTGCAGACTATATCAACATATAAGTATTTTAATATAGAATTTCAGTTATTTCAATACATTTACGGTATACATGGTACAGATAAATCTATTGTTTCTAAAGCTTCATTAAACGAACGTAACAAAAAACGTTTATACAAAATCTTCACATCGATTGTAAGTATTTTTGTTTTGTTTATATATACAGTGAAGTTTGATTATAATTAACATCGGTTATAACGCACCTTTTTTCTAATGAAGCTACGCATAAGAAACGTATCACTGTATAATGAGCTAAATAGGAATAGAAGATGTTGTGCTTTTTGTATCATTCAATGCAAAACAAAAACAAAATTCTATTAAATTTTTCTCTAAACTTTCTGTACCGCACTCAATATGCAAATTAGGGTTCTTTAAGCAGTTTTGACCATTTTCCGGAATATAATTTAAATTAAACTTGATGTAAGTTATTATATAGTCGGCGTGTCCAATTATAAAAAATTTACTGGAGCGACAAAAATTCTATAAAATGGTTTGTTCTAAATATTTGTTTTTTAAGTACAGTTTGTTTTTTAAGTACAGTTCCTTCTTAGTTTGATATTTTTCAACTACAAACAATTAAAATTTAATAAAATTGCTGCGGACAAGTTGGTTTTTATTTGTGAATTACAAAAGAAATTATGTCATGTGATTAAGAAGTCTATCTCGAGACAGGAAAATTGGAGATGAAAACGATAAAGGCTTTCAATTCAGGATGTACATAAATAAATAATTCAAGATGTACATAAGACATAAACTTAGTCATTCTAGTTCATTTAGTTCAATTCAAATGATCTTTTCCGATTTAAGTTTATTTTATAAAGATTTGTTAAACAAATCTTTATCCCAGCAAAAACATGATAATGACAGGTCGTTGCTGTGTAGATTAATTTAAACAACAAAATAATGACCTACCGATAATGGGTGAAAAAAGTACTGATATGTACACGCAAAATAATGATTTACTGTTAGTTGTTTTTTTACCATTATATCTATTAATTTGTTTTGAAAAAGTACAACAAAATAGAAAATTATCTTCTGTAAAATTGATTTTTTAAAAGTTTTAATATTTTTAAGCTTTTGTATGAGAAATAGCATTGAATTATGAACTTAAATTTTTGAGTTTAAAAAGAAGATATTTTAAAGATTTTTATAATTTAAATACAAATTATTCTTGTCGACTTCTTTAAGTAAGAAAATTCAACTTGATTAAGGTACACTATTGTTTTATTAGGAATAACTACTTACTCTATTATTGTAGGTAAGCACTTATTTCTTCACTATGAGTTACCACACTGGTAATTCATTATTCTCAATTTATTTGTAAGCGGGAGGGTAATGACCACCCATGAATTGTGGGACATCGCGAACAAAAGTAATTAAACGAGTAAATAGCCTGGTAACTAGTGAAACCATTGGTGTGCTACTTATAAACAATCGAAAAAATTTAAGAAATGGACGAGTGAACTACAAGAAGAATAAAGGAAATGCATGAAATGGACTGCGTACTATAATGCCCAACTCTAATAAAGTAGATTCTAATCGAATGGGATTCTCGTAAATGCCATTGAACTAAAATTACAATTTTTTTTAATTTTTGTAAATAAAATTCTTCAAAAAAATGGCTTGCGCATGTAAATAGTAATTATGACTGCAACTTAGTTTTTAAAAATGACATCGTATGTCAATTTCTTGACATTCGTGAAGTAGATACATGCGAAATTTATGGTAACATAACAATTAATCGCTTTACGCCTAAGCCATAAGATTTTGGAACCCAACGATGAAATGAATGATTTTACATCAAAATTGATCATGAGCGTCAAGACTCATTTTTATCCCAACGGCCACGTCAGTAACCAAATTTTCGCATTTCGGAGCTTTGGCTTGGCCAGCTGTATCTTACGATTTGACTGTCCCGAACTTCATCCTCTGGGGAAATTTTAAGTCTTTGGTGTACGCTAAAAAGCCACGCATTTTTGAGCAGTTAAAGAACAACAACATGGCATCACATATGGCTGCACACAGTTATGTAATAATAGGAGCCCAAATTTGCTTCAACGCCGATGGCAGAATAAACAAACGATAACAAAAGTTATAACGAAATATCAAATCAGTTAATGGTTTTTGTACCAGCTTGTATGATTGCTACTTTTTATATAACACTCAAAAGAAGAAGCATGGCATTTATGTCCAATATATTTTGGCCGACACTGTACATAAAAAAATATACATTCCGAAAATTATGTAGGTAGAAGCAACTACAAATAACAGTTAAAATACAGCATTTTCAGTTGAAAATGTTTACATTACATATGCATTTAAATTAACTGCAATATGTAGTTATTTTTAACTGTTAAAAATCTGCTGAGAAATTAATTAAAAATAACTGCAAAAACAATTAAAAAAACAGCCATGAGAATTATACTGCACAAATAAGCGATTGGTTTCTTTGGCGTTCCTTTTTTAACTAAGGTCACAAGAGAAAAATCTTCTTCTCATATTCTGTCACCATAAATTTTTAAACAATCGCCATTTGTGTACGGAATATTTGATGAAGATCACACTCATTTAAAAATGATTATCTTCGTAGTTGTTGTTCAAAACTTCGAAACAACTACATAAATTAACTGTAACTAAAATGCCTTAGTTGTTTTATGTTATATAAAAACTTAACCGTCAAAAACATAAAAAAATCCTATGTAAAATAACTGCAATTGCAGTTAAAATTACTACACAATGTAGCATGCAATTTGTCTATAAATGTTCGTGTTTGTATAACTGTCATGTAGTAACTGCAAAGTTTTTCAGAGTGTATAAGGGCTACCTTACTATAATAGTTGTAACTATAGCTGTAATAGCTAAATATTATTGTTATTAAAATACACCATGTGCGTTTAAATCCGGTTTTCACAAATTTTCTCACGTTTTAAATGCAAATTGTTTCACTAACGTATTAAACGCTTTACTTTATGTTTTGAATTTTTTATTAAAACAAAACAAAATAATTTTACAAATATTCCAAAAATTCATCATACCGGCATTTACTCAATTAAAAACACAATCAAAACATGTTTTAGCGCGTGGCGTACTGCTAAAAACAAAATACTACAAATAAAACCGGTAAATAAAATGTTAAATGGTTAAATAAAATATGACTGCAATAATAAGGCAGTGGAATTGTTTGAGTCCCACAGTATTTTGTTGATGTTGCTAAGATCCGTTTCATTTAAACCATATCTTGTATATATGAAATACTACTAATTACCATAGTTGCATCCAAACAAAGACAGGCCTGTCTGTAAAGTATTTTCCTTAAACAATATTTCTTTAACTAAATAGCTTTTTGTTTTCATTACAAATATTTCCTGTAGTCTGAAATTAAAGCAAAAGTCATAAACAAATATTTACAATTGTGATTCATTATGAAGTAGTTTAAAGGGGACTTTTTTGTTTCGGTTTATTAAAAATTAAATTTTATTTAGAAGAGAAAGTTATTAATAAATTTAAATGCTTCACAATTTTAAATTTATATCCGGCATTAAGTTATCTGATTAAATATATTTAGGACAAACAGTTTATTTGAGGAAATTCGAAAAACAAAAATATGGGTAGCAACAACAATTATTTTCTGCAAAAGGGCAATAAGTACAACAGCACCTTGTTCTTGTATTTCTTAAATCGATAAAGTTTTATCAAAAATCATATAAAATGCAACCTTTTTCTGCTTTCAATAGGGTGAGTCACAGACAATTTAATATTTATTAATCTTAAGATGATAATAATGCGCTGTATTGAAAATATATCTTTATCTAATGAGGGATTTTTCAATATTTAATGTGCCCATAGCTTTAAAAGTTTACAGCTCTAAAATAATTTGCCACTTAAAATACAATCAATTTCATAATCTCTTAAGTCACCCTGTATAAGGTAGGGTAACCATGCATTTCTCGATGAGAAAACTTCTCACATCAGATACAAGAACGGAATGCAGGTTTGTTAGCTATTTCATTATCCAAATTTTTCGATAAATATATAAAAAAAATATTAAAATTTTAAGTCTTCCAGTGATATTAAACAATTTATTTTTGTAGAATTTATAAAATTCCGTAAAACTTCTTGACCCATAAATCTCAAACAAAAATAAAAACCAGATATCAACAAAATATAAATATTGTTTTTAAATGTGTAAATTAATGCTTATTCGATTTATAAATAGTATATGGATGTGATTAACATTTTAACATAAATATTTGTAATTAAAATTTATCCGATGGTTTGTTGTTGGTTCCCAGCAAAATCTTAGTAATAAAGTCCGTAATTGCAAGCAATAGATACCTACGAAAGCTTAGATACCTACCGTGTAGATGAACAAGATCAATAGATATCTATGCACTGGTAGGTAAGTATTGCTTAAAATTACGGGCATAAGTACTCATTACTTATTATTTTTGTTCGACAAGATCATTTTTGTATGAACTTGTACATATTTGCTGCTGGAAAAAATACACAAAATTTGTGCTTACTCGCTACATTACCCAAATATAATAAATTATTGGTTGCCAAAATATATAGTAATGATAAGTAGTAAAAAAATAAGTGCTTACACGTTTGTAATTTTTAAGAATTAAAAAATAAGTAGTTATCATTTAACATTATATTTGTCAATAATTAAATAAGTTGTCGCTCGTAAGATTGACTGCTTAAAAAAACGACTTTGTCTAACAAAAATAACTAGTATTGATGCCGAATTAGAAGCAGTAAAAAATTTCAATTTCATCATGTAACCACTTATTTCCCAGCAAAACCACACATTACCAAATAATGGGTAAAGTAATGTATAGCCATAGGGGCCGATGGATTACTTTACACCTTACTTCATTGATGAATTTTGTACGCGATGAGCCTCAAAGTAATGTATATACCCATTACTTTAGAGGTGATAATGTAAGGGGTTACTTATATGGTTACGAGAATGGAAAAAGTAATGTGTCTAAAAATAGATTTTAAAAAAAGAGGAATTTTTATTAAAAAAAATTATTACAAATATTTTATTTAAAATATTTGTAATTAAAAAAATGTGGTCAAGATGGGAATCGAACCAGGAAACTGGTTGCCAGCCAAGAACCCTACCCACTGATCTATCGACGCATACAGTATTTGATTGCTTTAAACTTAAAAGAATTGTTGCGTTTTATTTTTTTGCAAGTGTTATCAAAACAAACATACATTACCCTTTTGCTTACAAAAAAAAAAAAACACAAAGTAATGTATCTAAAAATAGATTTTCAAAAATATTTCAATTATTACTTTACATTTATAAATCATATATTACGTAATTAACAATAAGTAACTTATAACTTTATGCTTGTAAATAATGAAAAAGGTAACGAGCTATCATTACAAGGCAACGCATTAGAATATCGCACCCAATACCAAAGTTTTGCTGGGTTGGTAATGGAAGATTTTGCTGGGTTAATACGTATAATAGGATATTTATAGATGATGAACTAATTTTTAGGTCAGAAAAAAGGTTATTTTTAACTTAGCGAAATATATGTAAAAATATTATATTCAGCTCAAAATACGCTAGAGTGATTTTTGATTATTTAACCCATTTTATACCACTCATCGATTGCGTGAGAATTATTTTGACAAAACTTGGTAGAAATTTTGTATAAGTATCCCAATAAGCCTAATAATGCAACATAATGCTTTAATTGCGCCTTCAAGTGGTGGTAGAAATAAATTTTGACGCTTTGTGTGCACTTAATGGATTAAGATGTTATCAAAAATTTTGTTTTATTTTTTCCTGCAAAATACTATCAAATTGTTGTTTAAAAATGTATCTGCCTTATAAGATTTTTGAGAAATTCTTAAAATTTTTACTATTTTCAGACAATTTTTCAAAGTTTTAATATGGCAACATTGCCTACTTAATTTGTGAAACTTTTTTAATTGTCAAAGGCAAATTGTTTATTATTTAGATTAAAAAAGTAAATGGAATAATTTTCAGCATATTAGAGTTTTTTTTTTAATTTCGGAAATTTTTTCATTTAATCTGTTAATTTTGAATAATAAGTCACAACAAATTTTTCTCATCAAAAAACAAGTATATAACCCTCAATTTTTTTATACTTAAATAATTTTTCAAAAACGTACTTTAAAATATTTAAACAATTTATTCCTTAAAAGCTTTATATGGCAACCCTTGAACAATAACTTTATAATTTTTAAATTAATTTGTTTAGCCAAGATTTCAAGCTATCCCATGATTTTTTTTCGGCAGAATTATAACTCTCTTCTATGTAAATTTATCGGGACTGATTGAATATGTAAAAGAGGTTAACTGTTAAAATAGAATATCTTTTTAATTAAATAACGACTGTACTAAAATATCGATTATTATCGATTATTGTCGTAACTAAAAAGATTTTTACATATTTTTAGGTTAAGTTAGAAAAGGACAAAAACAAATAAACATCTGGTAACCCTGGATAACAAATTTATAAAAAAAAAATTATTAACAATGGCAGTAAAAATATTTAATTATTCTTTATTTGTAAAACGAAAAATTTGTTTTCATTAGTGTTCTTCTTTTGACTAAAGGTATAAAAGAAAAAAAAAATTATTTTCATATTTTTTTACTAGAAATTTCTAAGAAAAAGCGCCATATTGTTTTTTGTGTGAAATATTTATTTGAACGCACTTAAAATGTAATACAAAAATGAAAACCGGCCATGTTGACTTTATGGTATAATTTGGATCATATTCTAAGAAGCACTTTAAATTCCATTAATGGGCCTGATTATTATTATTTGGTCAAAACAAAAATATAGAGAAAAATCTAAATGAAGTGAACCAAAAGGTGAATTTAAGCAAAAATCGAGAAGGAGGTTTATATTGAATTTGACTAGGTCCAAGTATGATAGGATTTTCTTTAAATCTGCAGGCATGTTTGTGTGTCTATGGGTTTGTGTGTCTAAATAATGTTTAAGACCAATCCACATAGGACCTTTCTATGGAAGGTATTTAGGTTTAAATATGGACCGAATCTTACCAATTTCAATATGATACACCCTTACACAAATAAAAACTTATGTAGCAAATAGGCGGTCAAATTAACGGAGTACTAAACAAAGTGAAAACATTGGGAAAAAAATTGCGGAATAAATTAATTCGAGCAAATACCGGGATATGGTAAAAATGTGGTCCGATCATCTTTAAATTTGCAGGCATGATTTATGGTTCTATATTCATTCACTATCCAAAAAATAATTATATATATACGACTTTCTGTCTCTATATAGAATTTAAAAAACAATTCAGTTAAGACCTTTCTATGGGATATACTGTGAGCGTCAAAATAAATTGTACACGTTAGCCTTTTAAGTTTTTAACTTTGGTTTACTAATTTGCTTTATCATTTAATTTTACATTTTATGTTTTTTAAAAACATATATCTTTTCTCATTTTTTAAAAAATTTTATAATAATAAAAAATATACTACTATATTCCGAAATATGATTAATATCTCTATATGAAATTTCAAACAAAAAAAAAAGTATTTAAAACTTACAGCATCAAAAAAAATTGTGCAACCAAGTAACAAAATGATCTGGCGCAATATTTAATCTTATCAAATTAAATATTCTTGAATATCTGCTGTGATATTTAGCTAGCATAACATATTTGGGAATTAAGTTAGACCTTAATTGATCCGAAAACTGCCAGATCAAGTTAGATCCAGCAATATATGTATATTAAGGATACAATATATTAAGGATTAAGTAAGATCCAAATTAATCAAAAAAATGGCACATTGAATTCTATCAGATTACTACTAGCAATAAAATACATATTACATATACATATTATAAAACGTATTCAAAAAGTTTTAAATTAAAAAATATTAAAATTCTTACAAACAATGCCTTCGCCAAGATTTGAACTCGGCCTGCCAGAGTTGTAGTGAGTTAAGAACTCAGTATTGTATGGCTGACTTAATTAGACTGCATTTTTCGTACAATTGGGTTACACATAATTTTTCTTCGGAACTTGTATTATTATATATATTATATTTAGTAAAAATGGTAAAAATTCTGCAATCTGCTTCTTTCTTAATAATACCTTAACACAAGTTCACGAACATGCAGGGAATTTTGTTTACCTATTTTCAAAATAAAGTTGGTTGGGCAAAAATCTTCCTAATTTTAATTCATAATGATGACATAAAGCCAATTAATAATAATTATAATTAGTTGATATTACCTAGAATGTGATAATAAAACTAATTACTAAAAATAATGATAGTTTTTTACTCTTACTTATAATTGAGGCACAAGTTGTACAGTTTCTTTTAACGCTCACAGTAGGTCTGTATATGAACCGATACAACAGGGTTTGTTCTTGAACCAAGAGATGATAATTTGCCAAATTTCATCAAAATCTCTTTATATTTCCCAACTGTAATTTGAGCACTATATTAACAAGGCCAGACGAACGGATGGAGGTCTCTTAATCAGTTGAGAATGTGATTCTAAATTGATGAGCATACTATATGGTGGATCTACGTCCAGCATTTTTAGTAGTTAAAAACAATATCACAATCTCAATATGTTATACCCTGTACTAATGAACGGTGTTGGATACAAAAAGATCCAACACATATAACTTAAAGTTGTTATATTTTCAATCAAAAAGTATATAATTTTCTATAGAGTATTTTTCCCGCTCTACCAGAAATTCAACATGGTACAGAGTTCAGCGGCAACATTTTTAAATGAGAGGGCAACATTTTCAAAGTTGCTAAAGTGTTGAAAAACATTAAATTTGGTGTATGCAGTGCTGCCACATAAACAGTGTAATTTTTTATCCCAGTTTTTGGGATTCTTAACTGTTTACCAGTTTATTGCATTTTCTATAGGTTTTTAGTTATATGTTGCAAGAATTAATAGCATATTTGTCTCTTTATTATAGATTTTTACTATAGAAATGGGAAATAATAGATATGAATAGACATAGTTGGTCAATGTGTGTGTACACACCCAGCAAAAAAAATGGTAGTCATTCTGTGACTATAACTTCATTCATCGCTTCCTAAACTTCAGTTGACATTCTTTTATGATTTTTTGGTGTTATTCTAAGGCACTTCCAAAAGAATTCATGTGTTTATATTTAAAATGCAGTGATCTGGATATAAACCCGATGCAGATCTTAAAATATCACTCTTCATTACTTCTAAAGCATAAGTTATAGTATATCGCATATTTTATTTTTGAATCTAAAGCATTTACTCAAATTGAGAAAATAGTTCTGAGGAACTTTTTTAATTTTTTTATTAAATCATTTTTTATATTTTATTTTAAAATTTCATGAGGGTTAGAATTTAAGCAGTTTTTATAAAAGTTTTGAAAAATCAATTAAAACAGATTTGTTTTACCTTTAATTGAGACTAGCTGTCATTTTCATTTTTTCAGCCTTAAATATTTATGACGACGCATTCTGTGCATTTTTGCATTATGTATTTTATTTAACACTACATCATTTCCAGTTTTAATTCAGAATTTACCAAAATAATTTTAAAATTGTATAAAAATTGTTTCAAATCGTCCAAAAATGTTTTAAACTTGTGCAAAAATCATTTGAAATTGTTCAAAAATATTTTAAAATTGTCTAAAAATGTTTCAAAATTGTACAACCAGTTTTTAAATTATCCAAAAATATTTTAAAATTTGTCTAAAAATTCATTTAATTTTTTGAAAAATGTTTCAAAAATGCTTTTTCACTTATAATTAATTATTTATTAGTTAATAAAGAGTATTTGTATATCAATGCATAAATCTCGCTTCCCTAAACTTATTTTTCTGCATTCTTATGAATAAAATTTTCATCAAAGCTTAAATATTACAAAATATATGAACATTTTCCACTAATGCATTAGAATATCTAATCATTGCATTTTCATTGCTTCCTTAGAGTAAAGTATGAGTAATGGTAGTAGCTATATTTGAATACTTCTATCCTATGACACGCCAATGTTAAATTCATCGATGAAACCATTAAAAAAGAATTGATGCCTTCGCCATAGTAGTGATGCTTTTATTGCTTCTTTGGCAGCTTCATTTTTGCTGGGCACTGTAATACTTTTCATGTCACAATGTTATGTTTGAATTCGTAACTATTTTTTAACACAATTGCAAATTTTTGTTGTAGTTTTTTACTTTATTAGACATGTCTAATTTTAGTAAAAATAAATAGTATATTGAACAAATATTATACTTTTATATGAAAAATCTGGAAAAATACATGAATAAAATAAAAAAAACATTTTTTTATGAAATAATCTGAAAAATCTCTAGCATCCCAAAAAACGGCAAAATTAGTTAAAATTGGTTATATGGCAGCACCGCTAAGCACTACTAAAAGTTGCCGACCAAAACTCACCTTTGTTGCCGCCAAACTATGTTCGTGTTCTAAGAGAGTACTAAAAAGTTCGTGAGAGAGAAACATACTCTATAGAAAATTATATACTTTTTGTTTCAATACAAAAACTTGTATTAAATCTAAAATGTTCTAATATTACAAAATCTGGCTTCTATTTGGTTAGCCTACTAATTAGTTATTAAGATTTTGCGTAAATACGCAAAAACTCAAACGTAAACAAAATCTAAAAAAAACAAGTATGCTTTGCAAACACAACTTGATTTGGGTACTTTTTTTATTCTTCTGGCTTGAATTGCTTTCTTTTAAATGTTGCTTAAATATGGATTGTGATTTAAATTGTTAACAAAGAATATTTAATCATTGTAAGTTGGTTGCGGAATTATAAAAACCATACAAAAGGCCAAGTAAGATTACAAAATATTTAATTAAAAAACAATCATTACAAAGAAAAGACGTTTTTTTTCTGGCGTATAAAGAAGTGTCGAAAAAATAAGTTAAGATCAATCAATGTTTAATTCAAATAAAATATATATATATATATATATATATATATATTATATTTGATAAGTATCTCAAAAGGTGTTTATTTGACTTGATGTGTATTTAATTTATTATGAAATCATTTACAATATAAAATATTTTGTATCTTACAGCCTAAAAATGTTCTCTTCAAAATCATTAGTCATTGTCTTAACAATAATCGCTTTTAGCTGTTGTCTAATTGAAGTCAGTCTTGGTTTACCTTCGATCGGACGTTCTTATAACAAACGTTATGGTAAGTTTTACAAAATTTAGATAATTTGGAGGTATAAAAGATTTTATTGATTATTATTTTTTTTTTCTTTTCATTTCAGATCCCATGTCTGGCGTTGATTTCATACAAATCTGTTTAAATAATTGTGCTCAATGTAAAAAAATGTTTGGTGATTATTTTCAAGGGCAAACCTGTGCTGAATCGTGTTTGAAATTTAAGGGCAGAGCTATACCAGATTGTGAAGATATTGGTTCCATTGCCCCATTTTTAAATGCTTTGGAATAGATTTAAGGTTGATATGTTGATATGATGACGATTATGAAATTCATAAAAAAGGATTAGGATGATAAATTATCTACCCACCTACGTATACTATAAATATCACAGGTTTTTTTTTTTAGGTAAATGTAAAGTTGCTTGCAAATTTTTTTTAGCTTTTTTTAAAAAAAAAGAAAACTTTTTGGTTTAAATACTTGCCAAAAATTGTCTTCTTTTCTCGTATTAAGCTGTGATTATATGTATTTCTGTTTTATAATTATTATAATTAATATTATTATTATTGTGTGACGTTACGAATTTTTATTATTATTTATTGTCAATGTTAGCATACACTCAGGCTTAAGTTTTAATTTAATTCGCTAAACTATAAATACACTACACAGTGTTATCTCTCATAACCGGCTAACCGTAAAACTTGACCGTTGTATGGAAATATTGTTAATCATGCTGACCGGTTATGAGATCTATCACTGTTTTTTATTAATTCATTATGTGCCAAAACGAGTTCCTAATCTTAAAATATATAAAATAGTTGATAAGTTTATTTATGTGTAAAAGAAATGTACATCTTTTTTAAACAAAAATAAAAGATTATTTAATAATTTCAAAAAATATTTAGTTTTTATTAAAAAAAAAGACTGATAATATGCCTGTGAGCGTTATGAGGTATTGAACACATCTTAGATCAGAAAATTGAAACAATTTCAAGCTATTTTTTTCCAGGTTCAAGCCGAGAAAAAACATGGTTGTAACATGATCACTGGAACTATATTATGCTTGCTGCATTCTGGTACAGTTGTCTTAATAAAGTTATTGTTATATAAATAAATTGTAACCATCAATATGGTCGCTACCATCATTATAATAGTAAATATTTTATTATTTTGCCACTTGCCATTTTATAACATGATTGGCTGTAACCACAGTATGGTAACAAAAATTCTGACTATGAAAAAAATATGATAATTATGTATCCAGCAAAAAATATGGTAGTCATTCTGTGACTATAACTTCTTTCATTGCTTCCTAAACTTCAGTTGACATTCTTTTATGATTTTTGGGTGTTATTCTAAGGCACTTCCAAAAGAATTAATGTGTTCATATTTCAAATGCAGTGATCTGGATGTAAACCCGATGCATATCTTAAAAAGTCACTCTTCATTACTTCTACCGCATATGTTATGTATATCGTATATTTTTTTGAATCTAAAGCATTTATTCAAATTAAAAAAATAGTTCTGATGAACTTTTTTAATTTTTTTATTAAATCATTATTTATATTTTAGTTTAAAATTTCATAACGGTTAGAATTTATGCAGTTTTGCAATTTTTATAAAAGTTTTGAAAAATGAAGAAAAACAGATTTTTTTAACCTTTAATTGAAACTAGCTGGCCTGTCATTTGCATTTTTCAGCCTCAAATATTTTTTTGACGACGCAATCTGTGCATTTTTGCATTATGTTTATGATTTAACACTACATCATTTCCAGTTTTAATTCAGTATTTATCAAAATAATTTTAAAATTGTGTACAAATTATTTCAAATTGCCCAAAAATGTTTTAAAATTGTGCAAAAATTATTTAAAATTGTTCAAAAATATATTAAAATTGTCTAAAAATGTTTCCAAATTGTACAATCAGTTTTTAAATTATCCAAAAATATTTTAAAATTTGTCTAAAAATTCATTAAAATTTTTGAAAAATGCTGAATTATTTATTTGTTTTAATAAAGAGTATTTGTTTATCAATGCATACATTTCGCTTTTTTAAACTTATTTTTTCTGCATTCTTATGAAATAAATTTTCATCAAAGCTTAAATACTACAAAGTATATGAACATTTTTCACTCATGCATCAGAATACCTAATCATTGTATTATTATTGCTTCCTTAGAGTAAAGTATGAGCAATGCTAGTAGCTACATTTGAATACTTCCATCCTATGACACGCTAATGTTAAATTCATCGATGAAACCATTAGAAAAGAAGTGATGCCTTTGCCATAGTACACTCACCAAAAAAAGTCTGTAATGGCAACAGAAAATTTTGCTGTTATTACGGGAAATTCTGCTAATTTGAGCTCAGCGGTATTTTTTGCTAATCTTAGCAACACATGTCTGCTGACGTGTAGTACAATGAAATTAGTAGAAAAATTAGTAGCCATACTAAATTTTAGTAGACTTTTTGTAAAGTGGAATTTAAAATCTGTTTGCTTAAATCAGCAAAAAATACTAAATACTGTTAATATTCGTACAAAGTTTTAGATTTATTTTTTTTATCGAGCATCAAAAATTTTGATTATATTTTTTAAAAAAAATTTTATACAAAGTGAAAAAAAAATCAAAGGCTTAAAAATCTTAAAAATTGTTAAAACATAAACGAATTTATCATTTTGTTTTAATTTGGTAATTTTTGTTTCGAAAAATATTTTGGTCAATTTTTTTTTTTACTTTTGAGGTTAAATTTAATTGTTTTTAGGTGTGATTTTTAGAACTAAAAACCCTTTTTAGTGCTATGTTAAGTGGATGTGCTCTTTTTAGACATGAGTCGGTATCTTAACTTCCGATCCCTTTTTTAATCCTATGTAACATTTTAAGGCAATTTAAGTTTGTATGTATAAGTTTTAATTATTAGAAATAACATTTCCTTCAATATAGACTTTTTTAAAATTAGTAATTTTTTTTTTTTGCTAATTTTAGCAAATCGGTTCTCAAAAATTTGTAAAATGATTTCTGAAATTAGCAACGAAAATTTGTAAATATTCTGTAAAAATTCTGTAATTTGTAAAATGTAAATAGCAAAAAGATTTGCTAAATAATATTAAAATATTAAAATAGTAAAGTGGGATTGAAAACCGTTTACAAATTTTTCTACTAACTTTTTTTGTGAGTGTAGTGATGCGTTTATTGCTTCTTTGGCAGCTTCATTTTTGCTGGGTAACAACATATAAAATTCTGACCAACAATCAATTAATAATAATAATTCAAATTAAACATGACTGACATTTACTGTAATAATACTGTCTTGTTTTCATAATAAAAATTGTATCAGTTCAGTCACCCATTTAAAAATTATAATTAATATATAATAATTTTTTCCTGGTGGGTTTTATTTTTGAAAATGTTTTATACATTATGATTTACAATGTCGAAAAAATTCATTTTCAATTTTATATTAATTATTTTCAATAAAAACAATGATACATTAAAAAAAAAACTATGTTTATTAACTCACTTCTTATCAAATAACGACTTTTTTGTGGAAAAAGGACACATAATATTAATAAAATATGTTTTTATAACAAAAAATCTGTAGAACCAAAGACTTGTTTTGTAAAAATAGGTTTCTTATACAAAATACTAGATTTTTAGAAATTTGTCTGATAGAAAAAGTTTTAGATTGTATAGACTGCTCCTTAAAGTAAAATTCTCAGATTCTGCAAACTGTTTCTTCAAAAATTCATATACTCCTAAAAAAACTTGGATTCTAAGGCCTTTCTTTAAACAAAAAATTCTTAGATTTGAGCACTTTTCATATTGAAAAATACTTAGATTCTAAGGACCTTTTCTAAAAGAAAAATTCTGAGATTCTAAGGGTTATGTAAAAAAAATTAAAAATGTCCTTAGAATTTAAATTTTTTTAATTTAATTTTGTTTTAATTTTTTTTTTCTATAAAAATTACTAAATAATCAAAGAAGTTTCCTTGAAAAAGTCCTTAACATGAAATAAAAAAAATAATCTTAAATTTAATGACCTTTTTCATAGTTTCGAATTATAATTTAACTGTAGGCACCTTATTATGGTAAAATTATGGTTATTTTATTATCATAGTGTGATGAATATGTTATAGAACGACTATGGTTGGCACAATCATAATACCAATAAGTAAAAAAAGGCTTAAATTCGAGTGTGCCGAATCTTTGAATACCCTCTACCAATATCTTAAAAACTTTCTCTACACTTTTTATTAAAAATAATGTAAAAAACTTGAAGTAAAATAATGGTGGTGAAAAAAAATTTTTGAGTTGATAAACTTTTTTGGATGCGAAAACAAAGTTTGTGGTGAAAAAACATTTTGATGTGAAAAAAATTTTTTGAGGTGAAATAGAATTTTGTGGAGAAAAAAAATTTAGTGGTGTAAAATTTTTTTGAGGTGAAAAATATTTGAGGTGAGTCCAAAATACTATTCACTTCTAAGCGACTGGTGAAAGAATACCTCACCTTATATGGTGGAGGTTATAAAAATATATGATGCTCTTCGAATATCGTTGCCCTAACCATGTTTTTACTGTACGTGTTGTTTTTCAGATTTTCCAGTCATAACCTCCCTGTGAATTTTATCCTCTTTTCCATAACGAACATTTTCGAACATAATTCACTATCAGGAAATTAAGGGGGTCAATTCCGATTCACAAAATGTCGCAGCTCAATCTTCCGACTGCGGCTCCGTTTCTTTTTATACCCTACACCCCTATGTAGTCAGGGTATTGTGGGTTTGTGCCTTATACCGCCCGTCTGTATGGTGTAATGGGGGTTTTGTCATGGCTGAGGTAGGTCAGTCATGTCCAGGGTATACGAGGGTGGATCAATAAGACCGTGACTTTTCGAACTTCCCTCGTAGTTATATGAAATGCGACACTGCTCTCATCAAGTACCACCTTTTAATAGACTACTGTAAAATTTTGAGCAAGTTTCGTCATTTACTTTGCGTTTCAAAACATAGAACCTCGTGGCTTTTTTTAAAATGGAAAAAAGTGAATTACGAGTGCTCATTAAACATTATCAATCAAACCAAGGGAAAGCTGGATAAATACTATGGAAATCTGCACCATCGATCTCAATGGTAAAAAAGTAGTTTACTGACTTTCGTTGTGCCGTTACAAGCACGGAAGATGCCAAACATTCTGGACGCCCAGTTGAGGTCTGAAGACTTTGAAAAAATTGACGATATGGTGTTGGCCGATCGGAGATTGAATGTACGATAGATTGTGGAAGACATAGGTATCTCACATGGCTCAGTGGTTTCAATTTTGAACTATCACTTGGGTATGAGAAAGCTTTTCGCAAGATGGCTGCCGCGTTTTCTCACAATCGACCACCAACGGAATCGTGTGACAGCTTAGTTTCCATGGTAAAAATCCATGAAGTAGACTACGAATTGCCGCATCATTCGCCTTATTCTCCGAAATTAGCCTCCAGTGACTATTTCCTATTTCCAAACTCAAAGAAATGGCTCGGTAAAAGAGATTTAGCTCCAACGATGAAATTATTGATCAAACAAATGACTATTTTATGAACCTCGAAAAATCCTACTGTTAAACGCAAAGTAAATAACGTAACTTGCTCAAAATATTACAGTAGTCTACTAACAAGTGGTACTTGATGAGAGCAGTGTTGCATTTCATATAACTACGAGAGAAGTTCGAAAAGTCTTGTACTTATTAATCCGCCCTCGTACTTAAGGACCCTGAAAACTTTAAGATATGAAAACACATTTTTTACCTTTCAGTTATATGTTACAATAATGTTTTCTAAATACTATTGGGAATTTTCAGAACAGAAACCCAATTGAGACATGAGTAATTTGACTGTGACGGTTGTCACAACCGAAAAAGTCGGTTACAGCAACTGAACCATTCGATTGGCAACAAATGCGGTTATAGCGCGAATCTGTTTTCTGGAGTTATCGGGTCGGCAATGATCGGCACAACAGAATCAACATTTGTCGGGTCGGCAATATTCACCACAATACATTTGGCAGTTGTAGGGTCGGCTCAACACAATCAGCAGTTGTCGGGTCATCAATTTTCGGAACAATACATTTGGTAGCTCTAGAGTTGTGTGGAACATACCAGGCTGTTTCTATGTTTCTCTTAGCTAAATATATCGTGAGAACCATGAGAAGCAAAATCTCTCTCAAAAATACGTATTTTCTGAACAGACAGCCGAAGCCGCTGTGTTCAACAGACATTCCGAAGACTGTTTTGTTGAAGGAACATTCAGAAAACTGATGTGTTGAACAGATTGTCTGAAGACCGATCTGAAAACTGAAGTCGCTGGGGTGAATAGGCAGTCAAAGCCACTGCGTTATTTATTAATAGAAAATCCGTAATTGTCCTATTTCAAGAAAATTTGTTCCTTAATATCGAATCATACAAATTATTTTATTTTCTAATTAACATAAATAACACTGTCCAACAAATTAAGACTTTTTGAATGGAACAGAATAGCGACCCCATAATTCTGAAAGGGTATGTTGAGTAGATCATTTTTGTAGAACAAACTTATGGTCCAGCACGTCTGAGTTTTTTTTACAGTGGGTAAAAGTTTTCATTTTTTGGTCGAAGGGAGCATTTTACTATATGAAAAAAATGCTGTAAGTTAATGTCTGAGAGAATTCTTATGGTCAGAGTTGTATTGTGGAATTGTATAAGGATTATTTTTGTGGAAGATCTTAACCCTCTAACTGGTCTCTTTATGGGTCAATTTGACCCTTTTTCGAGAAAATCAAAAAATATCCTTTAAAGAAGGACATTTAAGGATTAAAATATTCTACGAAAATGTTTGCCGGAAAATTTCAGTGGGGGTCACCAAAGACACCAATGTTGTAAATAAAGCTCTTTACGCTTAATTAGTAAAATTATACACCAACATATACAAAACAGGTAAAAACGGCGTCAAGTTCGGCCGGGCCAAACACTGAGTTCTCGCGTCTAGTCAGCTGTTACTTACAAATCGGGTGTGATATTTATTAAAATTAATAATAAAAAAATAAAAGAAAAAATTCAAGCATAATTGAGCTACAAACAGTACATATTGGGTGTGATTTTTACTAAAATTAATATAAACAAGTAAAAAAGGGCTAAATTCGGCTGTGCCGAATCTTTGAATACCCTCCACCATAGGGGCTGGAGATGATATACGTATATACTATATACTAAATATATGTTTTGTCAATTTATGTAACGAACTTTTGTTATTTAGTTTAGTAATGTTATTTATTTAGTTTTAGCAATGTTATTTACAGATGTCTGCTCTGTTAGCGACTTTAACATTGTTGATTTTTACGTTAACTTAGTTATCAGAGTAACACACATATAGCTCTAAGAATGTTATTATTCTCTATGTAAGACAATAAATGTAATCGAACAATAAGAAGACTTAATAACATTTTTACTTACTTAACAGAAAAAAAAATAGATACAGAAAAATTGTACAAATTTGTATGGAAAATTTAGAGGTACCTTCACATTTTCACTCATAACTTTTGAACCGCTTAACCGATTTTGCTCATTTTAAATACCAAACTGCTCGGGAGGATGTTCAATAATCTGGGTAAAAATAGGCACCCCCGCTTGCGTCTTCGCGTCGTGATCGCCATTTCAACAGACAGACAGACGGACATCGCTAAATCGACTTAAAATTGCATAAGGATCACGAATATATATACTTTATGGGGTCTTAAACCTATATTTCGACATGTTACAAACGGAATGACAAACTGATATATACCCTCACCATATATGGTGGAGGGTATAAAAAAGAAAAATTAAAGCTTAAATCAGCATGGCGTATTCTGTTTGCAAATTAAGAGATTGGTTTTGTTTTATTTGTGGACATTTTACGCACCATCAAAGCAGAAGAAAGATATTCCCTACAATTGAAGAACCATATTTTCTTTTCTTTGGAATACGATTTTTATCTGAAGCTTGGATACCAAAAACCGTATGTACTACTTGCGAAAGTGGTCTTTTGACCTGGTACAAAGGCGGTACTAAGGCGCTGCCATTTTCTGCGCCTATTACATGGATTAAACCTGAAGATCACAAATCAGATACATGCTTTTTCTGCGTAAATTACAAATTTGGTAGAAGCCAAAGGCACTACGCGATAATGACATGCGAAGCAACAAATAATGTCATTTTACCAGAAGTGCGCTGTGAAGGTGTTCCGGTGCCTCAACCGCCTACATATACATTTTCGGCAAATATGACAGTCGCCAATACAGAAATAACAGCGGCGGTTGAAAACATATCAGATATAAGTTCCTTGCCTCTTGATGGCTTAAACATATGGCCTTATTTGATAGACCAAGCTTATTTTGAAGATCTTGTAAGATATTTAGGACTAACAAAAGAGAAAGCTGAAATATTATGTTCCAGATTGAAAAACAGGAATTTGATAAAAGCCGATGTAAAAGTTACATTTCCAAGAAAAAGACACAGACAGGGAAATCCCAAAGTGTAATGCTTGCTGAATACGTATGGGGCTTGTACAGAAACCTTGACCCATCGGAACATTCACGCCAAACTAAATACAGGAAAGCATATTAAGTTTAATCTTTAATCCATTGTCATACTACTGCTATTTCTTAATTCCCTTTTACTCCAAAATTTGAAGCAAAAAAATAAATATGTACAACCTATAATAAACCACTATTAAAACAAAATTATAATTTTTTTATAGAAGTTGGTGTCTTTGGTGACCCCACTGAAATTTTCCGGCAAACATTTTCGTAGAATATTTTAATCCTTAAATGTCCTTCTTTAAAGGATATTTTTTGATTTTCTCGAAAAAAGGGTCAAATTGACCCATAAAGAGACCAGTTAGAGGGTTAAGATCTTCCACAAAAATAATCCTCATACAATTCCACAATGCAACTCTGACCATAAGAATTCTCTCAGACATTAACTTAGAACATCTTTTCATATATTATAATGCTCCCTTCGACCGAAAAATGAAAACTTTGACCCACTGTAAAAAAATACTCAGACGTGCTGAACCATAAGTTTGTTCTACAAAAATGATCTACTTAACATACCCTTTCAGAATTATAGGGTCGCTATTCTGTTCCAAAAATGCTGTTGGACATTGTAATCAAAAGTTATTTAGAATGTTTTTATAATTTCACTGATAAAAAAAAATTCAATGAGTTAGAACAATAATTTTGGCAAATTTTCGTAGTTCGATTTGGGGTAATTTTTTCATATTTAAAAAAATCCAATTTTTATTTACTCTACTATACCCAAAAACTGCCAGTATCGCGAAAAAAAATTTTTCGACAAAGAAAAATGGTGAAAATAGTATTTAACAAACTTGGATTGGTTAAAATTCAAAGTGATCACAAAATTAGAAAAATATCGTTTTATGGTACTCTAGTATTTAAATTTTAAATCGCGAACTTCGATAAACAACTCAAATTAGCTTTACCAGTAGGGTGCCCAGCTTATTAAAAAAAAGAGTCAAATTCCAGCACATTCGATTTGCACAAATTTCTAAAATTGGTCTATTTTTACCATCCACTAATAGAAAAAACACTCTATAAAAATGATTGCTAAAGATAGTAAAAATTACCTCAAAATGGCAGCGTAGAAAAATTTGCGAAATTTTTTGCTAAAAATTAGTA
Organism: Eustalomyia histrio; assembly: GCA_949748255.1. Classification (NCBI taxonomy): domain Eukaryota; kingdom Metazoa; phylum Arthropoda; class Insecta; order Diptera; family Anthomyiidae; genus Eustalomyia; species Eustalomyia histrio. The sequence continues at coordinate 49,262,663 of OX456523.1, read as the reverse complement.
ATCTAAAAACAACAAACAAACATACATCTGTTAAATTCACACAATTTTATTAGCTATAATTTAGTAAAATGAAAATAACATTTTACTCTGCTAAAATCAATAAAATAAAATTGATAATAATCCATGAATGAAAATACGCATAAATGTGAAAATAACATAAACTTTCGTAAAATAAACGAAAATTGGTTTATTTAGCGAAAGTTTTTGTTTTGATATTAGTTTCACATTTTCAAATTTTTAAAGTATCTTTAGGATTTTTTTAATGCGAATGGTAGATACATCCTTTTTAAAATAAGACGTCTTTTATTTTTTAGCAATTTTTTTGGTCGTTTTTAGCAGAATAGACTGTTATTTGCATTCATCTAAATTTAACAAAAATATAACTAAAATTATGTAGTTATAACAGTTTTGCTTTTGCTGTTTTTAGTTTGCTAATATTCAGCAAAACTTTATGCTGATTTAAACAGAGAAAAATATTATTTTCGTTAACCTAAAATATAACTAAAATTTTGAAAGTTTAATAGTTTTATTTTTGCTATTCTTATCTTACTAATATTAAGCAAAAATAATTTTCTTATTTCATATTTTAGAGGTTTATATTTATCGGTGTATGTAATTTCAGCTCAAATAACGCAAATATCAAATTTAAGCCAGAGCAAAACTTAATTGTTTTTATATGAATAGAATATTTGCAGTCATTAAATTTTAGTCACGTCATAGTGCTTTTTATAAAAATATATAGATTTTTTGTTTAAGGTCGGCCAATTTTGTAGCCTCTAGCTTTTCTAAAACTTTAGGTTCTGATGAGATCTTTTGCCAGATCGAAATGTAATTTATCAACTTAGCTAAAAAAAATAATTAATTTATTTTAGATTTGTAAATATACGGAGGTTGAAAGCAAAAATTTTCCCATACACTCACAATATTATTCCGTTAAAAACAACTTAAAATTAATATTAAATTAATCGAAAATACAATCAAAAAGAGGACTACTGATTTTCCATTATATTCAACCCATTTTGTTGTTTATTTTCAATCATTGTTTAATAATCGACAAATGTAGTAAAAACAATAGAAAGTCATTTAAAATAACCATCAAATTTTTACTGATAAAAAGTTATAAAAAACTACTTTTGTGGTTTGTTTTTAAATTAAAAGTTTTTTTTATTTGTATGTAATTACAAAACAGAACACAACACACGCAGATGTATATATTTTTATTGGCTTTGTGTGTATGTATATTTGAATAATTTCTTGTAATTTTTATTGAAATAATTTTGTATAAATACAAACTATTTTGGTAAAAAAACAAAAAAGAATTATATGAATTTCAACTTTTAGAAACAGAAAACATAAAATTTTACATTTAACTGAAAATATCAACTCCTACTGAATGTCTGTAAATTTTTATAGTTTGTTTTTTAAATGACTGATTCAAATAGTTAAAATATTTATTTCTATGAATTTAAATTGATTTTTCATTTAAAAACAAACTTTACGTATTACTTTTTAAACAAACTACAGTCGGTAACGGAAAATATATTGTGAGTGTAGAAATCGAATTACATTTGGGATCTGTTACATTTGTTGGGAACATATTTCCTTGTCAAATATTTTTTAATTAACCTTAATTTAAACACATTTTTTATATATATCTTTATTTATTTTAAATTCATAAATCTTATAGAAAACATGATTTTTGTTCTTGTATATTTGTTATTATTAAATGTATAAACAAAAAATGATGAATACAATGAAAAAAAATACTTAAACAATTTTTACTATTTAAAAATAATATGTACACAAGAAAAAATTTAACGACAAAATAATAATGGGGTCTAATAACACAATCTCAAATTCCACTGGTTAAATGTTTAAAATTAGTGTAACTCGCATGAATTTTTTTTTTAACTTTCTAACCGAAGATTGTGAAACGGCTTAAATTTATTATTCATTGAATTAGCAAATGAAGAAAAAATAATGAAATTAAAAAACGAAAACAAATTATGGATAGAAATTAATAGGAAATGAAATGAAAAAACTATAAGAGAAAATATGATTTTAATAATAAATGCTAAAAGCAAGATAGAAAGAGAGTTTAAATATTGACTTAGAATAGAAATGAGAGTAAACGACTTTAAAATACGTTAAAATGGTAAAGAAATGAAGTAAACCACAAAAGAGTAATATGACGTTAAATAGTGGAGATTAAAGGGAATGAAAATATGCTCCTTGAGTATTTAAGAGAAAAATGCAGTGTAATGGTGTTAACTTAAAAAGAGAGAGAGAGTTGAGTGAATGCATTACTTTTTGCGGAAACTTAATAAAGTATCGGGAATTTCATTGATATAATTCTGTAAAGAAAAAGAAAGAAAAATTGAAATTTTTTTTTTTTAAACAAACAAATATGTATTATAATTACTTACAAAAACTGGTGAGGCTATATCTGGACTAGCATAATCGGACCATTTGGATAAATCAATTGAGGGTATTATACCACTCTTACAAGGTACACGGGGATTGCTGGAATTAATAAATAAAGATATTTGTTCACATCGAAACATTTCTTACTTAACTTGCAGAATTAATTAATTTTCTCTCTTACTCTCAATACTTACATTTCATGATCTGGCAATACCATGGGATATATTTGTACTGTATCTATTAAGTCCGTATTATCACATATCAAACGTGATAATTTGGCCTTTCGTATTTCTTGCAATTGTTCGGGGGAAAATGATGAGGGTTGATTTGGTAATTCATACCAAAAACGATCACCGCGTCTTATATAACTCATTTGGGTGGCAATAACGCAGGCAAATGTAGGACCCAACATAGAACCAGGTAAAGATTTTTCAGAAACACCGCCAGACCATAAATCAATATCAGCAGGATGTCTACAATAAAAAAAAATTTCAAATTATTTGGAGTTCTCATTTCGAAAAAAAAAACTACACCGACTTACTCAAATATTGACTGATATCTCAAAATTGTATCATTAGGCATAGAACCAAACATTTCATCCCAAGTATTGGAGGTGGGTAAACCACAGAATTTACGGAATTCCATATAGCCGGGTATACCAAATTCACGACCACGTTGCATATTAAAAGACACCAAATCCATACCAAATCTAGCACCTTCTTTTTTAAACAAATGATTTGTTACTTCTTGCGTGATGGAATCATCCATAGCTTGGGCCACTTGATTCATTAAACCCATAAAATATTCATCGAGTACACCAGCTCTATATAAATCATAAGGACGTCTTATCAAATCGGACAATCTCTTTGAAGCAATAAATTTATGAGCCTTTGACCAACGTTCTACCGCCGTCGGCAATAGTGAATGTCCAAAACGGAAAGCAGCACCAGCAAATGAATCAATAATACCCGGATTTACTTTGGAATCATAACCATCCCAATAACCATCTTTTTGCAAAACCAAACCAAATTTCTCCATCACCTCTTTACCCAACAATATGGGTAAGAATTCATTAAATGTCACATGCTGTACAATTGCAATATTAATTCGTCTTGCTTCCTGGAACAATGTCTCATCATCCCAATGTTTATTGACATGTGACAGACCAGTGGCTACACGATTATGTTCCCTAGCCATTAGTGTATGCATACAGGTCAGAACCAATTGTTCATTAACACGTATCTCACCACCTTCGAAGCAGAACATACTCTTGTTGGGTCTAGTACAACCCTCATCGGGTATATCTAACTTGAGAGGTAACAAATCCTTCAAACCATATTCACTGAAAACTGGATTCATGCGAAGTAAACCTCCATAACCGGTACGTAGCTTGCGAGCGAATTTCTCATTGATACCATAAACAGTATTGGCATCAATTACACCAGTTAAAGTATTGAATTGTTGGCGAGAACCTGAAAAGGAAAATTTGTAATATAAATGATGTATGATAATTTTTAAAATATTTATAATAATTTTTAAAATATTTCAGCTCTGGCGATAACAAGTTAAAGCATTAAATTCGATTTATCGAAAATTTTTATAAATTAAAAAAAAACGAAATTGAGAAAGCATTGTCTAGGTGAAAAAATTTTAACGTTTTTGGATGTAAAAATAATTTTTGCCTTATATCCCATTCATACTGAGCCCCAAAATACGTATTTTCGTAATTTTCAAGTTTTCGATTTAAAATTTGTATGGAATTTGAAGTGAAAAACTTTAAAAAACGAAAATAAATATTTTAGGGATCAGTGTGCATGGAGTTGTAGTCCAGATTTGGTAAAAATTTGTTTTACAAATCGTACAAATTTTTTTTTTTGATTTTAGTTGAAGTTTATAATATGAGTCTCGATCAAGTGAATCTGATTATACAATCAGGCCTACTGAGATCTGCTCAGATCTTATGTTTAATACACGGTTACCCCGATATAATTTGTTAATAAATAACAATTATAATTTCAAAATTCCAAATAAAATGCAAATGATCCTTTTCGTAATTAAAACTATAGCAATTTTAATTAAAAAATTCAATTCAAATTAGAAATAATGATCTCGTATTGATTGATCCTAGTAAAAACCAAGAATATACCTAAACTCAGAATATAATATAGTTTATAAAATATTTCAATTTAATTTAAAATATAGGAACATACATTAATTTAAAAAAAATACTTTAAATGTTTTATACATTTGTTTAAAATGATTTACTGTCATTTGCAGCTTTTTTCAGTTTTATTATTTTTTTTTTCAATAGTTTGAAATTTAATAAAAATTTACCCACAAAACGGAAATTTGTGTTTTTTTTCCGTTACAATTTTAACAAATTTAAATTTTGTTTGCTGTCTGCTTCAAAAATATTAAAAACATTTCAATTTTGTTTTTTTAATTTAAATTGTTTGTTTATTTAGAACTTCATAAACAGACACACATAAGGGCACTCACACAAAATATGTTTACAGACTGTGTGAGTATACATTTGTACACTTTGCAATTCAAAATAACAAAACTACCATTTAAAAGACATGATATTTTATTTTAAATCCGTTTTACATACTTTTCTTTAATATCAAATAAGTTTTGAAATTTGTTTTTAAATGTTGTTTAAACAACTGATACATCAGTAAAAAAAATAATGATTTATCAGTTAAAAATAAGTAATACAATTTTACCTGCTAATTCCGTAAAAAAATAACTGATTATTCATTTATTTATTTTTTTAAAGGAAGCAACAGGAAATTTTTCGTACTAATTATTGTGTTGCTTTCTTTCGAAAGGGGATAGAGGTGAGATAAAAGGTGTTGAAAAATGAAAGGCTGCCAATTGAAATCTTAGAACAGTTGGTACCCGCCTCCTGACGGCATTTTGGCGAAATCGTTGAAGCTTTTTAGTTCATATCCCAGTAATGTTATTCTACCTCGGTAGGGTTGAGTGCTGTGGAAACACCGAAGGAGGACGTTAAGCTGTGTAACAATCCAACGCGCAGAAGTTTTTGAATATGTTTTTATTTTTTTTTTTTTCGAAACAAACAGCAAAGAAAATTTAAATTTGTAATAACTGTAATGGAAACAAATAAACCAAAAATTTCCGATTTGTGGGTAAATTTTTCTTAAATTTCAACCAAAAGGAAAATACAATGAAACTGGAAAAAATCGTTAGATGACATTAAATCATTTTAAAATGTATAAAAAAGTAAAAATAAACATTCCTTTGGAAAATATATGTATCTTCCTTTATTTTTAACTAAACTGAAAACCTTTTATATAATATTCTGAGTGTAGACTAAAAAACAAATAAAAATACAAAAAATCGAAACAATTTCAACTAACTGAATAATCATTTGTTTTTACTGATGTGTCAGTTAATCTAACAACATTTAAAAACAAATAATAAAAACTATTTGATTTAAATTAAAAGTAAGTAGATGAGATTTTAAACGAAATATCTTTTCTTTGAAATGGTATTTACTGTTATTTTTAACTTACAAAATAACATTATAATTTTTATTCGTACGAATATTTTCTTAAAAAGATTTTCGTAAAATTTTTCAAGAGTATTTTTTTTATTAAATCTTATGATTTCAATTTTAGTCTGTACAAAATTTAACTTAATCAAAAAATGATTAGAAAGTTTCAATTGCAAATTAGTAAATATCTTTCGAAACTTCAATTCGCATCACAGTAAATATAGAAATTTTACTTATTAGTCATTTAGATACTTTCAGTTTTAAAATAAAAAAATAAAAATAAATTACAATACAATACCTTTCAAAATGACCTTCTACACTGGCACTTTACATATAAAATAAATTTGGTTAATACCGAAAATTTATGACATGGGCGTTAACACACAAAACTGTTAAATGCACCACAAAAAACGCCTTCTCCTTAAAAAAAAAATATTCTTTTATGCCAAAACACAATTGCAGACATGGTAATAGCAGCAGTAATATAAAATGATCGACAGTTTAAATACCATGAACAATGAATAAATTATAGCCTTAAAGACTAATCCAACACAAAAATAACAACAAATAAGATTAAACAAAATTACAAAAAAACATCAACCATGGCTACCAACAAGACACAGACCCTTAACACGAACAAGATTCAAGTAAACTTGACAACCAAAAAAAAATCACAACAAAAATTAATTAAAAATTGAACAGAGTAACACTTACCCAATCGACAGCCAGGTCTAGGTGAAGGGAAACCACGTACAAAATCAATACATTTAACATTGAATAGACGATAGAAATAATCATCATCTGGTACACGAATCTCATTACAATATGGATGTTTTAAATGCATAGGACGTTTACAACATTCTTCGGGATCATTACGATTAATAGGATCTGGTTTTAAAAAATACAAGATTTTACTTGATTTACAATCAATTTAAATTTTCATATTGTATGCAAATACTTACCCAAGGGAGTGCCAGTTAGTGTAAAATCGTGATCCATAAATTGACCCCAAGCTATGACCATTACAGTACCAGCATGATCATGATAACCATCATCAGGATGCATAGTACGTGAGACAACACGTGAGAATGGTAAATCACGACCGGTCACCGAAATACGTGGTGCATTGATGCCATCAGCATAAAGTGGACCAATTAAACGTTGGAATGGTGACATGGCAGCACCCCATGTAGGATGTTCAATATTATTGCATAAACCATCGAATCGTCTGTATTTGCCAGGCCGGCATTCAACGCCCGAGAAAAAGGGTGGACATACTTCACGTATTAGTGTTTTTGATGTATCAATAGTGGGTAAACCTTTTTCAATTTCTTCATAGGATAAACCATAACTAGAAATATGAAAAAAAATCTTTTTTAAATGTTACTAAAACAACCTTTAAATCAGCTAAAAATCTGCAAATCAAATACTTCACAGGTGAGGTACAGTCCAAATTGTTAAGTGATATTCATTAATTACTTAATTTTCAACATGTCAAGCGATATTATAGTATGGAAATAGTATAGAAGAATACAAAATACACTCAGAATATTATGTAGTTTACTGTTTGTAATTAAATAAAAGACTTTGCAGTTTAGTTAAAAATAAAGTAACATACATTTATTATAAAAGAAATATTTCCTTTAAATGTTTTATACATCTGTTCAAAATGATTTACTATCATCTCATTCATAATATATGTTTTTATAATAGCCTTTTCCCTTTAAGCTACATCTTAAATATCTTTCATTAATTTGCAAAGATGTTAACATCTTTCCATAAGAATTATACAGGCCAAAAATTCTACATCTACAAAAGATGAGCCTTTTTCATTTTGTTCCATCTTACATCTTTCGTTATATTAAGTGTCATCACTAAAAAAATTACAAAAAATCGATTTTCCTTGTGCCATCACTAGCAAACTGACATTGCAGAATATAAACAAAAAAAAAATTATTCAACAAAGGTAAAGGAGCTGCACATGTAAGAATTTTATACTTATGTCTACCAAAAATTCTTCTTCATCATCATCTTCTTCCAGAATTGCCTTTAATATTTCAATGTACTACATTAAAATTCGTGTTTGTTCTTGCAAAGCAACAACTACTCCAATGATTAATGCTTTCTCTAAATCCATTTTTTATTTTTAACAAAAATTATGCATCTTTTTCTTTTATTTTTTTTTTGACAGCTGAATAAATAACAGATGGAAGATGAAAGATGCTGCCAATGTAAACACATGTGTCACGTTTTCAACATCTTCCACGCGTTTCTAAAAAATTTTGTTCAGTGTAAAAAGCCTATAAAGTGTGTGAGTCTACATTTTGTTGATTAAAAAAAAACTAAAATACAAAAACTGAAACAACTTTAAATAAATGAATAATCAGTTATTTTTACGCAATTGGTAGGTAAAATTTTAACATTTATTTTTATATGAATAACAATTTGTTTTTACTGATATATCAGTTGTTTAAAAAACATTTTAAAACAAATTGCTAAGCCCAATAGATTTTAATAAAAAGTAAGTAGACCGGATTTTAAATGAAATATCATTTCTTTTAAATAGTATTTTCTGTTATTTTAACTTACAAACTATTTTAAATGTAATTGTTATGGGAATGGTTCTTTGATCGATTGATTCTAACTGCAAATAGAGTAACAGAATTCGTACGGTAAATACGAGTACAACAAAAATGTTTGTTTTACCACTTACGGGACTTTAGCTGTAGCAACAATAATTACATAGGGAAATTATCGTGCAGTCTTAAGGCATGTAGCGTTTCATTGTTATTCATAATAAATTTCGCACGTATCTACTTCACGACTATCAAAACTAGTCTGACATGCGATGCCATTTGCAGGAATCGCAGCCCTTTGCAATAGGATGACATTTATTGCCCACCTTGTATATATTTTTGAAAAATAACGCTCAAAGTTAGTTAAAGAACTGAAGGATTTTAGTATTGTGTTAAATGAAGTTACCCCAAATATTTGTTTAAATCAGTGTTTCAACAAAAAATTTTTTAAAAATTAGTCAAACCAAATTGAAACGTTTGATGGATTTTTTTACTGACGTGTAATTAAGTGTAGTCACGTAGCATGTAGTATATGTAGTCTTAAAGAGTTTATCTTAAATTTATCTTATCTGACTTACAACTTCAAAGGAATAATCTATCTACGAACTCTGCCTATGTTTAATTATCTCCATTAATCTCCACTTGTATTTGTTGATCTGTTTCTCTTTGGAAATAAATCTTTACAAATAAGAGAAAAAGCTACTAAAAATTAGTTTAAAAGGCTCTGCGGAAAAACCTGCTGAATTTATTAGATTTTTTTTTGACAATTATAAGCCAGATAAGAACAGTAAAAATTAAATTGTTTAACAAACAAAATTTATGTTAAATTTAAGTTAAATTTTACTGTGCAAAAATCAGCAAAAAAAAAAAAATACTGAATATTAGTAGACAAAAAACAGCAAGAAAACTATTATATTATTTACAAAATTTTAGTGAACGGAAATAACAGGCTACACTCAGAAAAAAAAGTAAGTAGAAAAATTTGTAAACGGCTTACAATCCCACTTTTGTACTGATTTTTAGTACAAAATTTATTATTTAGTAAATTTTTTTGCTATTTCCATTTTAAAAATTACAGAATATTTATAAATTTTTGTTGCTAACTTCAGAAATCATTTTACAAATTTTTTAAAACCGATTTGCTAAAATTAGCAAAAAAAAAAACTAATTTTAAACAAGTGGATATTGAAGGAAATTTTATTTGTAATAGTCAAAACTTATACTTACAAATTAAAGAAAGGGAGAAAAAGTGAAAATACTTTTCACAACCCACTCATGTACAAATATAAAACGTCCAATTAAAATAACATAGTACTAAAAAGTTCTAAAAATCAACCCCTAGCAATTAAAATTTGACCTTAAAATTCAAAAAATTTACTAAAAATATTTTTTTAAAACAAAAATTAGCAAATTAAAACAAAATGATAAATTCGTTTATGTTTTAACTATATTTTAAGCCTTTGATTTTTTTTAATTTTGTCTAAAATATTTAAAAAAAAAACAATTAAATAAAAAATTAGAGCAACAAAAAAATATAAATTTGTATATTCGAATTCGTAAGACAATTTCAAAAAAAATTAGCAGCTTTACAGTGTAACACGTGTAGGATGTCTAAAAATAATTTGTGCATTTAAATATTATTTTTATATAAATTAAAATTTTGTAACTCATTGAGTTTACAGCAAATTACTAAAATTTAGTAGCGCTTACTAATTTAATATTAATGATATTTAGTACATTTTTTTTTGCTGATTTAAAAAACCGATTTTTAATTCTACTTTACCAAAAGTTTACTAAAATTTAGTAGCGTCTACTAATTTTTTCTACTAATTTCATTGTACCACACGTCAGCAGACAAAAATACCGCTGGGCTCAAATTACCAAAATTTCCCGTAATAACAGAACATTTTTCAGTTGCCATTACAGACATTGTTTGATGAGTGTAACCTGTTAAAATTAACAGAGAAATTTACTTAAAAAATATAGTAGACTGATGATTTCTGAATGGTAGATATTTATTTCCATTGAAAAATATCTAAAAAAAATCTTTGAAAATTAAATTTTTTTTAGGTTACTAATATTCAGCAAAATTTTTTGCTAGTTAATTTTTCATTTTTAATTAACTAAAATTTAAGTAAAATTTAGGAACGATTTTAATATGCAACAGTTTATTTTTGCTGTTCGTATCTTACCAATATTTAGCAAAAAAAAATCGGAAAATTTCAGTAGTTTTTTCCGCAGTTCCCTTTAGAACTAATTTTCAGTAATTTTAGCAGACTTTTTTTTAGTCTGCAAAAATTTCTATTCTGATTGACTCCTAAAAAGTTTTTGTTGGTAATATTTATTGTACTGATTATAACATATTAAACATATCTGCACCGTACCATGTGTAGTTTTATAGTTAATCTGTATAAATTGTATGTGGGAACCTCTTTGTTTAGTTCAAGATTATGAACATTTTTCTTTTCCAAATGAAAAGAAATATTATAGTTTTTGTTATAATTTGAAATACACAGCATTTTTTAGTCAGCTACGACCTTCATTAACATTCTTCTTGTCTTGTAGTCTTAATTGGAAATATCTCTTAAATGACCCAAAACTAATGAAATTACAAACAACAAAAAAGATTTGTTTATTTCTGATATGAATATAACAGTTTTTTTCTTTCACGTAAAACACAAACCACTTTAAATTTAACCTTTAAATGTAAAAATATAGAAATGTTACAAAGAAAAATAATAGTTATTCTTACTTTTTTTGTATAATCTAATTATTTCCTTATCAAAGATATATTTCTTTCAAGAAAATCTATTGATAATTCTCAAGCATTTTTGTTAAAACAATAAAAATAATCTGGCGCCCAGTGTGCAAAATGTCTGCAGACGAGTGTTCATTTTAGGCTCTTAAACTGGTATAGATTTTTATTTGAGATTCGTTATTTTTTGTATTTGTTAATATTTCTAATCTCTACAATCAGACTTTATTTGCTTTACAATTGCAATTAGTTTAAATGTTGTTGATATTATAAAAAAAAATTATACCACTTTTTTCTAATAACTTTTTGTTCACCATTTACAGTAAAAAATGCGTTTTTTTTTTTTGCTTACAATATAAAAATAACTACCACTTTGCGTTATTTTTTCTATAAAAATTTTAGTTTATTTAATATTACTAATCGTTAATTTGTTTAGGCAGATAATATATTTCTTAATCACGAAAAACTGTTACATTTTTTTTTTTTTTGAAAAATTGTTTCAGATGTCAAATTTTTGTGTGTCTGTTTTATTTAAACAGTTTTAGACAAAGTATCTAATTATCAGCACCGTTGGTTGAAAATACTTTAAAGTAGTTTAATTTTATAAGGAAATTTTTTATTTTTTGTAGACAATGGTACTTGTTTTTAAAAATGTTGAAATATTAAATTTGTTTAATAGAATTTGTTTGCGAAAATTTGTCTTGTTAAAATGAGAGGAAGGACAAATTACTTTGTGGTGTTTAATTAATTATGATTCCATTTCAGGCGTTAACAATTAATTGAAAAATTATAGAATTTAAACTAAACAGCAAATCTTTGGTAATGGATACGATTAAGAAGTCCAATTATTTGTACAGATGTACACCAAAATAGCTAAAAACAACACTTTATTAGTGTATGAATAAAATTGAATTTATTTATAAATTTCTAATACTACCGCTTTTTATCCACCACACCGACGTTCCAACAAGAAGTCCCATTGCTTAACTAGTTTACATTCTAACTAACATCAAGTTATTGAAATTAAACAAAGACAATAAACTGCATTTGCATTTTGGTTAAGTACACTGAGAATATTATGTTGTTAAATAAAAAAAGTTTTCAGTTTAGTTAATAAATTAAGAAATATACATTTTTTTAAAGAAATATTTATTTCAACTAGATTTATTTTTGTTAATTGTTTGAAATTTCAAAATTTTGTACATTAAAAAAAGCAAAAATACAAAACAGGGAAACAATTTCAAATAAATCAATAATCGCTTATTCCTTACGGAATCGGTAGGTAGGTAAACATTTAATTTTAACTAATTAATTATCATTAGTTTTTTTACTGATGTTTCAGTTTTTTTTAAAATAAACATATAATTTAAATGAAAAGTAGTTTTCGGTTATTTTAACTAACAAACTCTTTTGAGTGTATAAGAGTTTAATAACCGTTAGTTAGTCTCCTCAGTTAATAAGAATACGTGTACAAATCATTGATTCTTGTTGTTATATTCACTAGCAGCAACCTAATGTTGGTCTCATTAATAATGAGAATACTCAAGAATATAAAAACTACATAAAGTAAATAACGATCAATTACAGTGCAACCTACTCAAGTGGGACCATTTGTATGTTATTTGAATAATAATGATAACTAAAAAAATCTAATAAAGATAAACACTAATAACACTGTCCAACAAATTAAGACTTTTTGAATGGAACAGAATAGCGACGCCATAATTCTGAAAGGGTATGTTGAGTAGATCATTTTTGTAGAACAAACTTATGGTCCAGCACGTCTGAATTTTTTTTTTTTACAGTGGGTCAAAGTTTTAATTTTTTGGTCGAAGGGAGCATTATACTATATGAAAAAAATGCTGTAAGTTAATGTCTGAGAGAATTCTTATGGTCAGAGTTGTATTGTGGAATTGTATGAGGATTATTTTTGTGGAAGATCTTAACCCTCTAACTGGTCTCTTTATGGGTCAATTTGACCCTTTTTCGAGAAAATCAAAAAATATCCTTTAAAAAAGGACATTTAAGGATTAAAATATTCTACGAAAATGTTTGCCGGAAAATTTCAGTGGCGGTCACCAAAGACACCAATGTTGAAAATAAAGCTCTTTACGCTTAATTAGTAAAATTATACACCAACATATAAAAAACAGGTAAAAACGGCGTCAAGTTCGGCCGGGCCAAACACTGAGTTCTCGCGTCTAGTCAGCTGTGACTTACAAATCGGGTGTGATATTTATTAAAATTAATAATAAAAAAAAGAAGAAAAAATTCAAGCATAATTGAGCTACTTAGCAGTACATATCGGGTGTGATTTTTACTTAAATTAATATAAAAAAAGAAAAATTAAAGCTTAAATAAGAATGGCGTCCTGTTTGCAAATTTAGAGATTGGTTTTGTTTTATTTGTGGACATTTCACGCACCATCATTTTCTTTTCTTTGGAAAACGATTTTTATCTGAAGCTTGGATACCAAAAACCGTATGTAGTACTTGCGAAAGTGGTCTTTTGACCTGGTACAAAGGCGGTACTAAGGAGCTGCCATTTTCTCCATTACATGGATTGAACCTGAAGATCACAAATCAGATACATGCTATTTCTGCGTAAATTATAAATTTGGTAGAAGCCAAAGGCACTACGCGATAATGACATACGAAGCAATAATAATGTCATTTTACCAGAAGTGCGCTGTGAAGGTGTTCCGGTGCCTCAACCGCCTACACATACATTTTCGGCCAATATGACAGTCGCCAATACAAAAATAACAGCGGCGGTTGAAAACATATCAGATATAAGTTACTTGCCTCTTGATGGTATAAACATATGTCCTAATTTGATAGACCAAGCTTATTTTGAAGATCTTGTAAGAGATTTAGTACTAACAAAAGAGAAAGCTGAAATATTATGTTCCAGATTGAAAAACAGGAATTTGATAAAAGCCGATGTAAAAGTTACATTTCCAAGAAAAAGACACGCCGATCTGGAAAGTTATTTTAAAAAATCAGAAGAACTTGTATACTGTTGCAGTATTGAAGAGGTTCTAAAATATCTAAAGCTTTCACTGGACTTTTCCGCTTGGGGACTATTTATAGATAGTTCAAAACACCACTTAAAAATAGTTTCAATTATCGCGTTTAGCTCAATTGAAGGGTCCCGTAGCTTAATTAAATCTTAATTCGCACAAAAAGAATAACAGGGATCTTTAAAACATTTTTTAAAAAATTCGTTATTTTATAAAATTATTATTTCATAAAATTTATTTAATAAACTTTTCGGCAACTGTTTTTAAAATTCGTATGAAGATGACTACCAATTTTTTTTTTTGCAATATTATGAAACATATTTTTTAAAACTTTACAATCAATGAATACACGTTTATCATGTACTAATGATAGATTCATTACACCAATCAGTAGTGATTGCCTTGATTATTTCTTTTTGCACAAAAAGATACTTCTTCTTTTTTTATTCTTGTAATATTAATGCATTTATTAAAGGTATTAATGTCACGTTTGAATTATTTTATGTTCATTTATTATAACATGACTAAAGATCATAGAATCATGACTTGTGAAGATAAACTAACTAGGAGCACGTGACTAAAACTGACAAGAATTTATGTATATACCAAACAAAAAAAACATCATTATAAGGTAAATAATACTAAAAAAAAATAATGAAAAATTTATAAAATAAATTTTTGAAGGGAATAGTAACAGTTTTTTTTTTTTTTTTGAGAGATAGATATATATACGAATTTTTTCTATAATTTAAGCAATTTTTAAAAGCCATTTTTAATAAACCTTTTCCTTATTTGAAAAGAATGTTTAAATCAATCATCTAACATTTATTTTCATTACTGCATTTGCTCACAAAACTAATACTATGAGTTCACCTACTCAACTCTAAAATTACATGTTTTCGTAATATTAATCATCATCATCATCCTCTTCACCGGCATCCTCAAACGCCAACAAGTGTAAGTAAAAAAAACACCAAAAGTGCAAAACCTCTTATTTGATTGTTGTTTGATCACTCACTAACAACTTAAACATGCAAACTCCCAAAACGAAGTAAATACATGAAAAAAAACTCCCATACCACCGACTCATCATCATTTTCATCGTCAGACAGACTTGCCAGACTTGGGATATTGTGCCAAAATTTAGGAGTTTTTAGTGGGTTTTGAAAATAAAAATTTTCAATTGGGGACCTAAGATTTTAAGGGAATGTTTTAAAACTTTTTGCGGGATTTTTAGGTTATATTTAATTTTTCTTTTTATAAATTGAAATAAATTTGGAAAAATTCATATAAGTTGGTGGAAAATATCTTTTTAAGAATAAGATAATACAAAGTTAATTCGTTTAATCAATTTCATGTTACTCATTTAAAATTTTGCAATTAAATTTGCTATTTTTAAAGATAAAATCGTAAAAATTCTCATTTAAAAAATCCAGCATGAACTCCGAACCAGGTAACAGCTTAAACGAAATTATTTTTCTTAAATTTAGGGATTAAATCACGTTTAAAGCAGTTAATGCTTATCCCGATAAAAATAAATTTGAAATATTCGAAGTTTCTTTTAGCTCAAAACAAACGTATTTAAAACCGGTATTTTATACAAATATGTTTTTTAAGCCAGATATTTTTATAGGATTAACGTTGTAGAATTCGAAATGTTATTTGTGGTAAAAAATAAAAGATAAAAGTCTTTACAAACTTATAATTTCAGTATAATCAAGGAATGTTTTAAAACTTTTTGCGGGATTTTTAGGTTATATTTAATTTTTCTTTTTATAAATTGAAATAAATTTGGAAAAATTCATATAAGTTGGTGGAAAATATCTTTTTAAGAATAAGATAATACAAAGTTAATTCGTTTAATCAATTTCATGTTACTCATTTAAAATTTTGCAATTAAATTTGCTATTTTTAAAGATAAAATCGTAAAAATTCTCATTTAAAAAATCCAGCATGAACTCCGAACCAGGTAACAGCTTAAACGAAATTATTTTTCTTAAATTTAGGGATTAAATCACGTTTAAAGCAGTTAATGCTTATCCCGATAAAAATAAATTTGAAATATTCGAAGTTTCTTTTAGCTCAAAACAAACGTATTTAAAACCGGTATTTTATACAAATATGTTTTTTAAGCCAGATATTTTTATAGGATTAACGTTGTAGAATTCGAAATGTTATTTGTGGTAAAAAAAAATATCAGATGAAAGTCTTTACAAACTTATAATTTCAGTATAATCAAGTAAAATCATTAAAATCAGTTTTAGAAAGTTTCAATAAGCATTTTAATCGGGTATTAAACATTATTAAGAATAGGTGAAAGTTAAAATTTTATAATTCTTTTTCCTGAATTTCTTTTAGTTTCGTAAAAAAAATTATGTGAATTATGATTGTACAGTGTTCATTAAATGCAGTAAAGTTGAAATTGAATCAAATAAAACTTTTGAATACAGTAAAACAGATGCCATAAATTTCAATTCCATGCGTATTTGAATTGGCACTGACCCCAGAACATGCCTGAGTATTTACTTCTACGACCTTAAAATTTATTTTTTATACATTTTCTGAATTTTTTTCATTCAAAAAATTCACATAAATCTTGAAATAAATATATATCCAATATCAAAGGAGATCCATTGTCTTTTTAAGGCTCTAATTGTACCACAATGGGTAGTATAGTACAAATTAACAAAATTTTAGAAAGCCATTTTAAAATTCAGTTTTAAGTCTGCCACTTTCTAATTTTTAATAATTGTTTTCTAAAAATTAGTTCAGGCGATTAAAAACTAAAAAATTTAGTTGATTTTAGAAAATAAACTATTTCTAGAAAAATTAAATTTTAATAAAACATTATTTGTTTTTCAAGTAAAAGTTTTCTAATATTTGGGAAATAATAAACTTAGTTATAGGATTTTTTTCCTGAAATAAATAAATTAGATAAATAAAAGGAAACTTGAGTAATTTTTTTTTAAATCGCTTAACGTTTAACTTATTTTAAATATTCTTTTCCAAAAAAAAAAACAAACAAGTCAGTTTTCCCAATATTATTAAATGAAACAAATTAAAGAATAATTGTGCATGATTTTATTTTTGGTTTGTGAGTCACAAATCGCTCACGTGCTGATTTCTAATCATAACAGTCTTAAATATTGAACTTAAAGTAACTTAATATGTGTTTTGAATTTTGTTTACAATATTGAACTTAAAGTACCTTAAAATGTATTTTGAATTTTTGTTAGGAAAAGGTAAAAAATTTCGAATTTGCAAGCACATTTTAAACATATATCATCAAAGCACTAAAACTAGTTTTTTTCACTTAAGAATTAAAAAAGTTAAAATTTGCATAAACGGCATAAAATAATCTTATGACATTTTCCAATAATAACAAGAAATGTAACTGTGATATTTTGTATTTTCCAACAATTTCTTTAAATTAGTTAATTTAAGAAGACAAAGGACCCTCAGTGTTCCTTAGCTATAGATGCCGTGTGCGTCCGTTTTTGTAGTTTTCACAAGAACCATTAAAAAAATTTTTTAGAAGAAAAATTGTTTTTAATGTGGAAACAATTTCTGTAGTGAAAAAAATTTTGTTGAGGTGAAAAAAAAATTTTTTTTCTGTTGAAAAAAAATTTTGAGTTTACTACAAATTATTATTCACTTCTAAGCCCTTGGTAAAAATATATGGGAAAATCATTTATTCACCAAACGCTACTATAAAACTGTTACCTTCAGATTTTTAAACGTTGGGCATATTAATTTTAATATCCAACTTCTCGAGTGGATTTACATTATTCTAGGTAAATGGCGAAATTTTGTCCACGTTTGTACATTTGCAATACGAATAAACTGTCAAATGGAAGTAATTTTTTATTAATAGAAAAATCATCAGAAAAAGATTACTTTATCACGATGGAATAAATAAATTTTTGACTGTCACAATTTGACCTTTCGAATGCACTTTAAAAAGGTGGTAATTTCGGTATAAATGTGTCAAAAATTGTTTTATATTACAAAATTCCAAATAATAAGCCATCAAATAAAAAAATCATTTCTTAAGCCTGTGTGTGTTTTATTTTAATTAAAAGTTCTACACCTTTAAAAACCACCCTTTACATTATGGAAACCTATACTTCGACATGTTACAAACTGATGGGGGAGGGTATAAAAATGTGAGAAAATCTTGAAAATTTCATGAATTCGATGAATTTTTTTTTTTAAGAATTTACTAAGTCGAAAATTTTGATAATTTTTTTTTTTACAAAATTTAAAGCTTTCACAAAAATATTACTGTTGACCAAATTATATCATACAGTAATTATATTTATGTGAAAAGTTAATTTGGCTAAAAAAAATTCATCGGCTTTACCTTTGAGATAAAAAGTTTTTTTTTGTTTTGTAAGTAGGGATTTTTCGCGATTTCTTTTTATTTGTTTGGCGACAATGAAAAAAATTATCTGGCAAGCCAGTAGTCAGCAGCAGCAACAACAACAACATCAAATGACTGAGTAACCAAATAATGAAACCAAAACAAGTAAACAAATATTATGCAACAACATTTATATGCAGTTTTCGTTTTCTTGATGCAACTTACAAGGAAACTGCACGGTGGTGTAACCCACAGATCTTAATGAAATTTGGATATATTGTTGAGGGCAAAAGGTTAACAGACACGTTTTCTTGTTAAGGTCTCACTTTTAGGGCCTAAAAGTTACAAAGTATTCTTATTAAAACATGTCTGCAATTTAAAATATTTTGTTTTATTTGTAATCAGATTTAAAGGACTTAAGAAACCAAATATTTGAGATACCCATATAACCAATTTTTTTGGCAATAAATAAATATTTTTTATTTAAGTTTTTTGGGAAGAGTCTGTCTCCTAAAATCTAAAAGATTACGAAAATCAAAATAATTGCATACACCCGCCTCGATTAGGCATTATTATACGTATAAGCCGCATATTAGTAAGCGAAGTTCTGATTAAACATGGAAAATTTTTGGCAGAAACAGAATTAGCTTAAGAAACCTAACAGTGAACCCTAAAATAAAATATTTGTGTATTTTAAATTTCATTTCTTCTTAAATAATGCTTAAGTCACTTAAACCAATTGTTTTTCAGCCTTTTGTTTCTGGGACTGTCAGAAACAGTTTGTTTTACATGAAAGATTGTCTTTAACGAGTTCGTATTAACAGATATTTTATATATGGAAATTGTTGCCGTAGTTATCTTAAACGAGTTTTACTGTATGTAAATTTGAACAACAACAACAAAAATGTGATATTCAAAAACATTTTTTTTAACCAAATAATGTTGGACATGCTTGGACATATTTTTTATATTAGTAGACGCCCAAAACAAAAAAAAACTTTTTTTTGATACTCAATTTTTCTATAGTCTTGTTAAAATTATAAGAAATAAATTAACAAAAAAGAAAAATTTGATAATTTTATACCTCCCCAGCAAAATAAGAGCTGAGGACGTAGTAGTTAAACACTACATCTTCTGAACCCGAAGTTGTGAAAATTTCGGTGAAACATTAATGATTTTAACATTGGCGTGTCATTGGGAGGAAGTAGTTTGTTTCGGTGCTATGAAAAATCGATGATCAGATGGACTTTTTCATTAGTGTACGGAAGTTCTTAAATTTAGGGACTACAAAATAAATATAGGGAGTGGCTTTGTATTAAAGTTAAAAATGTGATTTTGAACACGCCAAGAATTAATATTCTGACCAACACAAAGTGGATATAAATTGTTATAAATAAATATTAGAATTAAACAAATTTTATGCTTTTCAATGGAATTGTTACAAAAAATTGTATTCTTATGACTTCATAAGTCATATCAATATTTTGGAAGTTGTTTAAAATGACTTCCTACAAATTGAAAAAATTGCACTATGAACTTCTTTGGATGTTCTATAAAAGAGATTCGTAAAGAATAACATCCATTTTATTTTACTGGGTCGTTTTTAACACCTTAACATGGGATTGCCAGTCTATTAAGTTTTCATCCTAATAGACATAACCACGTTTCATTATGATCTGCTGGTTACTACACCACTGTGTAATTTCTTGTTAGAGAAAAATCACATGAATTTAATCTGGTTTCAAGCAGTTACTAGAAACGCTTATAAAGAAAATTGATTTTCTAAAAAAGGAAAACTAAATAGAGATATTCACTTCACATTGGGGTTTATGGAACGTTTTTATTAGTAGTCACGATTGCGATTTTCGCAACCTAACACAAACTTAAAAGTCACGGTTTTTATCTTTTCTGTAATAAACAAAAAATATGCAATAATTTTATAAAAAAAAAACCAAAAACGGGAGTCTGTAAGGGACAACATTTTGTTAAGAATGACCCACAAGGAAACTGCTTTGTTCAAATTTTAATATGTGACAGAGGGGGTGAAACTAATTTTTTTTTGCACAACTTTTTTCTACTTTTAGTGAACTATTGGAAATGTTTTTAAAATACCCAGCAAAAACACACCTTGCCAAATAATGAGTCTAGTAATCTTAACTCCAAAGTTTTCATCTATTACCCTTTATATTATAATTCTTACTTTTTTATATGGGATGTCCCAAAAGGTAAGGTGTTCTGCTTACGTGCAAGCTTACGAAAAAGTAAAGAATAATGGGTTACACGTATGCATACTAATAATTTGTTACTAATAACCAATTATTATTTATTTTTCTGTAAGAAATTGAGTAATGCATTATTTTTTAACTCCTGGTAACCAATTATAATTTAACTTTGAGTAAGCAACAGGGTAATGCGATGCAGTGTTGTGAATTTCAATTTCTAATTAGCTTTTCTTCCAAAAGGAAATATATAGAAATTAACCCAATGGTTGATAAATGTCCCATTTTTAGTTTTTGTCGTATTTGGCCCATTTCTTAACCGATTTTCCTAAATTTGACTTGTATCGACAGATGATAGCTATTTCTTTCGCACAATACTAACTATTTGGATCAATATGGTATCAGAGCCAATAGGATCACCACAAATTCACAATAAATATATATTTTTTGCATAATTTTTGGAAAAAATTTTCTCGAATCCTATTGGATAACACAGGGCATTAATATCTTGGTCCATTCCTTTAATTTTTAGAAACATCGAGATATTTGGAATCGGATCACTTTATTTATTACAGGATACTGATACAATTTCAGACATACAGTTCTTGCTCAGTTTTAATCGCATTGAAATTCAAGTAATTTTCATTTGATTTGATTTTAATAGATTTTTTCTCTTGATTCCAAATTTGGTCTCCAAAATATTCAATCTCCTTACAATTTTGAAAAATTTTATAAAAGTATATTTCGGAACTACAGTTAAAACTCGATTTTTGTCATATTCGTAATCTGAATTACAAAATTAATTTTATAAAATGTGTCTTAACACAAATAAGTTAAAAAAAAAAATAATTCGACACTACTCTAAACTTATTAGCAGGCTTTTTCCTGTTCACTTAAATTATTATTTGTTTTATTAAACACTTAATTCATAAATTAATAAAAATACACATAAATAAATAAAGTTATTTAAACAATTAAAAATGACCCATTATTATTTATTTTAAAATAATAGAAAAGGTAAGCCCTTACAGGTAACTTATTATTATTTAATTCAAAATAATAAAATAAATAACATATTATAGGTAATGCATTATTTTTATTTTGAAAATAATGCTAAATGTAAGGAGTACTCATTACAAAGTAATGTATAAAGTAATGACATGTCATTACCATGATTTTACTGGGTACCTTCCACTTGATACTGATTTGTATATACGAAGCAGACACTTATTTTAAGAACCTTAACAAAAACTATTTTTTTTTAAAGAACAAACAAATTGGAAAATCGGTGTACTAAATGTATCGAGCTAAAAGGAGACAATGTTAAGAAATAAAATTCTTTTTTTGCTTAAAAAAATATATTTTAATCAAAAAACTCACTGACTTCAAAATCTCCCCTTGTAGTTTTATTTTGGGATAAATTAAAATAATGTTTTTAACCCTTATAAGTTAGATTGGGACTTTAGTGCGCTTTTCCATCGGTTTTATTCCATCAATAACATATTCATAATTAATAAAAAAAATCAATCTCCAGTTTAAAAATTTCGTTAAATATTTCAACGTTGTTATTTATATTTTTAATGTATATTTCAATTTGGGTATTTAATGAACGGTATTTGGAAGTACTTAAATTGGAGTACTTAAAATATAAAAAGTTTTCAAACAAAAAAGTTAAGTATAATTTTAAAACACTTTTCTATCCCCTAAATCTCAAATTGGACAGATGCTTCCTGAAGCTTTTTAATTTTGCATATACAAATTTAATCGAAATCTGAGAAACCTACCATTATAGCTCCCTTTGTAAGGTAGTTTACTTCTCTGTTTAAATTTTTTTTGAATACCTATGGAAATTATACCTATTTAAAATAATATAGTCCAGAAATATTGTAAAATCAGTTAAGAGGTTCAACAGTCTTTCAATTAATAATTAATCGAATTCACACAAATTACAAAATTTTATGTAAATATTTTAATTGGTTAAATTTATTTCGAAATTAATCAATTAAAATTTTAATTGATATCAAGCAAATTCTACTTAATTTTTTATTTTAATCAATTACTTTTATGAAAAAAATTTGAAATAACTTTATAATGTTTACGATAACGGCCGTAATTTTAAAGTTAAAGTACTTGAAACTTTACCAATACACCCGGAAAAAAAGTTAGTAGAAAAATTTGTAAATGGTTTTCAATCCCACTTTACTATTTTTGTACTGATTTTTA
Source organism: Eustalomyia histrio (assembly GCA_949748255.1). Lineage (NCBI taxonomy): Eukaryota > Metazoa > Arthropoda > Insecta > Diptera > Anthomyiidae > Eustalomyia > Eustalomyia histrio. The sequence goes on along the minus strand of OX456523.1, from coordinate 49,239,561 downwards.
GTAAAAAAAGTATTATTTAGTAAATTTTTTTTTGTTTTTTACATTTTACAAATTACAGAATTTTTACAGAATATTTACAAATTTTTGTTGCTAATTTGAGAAATTATTTAACAAATTTTTGAAAACCGATTTGCTAAAATTAGCCAAAAAAAATTGACTTATTTTAAAAAAGTGGATTTTTAAGGAAATATTATTTGCCTTAAAATGTTAAATCAGTTGAAAAAAAACAGTTCGGAAGTGAAGATACCGACTCATGTCTAAAAATAGGTTATCCATTTGAAAACACAAAAAGTTTTTTTAGTTCTAAAAATAAGCCCTAAAATAATTAAAATTTGACCTTAAAAGTAAAAAAAATTTACTAGAATAATTTTTTAATACAGAAATTACTAAATAAAAAAAATTATTAATTCGATTATGTTTTAAAAATTTTTAAGATTATTAAGCCTTTGATTTTGTTTTTAATTTTGTATAAAATATTTTTTGAAAAAATAAATAAAATAAAAAAAATTGATTCTCGATAAAAAAAATAAATTTAAAATTTGGTACTAATATTAATAATATTTAGTAATTTTTTTGCTGATTTTAGAAAACAGATTTTAAATTCCACTTTTAAATTAGTAGCGGCTACTAATTTGTCTATTAATTTCATTGTACTACACGTCAGCAGACATGTGTTGCTAAGATTAGCAAAAAAATACCGCTGGGCTCAAATTAGCAAAATTTTCTGTAATAGCAGCCAAATTTTCAGTTGCCATTACAGACTTTTTTGGTAAGTGTAGATAAAACATATTATTCTTTTAGAGCATTGGAAGGCATAGAAACTGGATAAAAATATTTTCTAGTTAGATATATTGAATAAAATATTAAGTTTTGTCTATTTCCTAAGTTTGACTCGTCTACTGTAAAATTTGATTTCTGATCGGCAGACTTAATAGTTAAGTACTAACTCACAAGTCTCAAGAGTGGAACGAATATGCAGCAGTGTAGTGTTAGAAAAATCTTCGTGTGTCTTAATTATTTTTTGCAATAAAAATGTTTTCTTCTTGCAAAAACACTTGATTATTATAAATAAATATTTAATACTGCAATTAATATGTATATAATATATACAAGAATTTTCCGAAAAGTTGGATAATTTGAGCAAAAAAGAATAGAATACATCATTTCTATGCAATCAGAAAAAAAGTTAAAATCAAGCAGAAACATTATTAATTTAATAACAAACAGCTTTGAAATGAAACTAATTTTGTTTTCTTTTTAATTTAAATATGTTTCTACATATTTTTAAATTGCTAAATCAGAATAAGAAATGTTGACATATTAATTTAAATACGAATCAGTTTATGTTAATTAAAATTATATTTACTTCATAATTAATTTAAAAATGTTCGTAAAAATATATAATGATAATTCAAATATGAAATAATAATTGATTTATCTATGATTTTTTCCCTTTGTGTACTGCTATAATTATAAGCAATAATTAGATTATTAAAAATTATAGCTCTTATAAAAGCTTATGTCTTCTTTTTAAGATAGTTTCAGAAATACGCAGTCGTTTTATAGAAATATGGCAAAAATGATCAAAAACTTATTTTTGAGAAAACTGTGTAAAAGTAGAAGATAATAAAAATCGGATAATGGCTTTAGCAGTAAGACCAGTTTAAATATGAGATATTTAAATGGGTTTTGCAAAAAATATCCGAGATTCACCGTGAATTACATAGAATTTATTAAAACATAAGATTAAAGACATTCATTAAAAATGGCTAAAATTGTTTCGAAATTTTTCGGAATGACTCTACACTTAAAATATTATTTACAATAACTGACTGTAGATTATCTAAAAAGTTATTTATACATATGTTTTTAAATGATTAATTAGTTAAAATCCAAAGATATATATATTTTGCAATCCTTTTTTACACTAATTTTAAGAATAAATTACATATAAATATGGATTTTCTGTTACAGTTAATATTTTAATTTAAAATAATTTTTTAAAAATGGTTTTTAATTTTTTTATAGTAAGTTATCAAATACCGAAATTATATTAAAAGTATTATATTGTGTGTTTAAACATTGTAGTTAAATTTTATGACATTTAAAAAAACCAAAATAAATAAAAAATCATTACTGTTTACGGTTTTGTTAATTAATTGACAGTTAAAACAAATACATTAAGGAAATATCATTTGTATTTACGGATTTGTGGTTGATTTCTTAACAGTAAAAATTTAAAAATTATTTATAATTTACTGACACTGTAAGTTAATTTATTAACATTTTAAAATAAATGAAAAGTTCTGTTGATTTAAATGAAAAGTCTGTATACCGGTTTTGGAGTGATTTTTCATTTATTTTAAATAATATTTTCAGTTAATTTAAACTGCAAAACTATTTTTATTTTACTAATATATCTCCCTCTTTCTCTTCTAATTACATAACTGCGGTAAGTTTTGAGATTTTCTTAAATCTTTGGTAAGTGTTTGCAGAGGGTTTCTGCACTTAAATTAGTTTGTAAGTTAAAATAACAGAAAATATTATTAAAAAAAATTATATTTCATTTAAAAACCGGTCTACTTACTTTTCATGTAATTCAAATGGTTTTTGATATTTATTTTTAAATGTTGTTGAAAACAACTGACATATCAGTAAAAAAAAAACAAATGGTTAATCAGTTAAAAATAAATGTTTAAGATTTACCTACCAATTCCGTAAAAAAAGTCTAAAGACACAACTTGTATGAATGACCGTATGTTTGTGCGTTTATAAAGTTCTTAAAAATTGAACTGTAATAATTTAAATAAAATAAAAATTGGAAATTTATAAAAAAAGATAAAATAAATATTTTTCTAAAAAATCCATGTATGTTCCTTTTTAAACTGTTTTTTTTTCATCAAACTACAAACAGTAAACTACATAATATTCTGAGTGTATCCTACTTTATCTCGCTTTAACCTTTCTCTTTTTATTTGTTCGTGAACTCAGGTGCAATTACATTCGCCGGCAGTGATGGGAATATTTTAGGATTAAAAAATGGTAAAAGTAAAAATTTTATTAAATTACTCGGTTATTCCGTAGTCGCAACTGAATGAATTCCTGATCCTATTAAAATATATATGGTTTAAACGAATTTCTGTTGTATTAACCGAACTTCTGTCGCCACAATCAAATATGCCGGTGGCTCCAACCAAACCGTTCGGTTGGCAAGAAATTCGGTCGTTTTCTCGGTGTAATATTTTGTGCTTCTAAAAAAAATTGCCAAATCTAAAAAAAATTGGTGATTCCAACAAAGAAAATATATAATTTTAATTATTTAAATAATTTTTCATTACGAAAACACTATAGAGGTGCGATGACGCAATGTCAAGTTCAAATTTAACCATCAGTTAAATTCAAACAGTATTTTTTGTTAAAAAAAAAAAATATATTTAACCAATTAAGGCCCTTTCCAAATATATTTTTTTTGGATTGACAGCATGAAACATCTCTTATGTGGTAAAAGATAAATTTTGTTGTAGACATACGACCACAAATGAAATAATAAATTTCGTATACCTTACATCCTGTGTAGCAAGATATATACAAGTTTTTTCTATTAAATTTTATACTGAAGATGTTTATTCCTACATAAAAACAAACATTATCTAGCCAAGTAAGTTGTTTGTCAAAAATTTGTTGTTTTGTCATAGAAAACAAATAGAAAACTTGTATTGTGGGTTGTTATTTTTTTCTTTTGGTATTTAATATCCATCGCAATAATCATCATTTCAAATACAAATGCATTATGAGGTTTTTCTACAGGCCACTATTATTTTATTAAAATATACTTTCACTGCTCCTCGTAATAGTTACCAATTTAATAGTTATATAAAATTTTTATTAAGGGTTATAAAAATACAATTTTTGGTATTTTGATAATAATTCAGAAAGACACTACACTTTTGGATACCATGAAATCACAAACCATTTCATTTTAATTTATTTAATTTATGTTGATGTTTTATATAATCTAGCAACGTTTCATAGCATTTAGTTGGGAATCGTGTTAAACATGTCTTGAATTATTAGCAACGTTTTTGATTACATCTTACCAACAAAAAAAAAAGGTATTATAAGAAAAATATATAATTTAAGTTTTAAAAACAAATAATAATGAATTTGACTTGATTTTACATGTTTTATTAAGAAATAAATATTTTATAAATGCATAAAAACTGTACATACAACTTTGTGCTAATAATGTAAAAATTTAAAAAAAAAAAGAAACTGAAATTATGTTCGCTTTTTCAATAAAAATTACTTTTAATTAAAAACGTTTAAGACTCCCTGCCATAATTGATACCCAAACGCGCGAGTATGTTATCAGTTTAAACTGAAATTAAGAATTTGCATTAACTTTCAAATTGTGTTGTTATAATTTAACATAAATTGCCGCTTGTAGGCTTGCGACATTCTGCGGTAACACACACACACAAACCATACAAAACATTCATATTGTGGGTTTAACAAGTACTGGCTTTAAAGATTTCAAATTTGATAGTAATTTCAAAAAGTATGAACAAGACAAATTACACTATGTGACAATATGTATCACTATACCCAGCAATATAAAATGGATGTTATTCTTTACGAATCTCTTTTTTAGAACATCCAAAGAAGTTAATAGTGCAAATTTTTCGATTTGTAAGAAGTCATTTTAAACAACTTCCAAATTGTTGATTGGTAAAAAATAACAATTATTTAGTTAGTCCATAAATGGCTAATTCCTGCAGTCATTAAATGCCTTATTAAAAACATATATTGCATGCCAGTGACATTCACTTTGTCCTGGTCGGAATAATAATTCTTGGCGTGTTTAAAATCACATTTTTAACTTACAAAAAAAGCCACTCCCTATATTTATTTTGTAGTCCCTATATATAACAACTTCCGTAAACTAAAGAAAAAGTCCATCTGCTCATCGATTTTTCATAGCACCGAAACAATCTACTTCCTTCCAATGACACGTCAATGTTAAAATCATTAATGATTCACCGAAATTTTCACAACTTCGTGTTCAGTAGATGTAGTGTTAAACTACTTCTTCCTCAGCTCTTATTTTGCTGGGATATAATTGAGGTATGCTGACAGGGTAGCGGATTTTACATGCAAATTCATGATTTTGACCAAATACTTTTCCATATCAAATAATTTGCAACAAAATGACATCGAACAAAGAGATGCAAAAGTAGTAGAAAAATTCACCACAATTTAACATTGATTTGTCAAGGGAAGTACTCACACTTCAACAACACTTTTCATCAAACACTTTTTCATCAACTGAAAGTACAACAAATTAAAAAATGCTAAATTGGACTGTGTCGAATATTTGAATATCCTCCTCCCATGTCCTAAGAAAACAATGATTTGCCATTATTTTCGCTCATTTTTCCAAATTTTTTTTTTTTACCACCCTATTTATTCACCTCAAATGTTTTTCAAAACAAATAATTTTTTTCACCACTAAAATTTTTTCACGTCAAACATTTTTTTTCACCACAAAAATTATTTTCATATCCATTATTTTTATCAAAAGTAGTGTAGAGGACAGGGATAACAAGTTTGCCCTAAAGCACTTTTTGTGGTACTATAAAAGCCTTAAAAAGTGATATGATACTCTTTGGCTCATTTGGAAGTGTACCGATTCTTTTTAATAAACCGGTCGGAAAATACAGAACAAAATTGCTCAAAAGTTAATTTACTCAAATGCTGGGAAGGTGACCAATGGATAAATAGTTTTTTCCAATTCTTTTTCAACGATTACAGTCAAAGAGTAAGTTGTTTTAAAGTTCTTAAAAAAAATGTTTAAAGTTAAAACAGAACGCCCATTAAACAGAATGGGAAATGTAACAATTTTGTAATCGAATATTTCAAGAGAACACTTTGATTTAAATGCAAAAAAAAGAAACAATCATCTACTTACGTTCTAGCCAATTGTATAGAAATATCCAGTAATAATTCTCCCACTGTGGCAATATCTTCAGCTTTCCAATCACCTTTCGGTTGTGAAACGTCTGCAAAAAATTAAAAGTTGTTACAGAATATCTACATATATCACACATGGGACTTTTTAATTGAATATTCAGGAAAAATTTTCATTTTAGCTTAAAAAAATTCAGTGAATTAAAAAAAATTATTATCAATTTATATTTACTCAGCTGAAAATACAAATTTTTACAAAAAATTTCCATAGGTACTCAAATAGAAAAAATACTGTAAAAATATATCTTTATTATTTAACCCATTATATAACTTATTACTTGGTAATAGTAAATTGTTAAATTGTTAGGGGATGTCGCGAAAATAATGCGTTACCAATAAGTTTTCCACTGTTGGCAAAAATAATAAGCCTTAAAACAAATTGTTAACCAAAAACATAATCTTATAAAGAAATTTTTTAATAGAAAAATTGTAAATATTATTTATTTTTGACAATTAAATTTTTCTAAGACGAACAAAAATTACATTGTTTTAGAAATTTTAATTTTATATTTAAAAAATTATGGAAACAAACAATTAAAAAAAGTGCTACCAGTTATCAGTAACTCCGTGTTATAAGTTTGTTTTAAAGTTAATATCATTACTGGTAGACAAAAAAATATGATGATACCCCATTATCCTTTATATACTGGGAAGTGCTGACTATTAAAGTTGCACTTATTCTGGCTTTAAATTAGCTATACAGTTACAACTAGAGCAAGGAATTTAAACAAAATGCAATACAGATATTTGTTAAATATTTATAGGAATCATCAAATTAAAAATAATATGGCATCGATTTGTATTTTTTAATGCGTATTTGGTGCCTTTACAATGTAAACATTTTGCTTTTTAATGCATATTTGTATATATTTTTATACCCTTCACCACAGGTAATTTCTACAATATTGATCTTAGACCCTATAAAGTATATACGTATTATGGGTCCTTATGAAGAGCGAAGTTGATTTAACGATGTCCGTCTGTGTGATGAGGACTTGATTGTTATTTATTTCTGTTACATGTGATCCATTTCTGTTTGCTATTGAAAATCAGATAGATCGGTTAATAAATAGCTGAGATATTAGCAAAAAACCGTAAAATCCCTTTGTTTAATATGTATGTAGAATTTTACGCATAACAAACACATCCATGTGTTAAAATTCTTTTCTTTCATCTCCACCTTTTATACACAAACAACAAACACATACAAAGATTTGTCATTTAAATAAAAACTAAACAAATCTCTAATGAACGAAGACATTTTATATATGTACCTCTATTAACGATGATTTTGTGTGATATTCAATAGCTCAGTTGTCTAGACGCTATGTCACAAATACTTCTTTTCTCTAAGGCCGCGGGTTCGAATCCCGGTCAATTCACTTTTTTTGTACATTTTTTTTTTTTTATTTTCTTAACTTTTTTTTTTTTTTTGTTAATTTTTTGTGTTTTGTTTTTTTTTTAACATTTAATTATAAATTTTATATTATTGATTAAATAATCCATAAATAGGCTTAAAACATCAACAATTTTATAAAAACCCTCTGATACAAACAAAACACAAACATTTTTATTTCTATTTTTTGCTCCGATTTAAAAGAATTTATAAACAGATTTTTAAATAATTTTATTTCTCATATATTAAGAAAATTTTATAAATAATTTCCCTTTGAGTGCAACTCAAAGAGAAAGAAATTAAAAATATTTTTTAATAAAAAAGCGAAATAAAATCCCAAATGCAAATTTGCAAGCTAAATCAAACTATTTTGTAGAAATAAAACACATGCAGTTCTAGTGATTTCTTTTAACGATTTGTTGAAATTCTTTTCTTTCACCTCTTAACCTTTTATACACAAACAACAAACACTATTCTAGAGCTGTATTATGACCTATGGATACGTCTTATATAGCAAAAGATCGAAAATCTTTAGTATAACATATTTGCTGAAAAAACTCGGAAATATCGGTTCGAATACAAAAAAGTTATGCCCAAAACATAAATTTTTTTTAAATACCTATTTTCTGGAACCATAAATCTTCCCGAGTCCAAGTTTTATCACCAAACTAAATGGTTAAATTCCTCTTAAAAGCGTCCGTATATAAATCTGTCCATTCCATATATGTCCATATATAAACTTCAGTTTTTTCCAACCATGGTGAAGGGTATATAAGATTCGGCATAGCCGAATTTAGCCGCTCTTACTAGTTATAATTAATATTTTGTTGAAAACAATGAGTTATATATGTTGGAAAATTTTATCAATGTCAAGAAGAACTAAAATTCTAAAAATTTGACATGGCGAGAGATATTTTGAATCTATAGGAATTTTTCCTTTTTTACTTCATCCACCCGCACTTCCATGCATAAAATAACACAACATTAAAAAATTAAATTATTTCGTTCAGAAATTAAAAAATGTTTGTTATTAAGTAACATCTACACGGAAAAGATCCGCAATTAGTTATTCGTGAAGTAAAATAATCTAACTGCAATTCTAGTTGTTTTACTTACTTTATTACAAAGATTTTTACAGTGTTTTTTAAACAATCTATAAAAACTACTACATTTTTCTAACATTTGAAATATGTAAATTATTTTATTTTAATTTTTTGCGTTTAATTTTGTTTTGCTTTAAAATTCTTGTTTCGTTTTTTTTTTTTTTTTTTTTGTAAAATGTACTAAATATTAAAGTTTAAAGTTGACAAAAATTAAAATACTAAATTCGAAGTTTAAACTGGATATGGTGTTGTTTTTAGTTGTTTCTATCTACAGTTTTAGTTATTTTTTAACTTAATTCTGTAGTTGTTTTTAATTACATATGTAGTTATTTTTAAGACAATTATTGCAAATTTGTACTGTAAATTTTAAAATATTTGTATCTTGTTTTTTCCATATTTGTCAGTTGACTTTTAACAGTTAACAGTTTAAAAGTTGCTTAAATTTTAACGGAGTATTATTTTTCAGTTTTTTCGAATTTTATTGCTTAAAAACTGAAAAAAACCAATTAATTTTGTACATAACGATTACGGATTAAGACCCGTAAAATCGGTTAAGATGCCTTAATCGGTTCTAGATATTATTTTTAATAAGAAAAATGCTCGTTTTAAATTTATAACATTAAAATAACTGCAATTATAATTAAAAATAACTGCAACCGTCTGCAATACCAAATACTGACAATTTGAAATTAGTATTTCAAATTAGCTTTAAAACTTTTCTGAAGAAAAGCTTTTTTTATAATACGAGTATTTATATAAGTCATTCAAGACTTCGAGCGGAATGTTTAGTATTAACCCTCTAAAGCTGTGTCTTCAAATATCAATAATATTTATACATATTTGGCATTGACAACATACTATGACGAATATATTAAAATTTTGATTTATCGCTTTATTTTAGCGATATAGCACAATAAAGATTGAAGACGAATCAAGAAATCTTGTAATTAAATAGTTACGATTTTTTCCATAAATAACACTATCAGTAAAATAGATCTAGTGTTATTATTTTAGAAGTTACAGCGATTTTCGCTTTTCAAAAATTGTGAAATTCAGTGAAATTTATACTATCCATTATTAATTTTACCAAAATTAATTTTATTTACATCGAAATCTAATTTTAGTAGCTGTGCGTAATTTCAAACAAAATCTGTTGACTGGTTTTTGAGTTATAAGGATGTTAGTAAAACTTGTCTTGACGCTATCTGTGAGTTCTGTAGCAAAAATATTGACTTATTTTGCAAGTAGAGGCACTTAACTTCCTTTGTTATTATCAATAATGTATGCCAGAGCGTAAATATAGTTTTAGAAATTTTTTAAATATTTTTTACTGTTTATAAATTAAATTTTTAAATTTTCATCCTTCTAGCTTGATAATCGTTTATTGGAAAAAAGTTAAAAAGTTATCAAGTAATTGCTTTAATAAAAAATTATTATGTAGCCAAAAACTACTTAATATCTAACAATCGCTTTTTGGTAGTATTGGTCATTAGAGGGTTAATTACAGTAAAACGCGGTTAAGACATAGTTTGAGGGGACAGATAAAATATTTATGCAAGATTCGCCTTAACAGGGGTAAAAATATTTAAAGTTTCTAAAAGCATTTTCAAAATGTGGCTAATTTATTTTATTGGATTTCTTAAATAAATTGTTTGGGGTGCATTTAGGGAAAATAATTCATATGTCTTTGTTTAAAAATCATCCAGAACAAAATATAGAAAAGATTTGAAAGTCTTTAAAAGTTCATATTGAAAATGCCAAAATTTATGAACTTTTGTTTCTAGAACTGTTAGAAATAGTTCGTTTTCAACAAGGAAACGCCTTAAGTGAGTTCAAATTAATGATGGTATTTTATATCAAAATTGTTTGGAAAAACGTCACAGCTGGCAAATTAGTTATTAGTAAAAATTCATATTATCCCAGTTCGTCTTAGACAAGTTTATTTATACAATTTAAGAAAAAAAAAAATAAAATTTAAACTTACGTATTCTTTTACGGGCATCTAAATAGGCAGCATTAACAGCATCATATGTTATACAAGTACTGTCACCAGTATAAGGAGTTCTAAAAATAAAATAAAACAAATTATTGTTAATATAATTTCCCATTGAGCAAAATCAATTTATTATTTTTCTTTATCACATGTGACCATACATTTTTACACCCCTCAACCAACAGATTTATGTTACCAGAACATATGGTATCCTTTCACTTTTTCTTAATAACGCACTTGCGATTTTTTTTATTTTTTCTATCCTGCAGACAATCAGATAATCATATTATTAACAATTCAAAGGATTTTATATATTTAAAAACCACAATAGTGAAGCTTAAATTGTTTATAGAGATTTTATAAAGTTTAGTCTACTTTTAGTGTATGAAGCGTTTGGTTGTTTTCTTAACTCTACTTAAATTTACAATGGATTGTGCCCAACAGGAGTTGCAAGAAATTCTTAAAAAATGTAAAACGCAAAATGTTGATATTAAAAAATTTAAAATTGTTGAAAATTTTATTAAAGACAATAAAAAATCAGCAAGTACTAAAGAAAAGTGGTTAAAAGTTGTATTTTTTATATGTTTGTTAATGTATGGATTGCATTATTACTTCAATGAATTACAGTCTAAGGTAAGTTTTGTAAACAAATTTCTCTTAATTTTGTTTTAAGTAATACAAAAACAAGTGGTAAAAATATTTATTTAGCGCTGCTTTTTTGAAATGCCACGATTGTTACGTTATGCATTTCGTCCCCCAGAAAATTGTAATTTCTGTGAAAATGTTGATAAAATCGTAAGGGTTAAAGATATAACACCCGAAGAGTTTGCTGAACATTTTGCCTATACTGCTACTCCGGTAATCGTAGAAGATGCAATAGCCAATTGGACTGCATTAGAGGTAAGTAATAGTAGATCATAAATACTCTGAAGAAAATTTGACTGCTATGTTAAATATAGTAATCTAGAAATAAATTGCAGTAATTTTAAGTAGATTTAATAATTTTTTTCCAAAAATATTAAATTAATCTCAATATATTATAATTAAGATTTTAGGTAAAAATTAGTAAATTGTGATTTGTTAGGAATAACCTCAACCAAAAATGTATAATTTTTAACTTATTTTTTCTGCTAAACTACTAAAGTATTATTTTTAATAAAATATTACTAATTAGAAATATTTTTTATTTAACAGAAATTTAATTACTGGTATATTCGGGATATCTATAATAATTCCAAGCGTAAACAAAAAATATTAGATTGCCAATTTCTACCCTATAAAACTGGTTTTCGTGATATATTCGAAGCTTTAGATATGCCCCGACAGAGAGTTGAATATTTTAATCACAAAGAAGGAGAATTGGAAGAACCTTGGTATTTTGGTTGGAGTAATTGTAATCCAGATACCGCCGCAGAATTACGCCGTCATTATGGTAGACCATATTTTTTACCCGAGACCTCAGAAAATAATGCAGTTGATTGGTTTTTTATTGGCACCGCTGGATTGGGAGTTCATATGCATGTAAGTACTAAAAATTTGAGAGTTTTTCTACACTCATCAAAAAAAGTCTGTAATGACAACTGAAAATTTTGCTGACATGTAGTAAAATGAAACTTGTCGCTACTAAATTTTAGTAAACTTTTTGTAAAGTGAAATTTAAAATTTGTTTGCTAAAATCACCAAAAAAAAAATTACTAAATACACTGTCCAACAAATTAAGCATTTTTGAATGGAACAGAATTGCGACCCCAAATTTGACCCTTTTTTCGAGAAAATCAAAAAATATCCTTTAAAAGAGGACATTTTAGGATTAAAATATTCTACGAAAATGTTTGCCGGAAAATTTCAGTGGGGGTCACCAAAGACACCAATGTTGTAAATAAAGCACTGAAATTTTCCGGCAAACATTTTCGTAGAATATTTTAATCCTTAAATGTCCTTTTTTAAAGGATATTTTTTGATTTTCTCGAAAAAGGGTCAAATTGACCCATAAAGAGACCAGTTAGAGGGTTAAGATCTTCCACAAAAATAACCCTCATACAATTCCACAATACAACTCTGACCATAAGAATTCTCTCAACATTAACTTACAGCATTTTTTTCATATAGTATAATGCTCCCTTCGACCGAAAAATGAAAACTTTGACCCACTGTAAAAAAATACTCAGATGTGCTGGACCATAAGTTTGTTCTACAAAAATGATCTACTCAACATACCCTTTCAGAATTATAGGGTCGCTATTCTGTTCCAAAAATGCTGTTGGACAGTGATATTATAAATATTAGAATTAAATTTCAAATGTATTCTTTCTATCGAGCATTAAAATTTTTTTATTTTATATATTTTTTTAAAAAAATATTTTAGACAAAAATAAAAAAAAATCAAAGGCTTAAAAATTGTAAAAACAATCATTTTGTTTTAATTTGGTAATTTCTGTTTTGAAAAATATTTTAGTAATTTTTTTTTTTGTTCCTTTAAGGTCAAATTTTAATTGTTTTTATGGCTGATTTTTGAAACTAAAAAAACTTTTTAGTGCTATTTTAAGTGGATGTCCTATTTTTAGACATGAGTAGGTATATACAATTCCGATCAATTTTTTAATCTATGTAACATTTTAAGGCAATTTAGGTTTGTAGGTGTAAGTTTTAATTAGAAATAACATTTCCTTCCATTTCCAATTTTTTCAAATTAGTATTTTTTTTGCTAATTTTAGCAAATTGGTTTTTAAAAATTAGTAAAATGTTTTCTGAAATAAGCAAAAATTTGTTAATATTCTGCAAAAATTCTGTTATTTGTAAAATTTAAATAGCAAAAATATTTGCTAAATAATATTTTTTTTACTAAAAATCAGTACAAAAATAGTAAAGTGGGATTGAAAACCGTTTACAAATTTTTCTCCTAACTTTTTTTTCTGAGTGTAAGGTCAGTCAGTACTTAGTGGGATTTTTGTTTTAAGTTTTACTTAAATATCAAATTTTCAATAAAAAATTCTTATTAGTTAAATTTTAGTAAGAATTTACAGCTGACAAACATCTATACACTACGCTGCGGGGATCTGTCCCGTGATAAGCGAAAACTGCACTGGTTTCGAAAATACATATCATGAGATAGGTAAAAAGAAAACTGGTTCATATAGTTCTTTACACGTGATCGGTTTAAACGTCATAACATGTTCTTTTGCGTTGGTTCTGTCATGTGACAGGACAAGCCTATCTAATAGTGACCCGTGCTTTTCATATAAAAAATCCGGTCCCGTAACCGATCCATATCATAATGTCCTTTTCCCGCAAGATAATTATTCCATTTCTGATATTCGTAAATTTTCGGATTTTAAAGGACTTTTACCCTTCACCAGATTAGTAACAGTAGCGTGTCTGGAAAATGAAAAGTCGTGAGAAATCTCTGTACGAACAGTGTCTTCGTACTTCATTCCTCGGGGTAGTTAGAGCTTTATTTTCAAGTTTTTTATTTCAACTCTTATAAGGGGTGGACTAGTCATTCACTACTTTAGCTGATAAGGCCAAACTATTGGCTTAATTGGCTGCCCAAGATTGAAAAAGTATCCTGCACTATGCTCAAGATAGTCTTCCGAGCTCGAGCCATTAAAAAGATTCTTGCTGATCTCAACGTATTGTTGGAAAGCATGGTAACCACCTTCTTGTTAATTATCTGGCGACCAACTCACTTATTCGTTATTATTGATTTCATAGATCTCGTTCTACGAAAGACCTGTTGGTGCTTGTAGTCTAGAATTCATTCTCACTAGCTCCAAGTGAAAACGTCTCCTTGAGAACATCTTCTCTGTAACTTAAAATGTAGAAAAGTATAAGTCCACAAGCATAATTTATTTTCTTCACATCAATACAATCCAATGCATTAGTTGGAGCCAAATAATTTCACAAAAATTATGAAGTTTGATAAGCTGAAGAAAATTTTTGAACGGATTGCAAAAGAAAGAAAGCTGAATCGGTCCTGTATTTATTCATACTAATATGATAAGAAACAATCGTTCATATAATGTAAAATTAACTTTTGGAAATTTTGTACAACTTGTCAGGTCAAAGCCATTTTTTATAAAAAAAATACTTGTTAAATTCAGATTTTTCATAGCTATGGAGAATTAAAACCATAACCACAATTTTTAAGTTCTAAGTTAATTTTTATTAAACTGGAAAAAATATAAATTTTGAGCAGTTTTACCACTAATTTAATCAATAATAATATTGAATTTGTACTCAGAACGGAGAGATCGTGAATTAAGTGTATAAAATACACTTAAGAAATGCAATATTTATTAATCTTTCTGAAAAAAATAATGACAAATTTGTAGATTTTGAAAGTTTTTAAATATTCTTTCGATAGAAAAATTCTAAATAAATAATTTTTGGAAAAGTTCTTTTGAGATCCAGACAAAAAATTGTATTGAAAAGATTTAATGTTTATTTAATGTTTATAAATATTTGTATAGAAATACTCAAAAAATGTTTATTTTATTTACTAAATACTACATAAACTCCTAAAACATATCAGTGTAGAAACGGTAAATGGGTATCAGAGAAAAATTTTGTCAGTTTCCAACCGAAATTCCGTTTCTGAGACTGAAATCGGTTAATACTTCTGTATATTAGCTGCCACAACAAAATTCAGTACAGCTGAATTTTGGTTGAAATACCTAAAATATTTAGCAATCACATTTCCATATGGTTGTGTCAACCGGATTTATTCGTTGTCTCAACTAAAATACACTTTTCAATTCGGTTGGAACTTTATTTTTCTGTATTTTTTTTTTTTTTTTTACATAAATCAATTTATCTGCCTTAAACCAATTAAGAGAAAATAAATTTAAATGCGGCAACAGAGTTTGGGTTACCTCAATAACCAATCGGTAGTCACAACCGAAAAATTTAGTAGTCGCAACTCAACCATTCGCTTGGCAACAAATTCGATTGTCGATTCGATTGAATCTGTTTTCTAGGTGTGAGCTTAAATGTATTGAGATTGAAGGGCATTACAAATTTAACTATTTTTTTTATCATAAATCAGACAGTTCTCATTCGAAACGGATAGTTATTATTAAAAGTTCAAAAAATTATTAAAATTGTTTTTTCTCTTTTGTATGCGTTTTTTATAATTTTTTATTAAAATTTTTTTGACAAAATATAGAAAATTTAACAAAAATCGATGAGCCAGCAAGATAGAATACCTATTTCGTGTATCCACCCTGTAGAAAAAAAGTGGTCATTTGGGGATTGGGACCTATCCTGTGATAGGTGAAATCTGGTCCGGTTCCGAAAATACATATCACGAGATAGGTAAAAAAGGGACAAGTTCCTAAAGTACCTACCGCGTGACCGGGTTTAAAGTGATGACATGTTCTTTTAGACTAGTCCTATGACAAGTCACAGAGGGCAATTGACCGGTCCCTATCACAATGAACCGGTCACGTGATAGGTCCTTTTCCTGCAGGGCATCCATGCCCCTTTGGAGTTAATTATTGAGAGTTAGAACAAACCCGAAACAACCTAAAATTAGACATCTATCATGACAAACAGCTTTGCTTTATAAACACTTTAAGAATTATTGTTCATAGACCTTCACTCTAATAAATTTCTGTTGAAATTTACACAACTTATAGTAAGAAACTGTACTCCTACTATAAAATGGGTAAATTAACTCCGAGTGCGTAATTGAAAAAAAAGTACACACATTATGCGTAAATTGATGAACACAAAATAGGTGAAATTACATTAAAATTAAATTAAATCAAATTTACCATATTTGTACGTAAAACACGATTTTTCTGTAAATGGACACATAAAATTCGGAAAAATCCTACAAAAATGCTCATAATTTGATGTTGAAAATTAAACAGCCTAAAAATGTTTGTTTTGTAATAATAATAAATTTATTGTTTAATAATTCCAAATAATTGGTAAATTTAAAAACCAATTAATTTTTTTTTTAAATTTTGAAAATTTTTTAGATTTTTTTTTTTTTTTCAATTTCAATATGTCATAGTTTTTTTACTATTATAAGTTAGTATATTTACAAATTTTGTGCGTAAAATTTTTATTTTACAAAATAATTTTAGGCATAATTGTAAACACATAGTGTCTAAAAATGCTTCGTGTGTTTATTATTGCATATGAAAGTGTGCGCAAATAAGTTTTACGCATCTGGTGTTTATATTTACCAAATTTTCGTAATATTACATTAACCTTTATTTATTTAATAGTAGTAAATTTAAAGGATTTTTTAGAGTGTTCCTTATTAGGTGATAATTACTTTTTCCATAATAACAATTTTTAATTCCCAAGATATTTCTAAATGAAAGATTTCTCAGATTTTTTGAACTATTTGCAGGTTCTGGTGGCTGATTCTGAATAAAGTTGCTCTGCGCAATGATTATTTTCACTTCACGTTTTCATTTTGAGCGATTCTCATTCTCGTTATGAAAAAAAAATGTTATGTTGACTATCCGTCAATTTTTTTTTCATTCCACTCTTTCCAGTTTTGAGTTTTTAAGCACAATTTTATTAAAAAAATCTTTAATTAATTCCTTTTTTTTTCATTAAAAAATAAACATTTCATATAAAGAAATGTTTTTATATGCGTTTATGCTTCTGAAAGAGAAACAAAGTCAAGTTTTTTTGTTTTGGTTTTTCAAATGTGATTTGAGCGTTTTTGGTTTTATAATAAAAATGTAATTACTGTTTTTATAAAGTCTCTTATTCTTTTTAGAAATTCCGTAATTTTATTAAAGATCTGTTTTAGAAAAAATATAAAATGTTAAAAAATAATCAATTTAAAAAAAGTCGCTAAAAATGTTTGTAAAATAGTGCAAGACTCACATTTTTTCATGAACTTTTATTTGGTGAAGAAAAAAAACTTATATGATAATATTTTGACAGATAGTTTTTGCGAAGTAGTGAAAATTTTTATCACTTCACAGTCCATAATATTTGTATTAAATTTTTATTTATTTCAGATTGACAATGTTCGTTTGCCATCTTGGCAAGCTCAATTATCAGGTAGCAAACGTTGGTTATTGGCTCCACCACCAGAATGCTATTTTAAATGTAAATCATTTGATGCCATAGTCAAAAAAGCAGATATTAGTAAGTTTATAAAACTGTTAAAGTTATTTTGAATGTTAACTACGTTATTTTTATTTTTAGTTGTTTTAGACACGAACAAATGGTATCATCAAACTTTTGTGCAACCAGGCGAAATAAGCTTAACTATAGGAGCGGAATATGATTAAGCTGCTTAAAAAATCAGTGTCGCAAAAAGAAACATATAAAATATTAATGATTTAAAAGAAACATAAATAAATATGAGCGAAATATGATACCACGTAAATATTTTATAACAGGGAAATCTAGTTTTAATGAAAATAATTAATTTCTGGAAATCGCTACGTATGAGTGATATGCAATTAAATAAATTACATATAAATCATACGTCTGTGTTACGTTTAAGAAATATGTACTTATATTCATTCCAGATTAGTTTTGCTAAAGCCCTAAACATTACACCTCTTAATATTCTTGCTATGAATTAATTATTTAAAGGTTTTACTGTAGTACTAAAACCACAAGACTTCTTACGTTGGCAGGCATAATTGTCGTAATAAGATCGTGTGAAGTTGTAAATTTTAGCAAATAGTGAATTATGAAAACAGCTCGTATGTATATAAGGGCGGACTTTTTTGAAATGGAGTTTTGATTTAAAATTTTAAATCTTACATAAAAAAAAATGTTTTTATTTTACAGCTGATTTTTTTTATACTAAGTACATGTATGAAAATGTATTTTTAGTCTGGTTCGAGATTATAGAAAAAAAATTTTAAGTTAAATTTTTTTAGTTTTTATTTAGTAATCATGGAGAATACAAAGACAAAGTTATTTAGACACTAGCCGAATGATAGAGATATTTACAATTAGCACTTTCAAGGGCACGAAGAATGTTGATGAAGATCGTAGCTGAGCAGTGTGTAAATAACTTTTTCTGTGTATTCTCCATAATTAATAAATAAAAATTAAGTAATTTTTTTCATTAAAAAAAAATCTTTCTTTGATCTCAAACCAGGATAAAAATAAATTTTTATACATATAATTATTTTTTTTTTAATATTTAAACAGAAACATTAATATCACTGTCCAACAAATTAAGACTTTTTGAATGGAAGAGAGCAGCGACCCCATAATTCTGAAAGGGTATGTTGAGTAGATAATTTTTGTATAACAAACTTATGGTCCAGCACGTCTGAGTTTTTTTTTTTACAGTGGGTCAAAGTTTTAATTTTTTGGTCGAAGAGAGCATTTTACTATATAAAAAAAATGCTATAAGTTAATGTCTGAGAGAATTCTTATGGTCAGAGTTGTATTGTGGAATTGTATGAGGATTATTTTTGTGGAAGATCTTAACCCTCTAACTGGTCTCTTTATGGGTCAATTTGACCCTTTTTTCGAGAAAATCAAAAAATATCCTTTAAAAAAGGACATTTAAGGATTAAAATATTGTACGAAAATGTTTGCCGGAAAATTTCAGTGGGGGTCACCAAAGACACCAATGTTGTAAATAAAGCTCTTTACGCTTAATTAGTAAAATTATACACCAACATATACAAAACAGGAAAAACCGCGTCAAGTTCGGCCGGGCCAAACACTGAGTTCTCGCGTCTAGTCAGCTGTGACTTACAAATCGGGTGTGATATTTATTAAAATTACTAATAAAAAATAAAAGAAAAAATTCAAGCATAATTGAGCTACTAAGCAGTACATGTCGGGTGTGATTTTTACTAAAATTAATATAAAAAAAGAAAAATTAAAGCTTAAATAAGCATGGCGGATTCTGTTTGCAAATTAAGAGATTGGTTTTGTTTTATTTGTGGACATTTTACGCACCATCAAAGCAGAAGAAAGATATTCCCTACAATTGAAGAACCATATTTTCTTTTCTTTGGAATACGATTTTTATCTGAAGCTTGGATACCAAAAACCGTATGTACTACTTGCGAAAGTGGTCTTTGGACCTGGTACAAAGGCGGTACTAAGGCGCTGCAATTTTCTGCGCCTATTACATGGATTGAACCTAAAGATCACAAATCAGATACATGCTATTTCTGCGTAAATTACAAATTTGGTAGAAGCCAAAGGCACTACGCGATAATGACATATGAAGCAACAAATAATGTCATTTTACCAGAAGTGCGCTGTGAAGGTGTTCCGGTGCCTCAACCTGCTACACATACATTTTCGGCCAATATGACAGTCGCCAATACAGAAATAACAGCGGCGGTTGAAAACCTATCAGATATAAGTTACTTGCCTCTTGATGGTTTAAACATATGTTCTTATTTGATAGACCAGGCTTATTTTGAAGATCTTGTAAGAAATTTAGGACTAACAAAAGAGAAAGCTGAAATATTATGTTCCAGATTGAAAAACAGGAATTTGATAAAAGCCGATGTAAAAGTTACATTTCCAAGAAAAAGGTATTGGAAGAAAGATTCAAAGGGAAATCCCAAAGTGTAATGCTTGCTAAAAACGTATGGGGCTTGTACAGAAACCTTGACCCATCGGAACATTCACATCAAGCTAAATACAGGAAAGCATATTAAGTTTAATCTTTAATCCATTGTCATACTACTGCTATTTCTCAATTCCCTTTTACTCAAAAATTTGAAGCAAAAAAATAAATATGTACATACTATAATAAACCACTATTAAAACAAAATTATATTTTTTTTATAGAAGTTGGCGTGTAATTTTGCCAATTAATCGTAAAGAGCTTTATTTACAGCAATGGTATCTTTGGTGAGCCCCACTGAAACTTTCCGGCAAACATTTTCGTAGAATATTTTAATCCTTAAATGTCCTTTTTAAAGGATATTTTTTGATTTTCTCGAAAAAAAGGGTCAAATTGACCCATAAAGAGACCAGTTAGAGGGTTAAGATCTTCCACAAAAATAATCCTCATACAATTCCACAAAACAACTCTGACCATAAGAATTCTCTCAGACATTAACTTACAGCATTTTTTTCATATAGTATGAAAACTTTTACCCCCTGTAAAAAAATACTCAGACCTGCTGGACCATAAGTTTGTTCTACAAAAATGATCTACTTAACATACCCTTTCAGAATTATAGGGTCGCTATTCTGTTCCAAAAATGCTGTTGGACAGTGTATTTATAATTTCCTCCCTAATTTCCATACAGAAGTATAAGTTCCATAAAATATTACATCACCTGTTGCATACTTTTTTGTAAGTTAAATTGATATGCAAAACCATGTTATGTATTTTTCTTGATCTCTGATTTTTTCATTGCAACTGCAGAAAATACCACAGTTTTATTGCTGTTGTTGTTTTGGTAATATATAAAAAACCATTGCTTTATATATCAATCATATAGAGTGCGGAGATAAATTTTATTTTTTTTTTTTGCATAATCTGTGATCTGTTTATGTAGTTTCAGATCTTGTTTTAAGCGTTGGCGATGCATTTCATTATATTTTTTTTTTCTTTCCTTTAATTTTGTGTTTTAATTTTTGATCATTTAAATGTCAATGTTTTATGTTGAAAAGAGTGTCAAGTGTTTCATTAATGTTTAAAAAGAAAAAAAAAAAAAAACTTGCTTTTCAATTGAAGTGGTTTTTTAAGTATGACCAAAATGTCATTTTTTTTTTTTTGTTTTGGATGACCTCTATACAAAAATCGTGAGGTGCTTTTTACAATAGCATACAATTTTTATGATGCAATATTAATATTTAACTGTATTATTAAACTAAAATAACTATTGTATAGTTTTAAAAAGTACCACGAGTGGACCTTAAACTTTTGTACGTGAAAGTCTTTTAATTGTTTTTAAATGAATTATGAAAAACTTGTTGATTTTGTAGGTGTTTTTTAGCATTTTTAAACTTTCCTTAAGCTAACTGACCTTAATGTTGTTTGATGTTTGAACATAAAATTATATTTAAAACAACCACAAATCTAACTGAAAAGTTGATTACCAAATATTTTAGTTCTACGAGGTCGAGTCAATAAATCTTTACAAAATCATATAAGGAGCGACAAGAATTTAAAATAAAGCAGGTTTTTCAAAAATGTCAAGTTGTAAAGACGCCTGTCAAATTTTTAGGAAAACACGTCCTTTAGTTTTTTTAACAATCGATTGTTTGACCCATTTTTTTTAAAAAAATGGAAAAACTTTTCTACTTAAAACACCCAGAGAAAAAATATGATGGCAATATGATCACTGCTACAATATAATACTTGCTGCATTCGGATATGGTTGTCACAATCAAGTTATTATTTTTAAAAATAGGTTCTAACCATAAACATGATCGCTACCATAATTATTATTGAAAATATTTTATTATTTCATGATTTCCACTAAATGTTTTATAACATGATTGGCTGTAACCATACTATGGTAACAAAAAATCCCACAGTGAAAAAAATATGATAATTATGGAACTATAAAATGCTGACAAACAATCAATGAATACTTATAAATCAAATAAAACAATCAATTCATTGTCAAAAATATTATATTAAAGGCTTTAAATTTTTAACTATTATTTAAGATTTTCCTTTTATTTACAACTTATTAATTTTTTTTTTTTTGAGCTTAAGGTTTGTTTTTTTTCAGGAAGATGCTACGTAATGGAGCAGTAAGATATTGAAAAACAAATATACACGCAGAGAAAAAACATGGTTGCAATATGATCGCTGCTACTATATTGTGCTTGCTGCAATCGGATATGGTTGTCACAGCCAAGTTAATGGTTTTCTAACCGTCAACATGGTCGCTACCATCATTATTTAGTAAATATTTTACTATTTTATGATTGGCATATTCTATAATATATCATGATTGGCTGTAACCATACTGTGGTAACAAAAATTCTGACTACGAAAAAAATGTGATAATTATGCAACGATAAAATGCTGGCAACAATCAAAGAAAGACAATTTCTTAAAGTCTATGATTTTTTCCTTTACAATTGTTCTTCAAAAAGTTCTTAATATTAATTTTTTTTAGCAAAAACATTTCTAAAGGAAATATTCTTAAATTTAAAGAACTTTTTCATAGTTTCTAAGAATTTTTCCTTTAAGAAATTTTCTTAGATTATGGATCATATAATGATAATCCAGGAATCATAATATACAGGTTGGTTGAAAAGTTCCTGCGCTCACTAAGAGATGGCACTGGTAGCTCCAAACTTTTTTTTTCTCAAGTTGGTAAAACTGTCCTGAGAACACATGCAAAGTTGCAAGTCATTCTGTCAATTCTATCTTTGTTTACAAGCCATTTAAAGTTGACGTGTCATTGCTTTTTTTTAATATCGAAAAAATTTAATATCGTGCAGTCATTAGATTCTTTGTTTTGAAGGGTTTAAAAGTAAAGGAAATTTATGAACAATTGTTAGCAGTGAATAAGAAGTCCTCACCTTCAAAACGCACCGTTGAATTTTGGGCTGGTGAATTTAAATGTGGTCGTACTAGCCTTGAAGACGATCCACGCGAAGGACGACCAAAAACTGCAACCACAGCAGAAATCATTGAGCAGGTACATAATATGGTTAGTGAAGATCCAAGTTTGACTAAGCGTGAAATTGCTAATGCCATAGGCATCTCAGACGAACGAGTACTCCATATTTTATATGAAGAATTACGTATGAAAAAACTGTTTGGAAAGTTAGTGCCGCACACATTAACAAGTCAACAAAAACTGGATCGAAAACAAATTTCTCAGCGTAATTTGGAGCGTTTTAAGCCGAATAAAACCGATTTCTTGCATCGTTTTATAACTATGGATGAGACTTGGATCTACCATCATGATCCTAAATTGAAACAAGAACGTTTACAGTGGACTGAAGCTGGTTGTTCAGCTCCAAAGCAGGTGAAGTCACAACGATCAGCAAAGAAGGTTATGGCATCAGTTTTTTGGGATGCAAAAGGAATTTTGTTGATTGATTATCTTTAGAAAGGTAAAACAATCAACTCTAAATATTATTGCAGCCTTTTGGATCAACTGGATGAAAAAATTCGTGATAAAAGACCTGTTTTAAAGAAGAAAAAAATCATTTTTCATCAAGACAATGCACCTGTGTTTTGACGATGGCTAAATTCAAAGAATTAAAGTACGAATTGCTTGAACATCCACCGTATTCACAAGATTTGGCTCCCAGTGACTGCTATCTCTTCAAAAATCTCAAACAATTCCTTCGTGGAAAGCATTTTTTTTTTATTTTGCAGAGCTTCCGGAAAACCATTATAAGGATGGGATAAAATTATTGGAAAATCATTGGAACAAGCGTATTGAGCTTCTAGGAGATTATATTGAATAAAAAAATATATTTCGTAACAAATACAGTATTCTTTCATTTCGAGCGCAGGAACTTTTGAACCAACCTGTAGTTATGAGGAACCATAACATGATAACATTTTTAACATACTATCATTATCATATTATGATAAATTTATTATAACATGTTTATTTAGGACCATAATATGGTAATTTTTGATTCATAATATAACTATAGGGACCATATTATTGTAAAAATATGGTTATTTTATTATCATAATATGATAACCACAATATAGTACGATTACGGCTGGCACAACCATAAACCCAAAAATATATGATGCTCTTCGAATATAATTGACCCAACCATGTTTTTTCTTTGCGTGTATATTTATATAAACATAAACTAACCTTAAGCTCAAAAAACTTAATAATTTATAACATTTTAAATTTTAAATTTTTTAAATAAAAATAATAATATTTTTTTTTTTTAAATATGTTAAATATGTCCACAAGTACTCAGAGTATTAATAAAATGATTTTTTTAATAAAAAGTCTGTAGAGCACAAGAATTGTTTTGTAGGAAAGATTTTTTATACAAATTACTTAATTTTAAGAAATTTTAATAATAGAAACTGTTTCCTAGACAAAAATTTATATATTCTTAAAAAAATAGATTCGAAAAAATTCTTAGATTCTGAAGACTTTTGATTATGAAAAATACTTAGATTCTAAGAACTTTTTTAAAAGGTTTTCTTTTTCTAAGACTTTTTTCTATTAGAAAAAGTTAATAGAATTTATGTTTTTTACTAAAAAAAAGTTCTTAGAATTAAAAAGTTTTATTGAGGTATTTTTCTTCAAAAAAGTCCATAGAATCCAAAAAAATTTCTTGATAAAGTTCTTAAAGCAATATTTTTAAATTTAAAGAATTTTTCAAAGTTTCGAATCATAATATAACTGTAGGGAAACTATTATGGTTATTTTATTATCATAATATGATAACTATATTATATTACAAATATGGTTGGCGCAATCATAATCGCAAAAATATTTGATGGTCTTTGAATATGATTGTACCAACCATATTTTCTCTATGCTAAACGCAATACGGTAAGTAAATTTGAACGAGGCCGTACAGCCACAAATAATAAACTTTGTTAAGCACGTCCAATAGAACAAGTAAATTTGAAAATGATCGATAAAATCCACTATATAGTTTTGAATGATCGACGAGTTAAAGTGCGTGAACTAGGCCACAGGCATATCATATGGTGCAGTAACTTCGAAAACAAATAAAGTGTGAAAAAGCCATCAGCAAGATGGGTGCCGCGTTTGCGTACAATCGAACATAAACACAATGATGACTGACAATGGTGACTGATTCAGCCAGTACCTGTTTTAGAGGTATTCCGTCGCGATCTTGATGCATTCCTTCGGCGATATATAACTGTTGACCAGAAATTAAGAAAGTGTCAAAGCAATGAAGCCGGTGAATCCGCCCCGAAGAAAGCAATAAAGAAAGCATGAAATGAAGATAGTGAAATCCTCAATTAACTACATGGCAAAGGGAAATACAATAAAAGGAAAATATTATTCAAAATTTTTGAAACAATTAAGCAAAGAAAACAACGCAACCATTTTTGCCAAAAAAAAAGTGAACATCTATCAAGTTAATGCTCGGGTTCAAAAATTTATATCACACTTAAAATTGTTTGTAAGTTCAAACAACAGAAAATACCAAGTAAAAGAAAGGATTTGTAATTTAAAAACCGGTCTATTTAATTTTCATTTAAATTTAATTGTTTTTTGTTATTTATTTTTATATGTTATTTGAACAGCTGGCACATCAGTAAAAAAAAGAAATGATTAATTACAATAGTTCAAAATAAATGTTAAAATTTTATCCACCAACTCCGTAAAAAATAACTCATTATTCATTTACTTGAATTTTTTTCTGTTTTTTGTATTTTTGTTTGTTTTTTGACATACAAAATGTATACTCGCATTTTGTGTGAATGACTTATATGTGTGTTTATGAAGTTCTTAAAATTTTAATAGAAATAATTTTGTATACAAAAAAAAATTTAATAAAAACAAAAAGGGAACTTTTTGAATATATAATTTTTTGATAAGCATTCAGCAAACAAAATTTAATTTGTAATAACTGTAAAGTAAATTTAATAAACCACTAATTTTCGTGGTGTGGGTGAATTTTTATTAAATTTCAAACAATTGAAAAAGTTGTAAAATCGCTGATGAAGTGTATTGAGCCAAAAGGAGACTATGTTGAAAAAGAAAAAATAATAAACTCAAAAAATGTGGGTTTCTATGTTTTTGTAAAGACTTAATGAAAATATCACTACTAAGTTGTAAAACTAATTGTCTCATTAAATAACTAAAAAAAAATAAATGTCTAATTAAATAATAAAAAAAATGTTTCAATTACAGCGGAAATAAATATCTTAAAATTGAATCTGAGAATGCGTGACGGCAAAAGTCGCTTACTCGTTTTTTTCTACACATAACTTATTTGATATAATAGATTTATATTTGCCTCATCCATAATGGGACTGTTTGTTTACTTTTCTAGTTAACAAAATAGAAAGTACGAATGAATTTTTTAAAAACGTCACAAGCAAAATGATCCAAAAATAAGAAAAACCGTCGAAAATTTTTTATACAAATTTCAGCGCAATTTCATATAAAAAATTACCCGATTTTTTGGGCAATAATTCGCTAATTTTTGGATTTAATTTTGAATAAAAATTAGCTTACTTTTCGTTATAAAAAAATCACTTACAATTTAAATAAATTAGACAATTTTCCTCAACAGGTAAATTATTTAATTACAAGGTTTTGATTTAAAAAGAAATGATCTACTTCAATTGCACAAAGAATATTTGAACTTAATATTTAATAGTTTCCTTAATTTAAAAAAAAAATCATATTTATAACTCTCTACGAATTCAAAATATCCTGTGATCATTGAATGGTATTACAAATCTCTCATCTCACACAGGCAGAGGAAAAATATAGTGTAAGAGCATCATGTGTGATTGTGAATACGAAATTATTACATTATAAGCTTAAATTATCATAAAATCATTTTTAGGCTAATGTTTGGATAATGTTTTTGTTTTCCCAATCATAACATGATTTATTATGCTGCATTAAAAGTCTTTTTAATTTTTATTTAGGAAAAATGTTGGATTTTGGTAGTTTTTTCGTTTGTTGTTGGTATAAACTAGCCTTTGGATTTTTGGGAAATTTTTCATTTTATTTTCGGGGATTTATAGAGTTTTTTTTTGAGTGAATTTTCATATATTGCACTTTGAGCCATTTTTAATTTTTTAGGCGATATTTCATCTTATTTCTAAAGTCATTTTTCATTGGGTGATTTTGTCTGCAGCCATTTTTTCCAAGTGGAATGAAAAAGAATGGTATCAAAAGTATTAACAAAGAAACAATGTAACGTCATATTTGAATTTGCGAAAAACCTAGTAAAAATAGTAAAAAAAATTCTTTCCATAAAACCGACCTAATATTTCGGGCACGTTGATTTCAATGGCGAAATCCGTTTACACAAAGTGACAAATCTGACCAATTATTTCATGTAAAAAAGAATAATAAAGAAAATGCGATTAATATCACTAATATCGTATCTCGCTCCATTACATTTCCCTACGTTTAATGTTGCAACTTCAATCCCCTTAGCTAGCGTTTCAATTCCACCCGTTCCGTGTTCCATTCCATTTCGTTCGCCTTATCTCATTCTTTAGTTCCATTCTTCCTCCGTTCCACCTATTTCGTTTCCCTTGCCTAGAATTTTAATTCCACTCGTTTCCCGTTCCATATCATTTCGTTCCTCCTGTCTAGAGTTTCGATTCCACTTGTTCGCTCTTCGATTGCATTTCATTCCCCTTGTCTAGTTTACCTATTCCCACCCGTTCCCCGTTTCATTCCGTTTCATTACCCTTGTCCAGTTTTCCAATTCCACTCGTTGCCAGCTCCATTCCGTATCGTTTGCTTTATCCAGCGTTTCAACTTAACTCGTTTCCCGTTCCATTCAATTTAATTTCCCTATTTTAGTGTTGCAATATATCACCCTATCAAAGGATGTCATAACTTTTGCAAAAAAGGGAAACTGTCAGTTTTGTTTAAACATTTCTGAAATAAACAGATATAGAATACAAGTCGATAAACTGTGGAATGATATACTCCGCAAGAAAATGGAATACTCTGGAATACTATTTTACAAAAATCGATTTTCTGTCCAAATTTATCGACGAGGCCCATTTGCATCTGTGATTCCAACCGGGCGCGCAACTGCACAAAATGGACATTTTTAAGGATGCATTTTCGGGTAACCTAATATCTCGTTTTGGCTACATACTTTTTTTTGGAAAATAGTGCGGGAATTTTTTGCCCGAAGTTTTCTGCAGAAAAATGGAAACTCCGGTAAAAAGGGCCCAAATAAAAACAATGGCGAAGCCCGCTTGGCTGATATAATTTTCAATGATATAGTAAAACAACATCAGTGATTTGGCCCATAATTTAGGGAACATATATTTTAAATTTCAGGCTTCCAGCCAAAGTGGTTTGGGCAGACCGTGGAGGGTCAGTTTTTGATCCCTTTTGCCTCTCTCAGTAAAAATTTCTTAAAATCAATAGTATGGAGAAACCTATATACCTAATATCATGTTCCTAAAATAGAGTTTCGAATGTAGTTAATTTCATTTAAGATCACATGCTAGAATTTTTGGAAGTTGTTAGATATAAATTTTTGTTTTTTAAGCATTAAAAAGCGGTATAAGTTTTCCAATTTTGTTGCTGGGTTTAGTTAATAAACAATTTGGAATAATTATACTCGTAGAAAACTAACAGGCTTTATAAATTTGGTTGGTTACAGTAAAAAAACGCAACCGTAATATAAATAACTATCACCCATGCGTGGTTATAGCCAAAGAAATGGATCATACGACTACAACATACTGTATAATTGGATGTAAAAATAACTCATGTTCATTTTTGGGCATTACGCCATTCATAGACGCATGTGCGACTGACTTATACTTCTTTCTTTCAATTTTCAATTTTTACTTACAACTTTCAATTAAAAGTCAATTTAATAAATTAAAAAATGCGTACGATTCAAAAAAAAAAACCTGCAGTAACAGGAAGCTTTTAAGGAGTTTAATAAAACCAAAAATTTAAATGAATGATAAATGTTAAAAAAGTAAAAAAAAAAAATAACAAAAGTCGAAATACAATAAATGTTTGACAAAATGTGAGCAATAACAATTTTCGAAATAAAATATATTTTTATGTGGCGCAAACATTTTTAAGTTTTAAACTAAATTTTTAAAATTTTGGCACATCGGCAGGATAGTGTAAGTTTTAAAAAATTGCAAAAAATATGATCCAATTACATAAAAAAAATTTAAAACTTTTTTTCTGAGCAACTTTAAGCACAAATAACAGTAACAAAATAATCATCTTATGTTTATGTAAAAATTTTGTTATAAAGTAATCCACTAATTATTATAATTTATATTTACATCAAAATGAAACTAGTTTCTTTTTATGTATTGCAAATCTACCAAATCTGTAACTAATTTGAATTTATATTTAATTTTCACCATTTTTCAAAAACAAAATTATCTAAAAATCCATATTTGTTCATATAAATCTCTTCAAACTGTTGTTTAACTTTTGTTGCCAATTACTTAATATGTTAACTCACACTGCTGTGGTAACTGCACGCCACATACTGCTACATAACTGGGGCGGTTACACGCATTTGTTGTTAAAACATTTTTAATGTATTTGACACGCGTCTTATTCATAACAACTAAACATACAACTTGTAAAGAGTACTCTACTCTACTCTATATATGTAAGACAATGTACAAATGTATTTACAATTTAAAACTTGTACTTTTATGCCTTTTATGGTGGTTTTACGGATGTCTTTTTTTGTTTTAATTCAAAAGAAAAAAACTGGTGTTAAATTTCAACCCTCCTTTTTATGCCACTAAATTATGTGACTTTAAATAGATCTGTATCATGACAAAACTAAAAAAGTGTTAATCATACATTTTGGCACGTAATAACACAACAAATTCTTAAACAAAATGTTAATGGATTTCAAAATTTATATTTTCTTTGCAAATTTAATATAAAATTAGTGTTAACCAAATAGAAACATATTAATGATTTTCTAAAATGTACTAAACAAGTAAAAGCTTTAAATTTGGTTTTACCGAATTTTCCTTTATACTCTTCACCAGGGATGATAAATGGGAATTTCATTAAAAAAGTACTTCTTCGACCTCAAAAGTTTGTTTTTGTACATTTTTATTACTTTTTAATTTAAAAAATGCATTAAATCTTGAAATAAAATATCAAACATATTTAAGGAGATACATAAAATACTTCTGATAATTTATTTATTTTTATTTTTTTTTTAAGAGGAGCAACACTCAGAAAATTCATTCTACTTATTACTCGTAATGTGTTGCTGTCTTTGGAAAGGGGATAGAGGAGAGATGAAAGTTGGTAAAAGATGAAAGACTTCAATATGGCAACACTGTAATTTCGCCAGATGATTAATCTTAGAACAATTGCTGTTCGCCATAATGATAATACCGAGGAAATAAAAGATAAAACTGAGGTCCATTTCTGCCATTAACAAGCAAGGATTTCTTTATATAACGTATGTTAACAGTATTTGACAAGATACCTACAAATTCCAAAATATTATATCTCCGATATCTACCATGTTTTATAAATTAAATTTGGTATTGAAAATGATGTACCTTTAGATCTTTGAATTTTTAGGCATAAAAGCACATTTGAAGTTCCCGAAAAAATTACTTTTTATCAAAAACATAAAAAAAAAATTAAAAAGACATCATTTATGAATCTGAAGAGTTCCATAGTAAAAACTTTATTATCCGTCCTATAAAAATTTAGAAGTAAAATTATGGAGGTGGAAAACAATTTTAGTGCTGAAAAATTGTTTTGCCGTGAAATAAATTAAGAAGTGATATTATGGAGGTGAATATAATGGTTTGAGGTGAAATCCTTTTTTATATGTGAAAACATTTTTTGCCGTGAAAACTTTGGGGAGAAAAAAAATTTTTAAGTGAATATAAATTTTTATTCACCTCTAAGCGACTGATGCAAGCATATGAGAATATTTTATAAACTAGACACTACCGTGAAAATTTACTAAAATTCACCACTTTAAAGTGAAAAACTTTTTTGACTGTGGAAAAAATTTTTATGGTGAAAATATATTTAGTGGTGAAAAAAATGTTTTGAGGTGAATATAAAATATTACTCACTTATTAGCGACTGGTGAAAGCATATGACAAAATATTTTATTTACTCTACGCTACATTTTATTTACTAAAATTTTCCAATTTAAGGTGAAAAAGTTGTTAGAAGTGAAAAAAACTGTTAGTGGAAAAAAATTCATTGGTCACTTATTCATCTCTAAGTGACTGGTGAAAAAAAATGAGAATATATATTATTCACCAGACGCTATTCTGAAATTTTACTAAAATACACCAATTTGTATGAAAAACACAGAGGTAACGTCACATTTTCACACACGAATCCCGCTTAATCACCCAGTCCTAATCGCTTCTTTCAAGAACCTGAATTAAGCATATCCACTTAAAAGGGGATTTTTGGAAGTTTTAAGGGGGAGATACCAAATGGGGAAAAAGTATCCCTTAACGGCCTGCGCAGCCCTTTCAGATAGTAAAATGAGGATTTCAAAGGGAAATAGTGACCGCTATAACGGCCTACTCAGCCACGATGGTACGAATGTGGACTCAAAGAGATAAAGTACCCCCTATTACGGCCTGTACAAGCGCATTTGCTAGAAACCAGAAATTAAAATTATATGTTTTATGGAGTATGAAATTTTATCTATTAAGGTTTTTTTTTAGAATTCTCGCAAGAAATATGCTGCAATAAGGGTAGAAACCCAAAGTTTACAATGCGTTCCCTGAAGTGTAATGTATTGATAAAGTACTTTTTTAATAAAAGTTTATATGTTTCAACTTATCTCAAATTTAGAGACACGATTTATGGTCCCATACAGCATTCACAATACGAATTTAAACTAGATGTTTATGGTCTTTTGTGTCTAAATACCATTCACGTCCTATTCGGAATATGGACCGCATCAAAATAAATTCACTAGAATTCGTGCTTGGTCCACGTAGTGGTGTAGGATATAAAAATACTTTGATCAAATAATGTACTTGAACTAGTTATGGACGTGTTCTTGGAAGGAATAAAATTGCAGCAGTCTGGTTATTCCCCTCTGCCAGTTTAATTTTTCAATAAAAATTTTTAATTATATATTTATTTATTAATTTATTCTAAATAAAATTACAATAAATCTTAGAGCTAAAAACACACTAGCAGCATAGTCTATCGGCTTGGGCAATAAAAATATTTTCTTTCTTTACTTTAAGTAAATTTTAGGTCGCATTTTTTCGGAATATCTAATTTGAATTACAAATTCCGAATAAAAAGAAATAAAAATTAAACTATTAAATAAATATTAAACCTTTAAGTACATACGAAGAGTCAAAGTTAGAATTCCAATTTTAAATACCACTTTTAAGGGTCGCGACTAAAGTATAAAAATTAAAAAAAAATCTTACTGTGAAAACGACCACATCACTTTACCACATCATTCCAAAAAAAATCCCCACTAAAACATTAAGGGGCAGAAAATGGGTTTATAGAAATTATATGTGATTTTTAAACTTTAAGTAAATATTCAAAGAAAATCCTCAAATTCGATCAGCTAAATTTTGATTTTAATTTTCTATAGGGTCCGCCGTCTTACGTTTTTTTTTTTCAACTAGTGCTTATTTCGTGAATGGTAACACTTAGCTCATGTCTGATTTGACAGATAATTAGTTTTATCCTTCCGCTGAACGAATATGGTTGTGTATACGCTTGAACCACGCCGGGAAATATTGCGACATTACTTTGAAAATCATGTTAATGTTGCAGAATGTCATCGTTTCAATGTCATCTTTTCAGATGAAGCTCATTTTGATTTTGGCGGGTATGTAAACAAGCAAAATTGTCGCATTTGGGGCACAGAAAACCCGCACGCATACATTGAAAAGCCGATGCACCCAAAACGAGTCACTGTTTGGTGCGGATTATGGTCCAGAGGCATAATTGGTCCATTTATCTTCGAAAATGAGCAAGGAGTGGCCGTTACAGTCAATGGCGATCGTTATCGGGGCATGTTGAACGAATTTTTGTTCACAAAAATTGAAGAGGAGGATATTGGCAACATTTGGTTTCAACAGGACGGCGCTACGTGCCACACAACAGAAGCCCTGTTTTTGAAGATCGCATTATCAGCCGCAGAGCTGATGTGGTTTGGCCACCTCGGAGCTGCAATTTGACACCGTTGGACTAATATTTTTGGGGTGCCGTCAAAGATAAGTGTTACGCCGACAAGCCAGAGACAATTGACGCTTTAAAGGACAATATTCGTGAAGCCATTGGTGAAATACAGCTGCACACAATCGATAATGTGCTTAAAAATTGGACCGATCGTGTAGGCTACTGCATGGCCAGCCGAGGCAGCTATTTGAATGAAATTATTTTTCATTATTAACCGAAAGGATTGTACTTTCAAATAAAAAAAGAAAAAAAAGAAAATATTCAGTAGTTTTTTTTTATAGCATTTTCAAAAAAAAAAAAGTTATTTGGCGGACCCTATACTTTAGGAATTTTAAACATCAACCGGCTCTTAAACCGTTAAATAAACTAATTAAAAAATTAGTTTCCTCATTTAAAAGAAAAAAGTTTCACAATATAAATGTTTTTTTTTAATGTTTTTGCATTAAAAACCAGCATTTAAGAATGTTAGATGCCACTGCATTTTAATGAAGTAATTAACACTACAAATAGCTTAAGTGCAAATAAATTCATTTAATAGCTTCATTAAATGCAGCGTCTTTGGTGTGGTGTATTGCAATTAGCATAAGAAAATATAGAAGAAGTTATAACATGCATATTTAAATAAATACAAATTGATGACTAAATGTAGAAAGGCCTTAACTCAATTTATTAGTATAGAGAAAAACTTGAGAAAATCTTGAAAAACATAAAATACAAAAATTTCTTTTAATGCATTTTTCCTTGATACTGGCATTTAAAGAAATTTTATATCTAAATTTTTTCAGATTTAATTACGTTTGTTTCGTCTCCCCTAAAAAAAATTAAAAAAAAAATGCAAATAGGGTCTTTCTACATTACGCCATCGAAATGCACTTTTGTTTGCAAATATGCGCGCTTTTAATGTACACAAATCATGCTAAACCACTAAAAAATTTGTATACTAATTTCAATGACAAATTGTTAGCGTTAATGTTTACTTATGCTAATGAGAATTTAGAAAATCTTATAGATGCGCTTTGAAGAAAATTAACCACTTAAAGTTTTGCTTTTAAAATTTTTAAGGTGTGTAAAAAAAAATAAATATGCACATATGGTGTTAAAATGATATTTTATTAGAAGACTTGTACTTACAATGAACCACGGAATAAATTAACACTATAATCATAAACGGATGATCTGCCAGGTCCTGATAATATAAGAGCACAATTGGCACCCAATGGTGATGTATTTATTGCTTCACCAAAATGATGAAATTGTGCATTTATTATACTCGGTAACAGTAAGCTAGTCGTCGTTAGAAGAAATATTCTGTAATTAAAAGAAATTAAAAAAAAAACATTTTTATATAACACGTCACATCACAATAAATCAATGTAATTATTTTTAGTTCTTATTGTAACTTAATTTATTGCACAATTAATCATTTAACTGACATATATTTGACATAAATATTCAATACCTAAACAAAATAATCGTAGAGTTTGTTTTGATTTGTAGTTTTACCACTTCATTTATTTTGCATTCATAAATTAAATATTATAATTCTCACTAAAGTTATAAAAAATGTATATTTTGTACCAGCATTTTTAGAGTTAAGTAAATACTTCTAATATTTGGTTATTAAAATCAACCAATATAACTACAAATCAGTAGTGTCCGACCGAACTTACTTGTTTGGCCGAAGCCCAATAATTTTTTTTCTTTATACCCTCCAACATATGTAATGCGGGTATACATTACGCTTACACGCCGTGAAACTCAAGAAAGCTAATATTGTAATATTTTGTATGAAAAAATGCCAAAAAAAACAAATTTTTGCTTAATTTTCTATTAATATTTGTTACTTACACAGAAAAAAACTAAAATTGAGTTTCAGTTAAAATATTTGTAAGTACAATTAAAAATGTAATTGAATTTGAACCCCCAAAAGAATTTGTTATATCAATTAATTTTTTTGTTAAAATTAATTAAAATTTTCAATTAGTTTTTTCATTATATCAATTAAATTTTTAATAAAAAATTTTCAACATTTTTAATTAAAGTTTTAATAATATCAATTACAACTTTAATTAAAGTTATAACCAAAAATCAGTTCAAATTTTAATAAAATTTTTAATTGAAATTCTAGTATCAAATTAATTAAAATTTTAATAAAATTTTTGATTGAAATTCCAGATTAAAATCAATTAAAATTTTAATTTTGTCATATTTTTTCACCAAATGCTTAGCGGTGAGTAATATATTATATTCACCACAAAAATTATTTTTTACTTCAAAATTATTTTCTTTGATGTTTTTAACCTTATTTTTCACTT
This sequence comes from Eustalomyia histrio, assembly GCA_949748255.1. NCBI lineage: Eukaryota > Metazoa > Arthropoda > Insecta > Diptera > Anthomyiidae > Eustalomyia > Eustalomyia histrio. Next base: position 49,203,952 of record OX456523.1, on the reverse strand, counting down.
CCATAATGTTGTCACATTTTTTCTAACAAAATTACATTTGTTTTTAAAATTACCTACTTAACTGCAAAAACTAATGCTTTTTTGTTGTAAATTTCAAAAATTAAAATATGAAAGCTAAACTTCTAGAAATTATACATATTTAATCAATGAAGCAGCCATGAAGGTGGCTTATTTTGTTTACAATTTGTGCGATTTCGCTTTGTGTGTTAAGTGTTCCAATTCGACTCATTCCCCTTTCCATTGTCGTTTTCCACTTTCCAATCGTTACAATTAAGATTTATGTTTTATTCTATTATCGGCGTGTATTTATTTGTGTTATCATGTACATTGTTAATGAAAATCTGCGGATACCTCATGATTTCTCTCTAAACAAAAATTTTTAAACCAAAAGAATTGTTTTATAATCGTAAAAATTTTTTAACCTTAAAATTATTTTTTTCACCTCCATAATGTCTTCATATAATTTCAATTATTTTATATTATTTCTAATAAAATCACTGTGGAGGGCAGGTACTATTAAAGCATAAATAAGGAAAATCTTTGTCTGTTTTCCCCTATCTTGCTGTTTTTTTTTTTTTTTTTGTACACTGGCCATTTTGTAAAATGAAAACGTAAAATGGACAAAATTTCGGCAAAGATCATACTTCCAAACAAATGAGATAGGTGCGGAAAAGACCTCCAGGACTCTAAATTTATGACACAGCAACAGGGTGGCTAGTTTATTTGTTGAGCAATATATTTATGTGGTAACACACAACGGTAATACAAATTTCATTTCCGTTCCATTTTATTTCGTTCCCGGTATTAATTCTTTCAATTCCACTCATTTACCATTCTATTCCAAATCTTTTAAATTTGGATGAATGTTTTATTTCATTGTTGTTTATTTGTACCAGGTTATTCAATAAGAGGTTTCAAAACCGTCGGTCTGGCAAAGCTGTCAGCTGTTAATTATCTGTCATCTGAAGTGTCATTTATTTAGTGCAATGTTTACCATTTAGGAATCGCCGAGATACCGCACAAAATGTGCGAAAAAGTGGTCGAAAACTACCTCAAAAGGATCGACTGCTGCAACCAATCTAGAGGCGGTTATTAAAATGGCATTGCCATGGTTCAAGCATAATAATGAAACAACAGTTTCATCGAAAACATAGCTTTATGTTTTTTATTTAACCTTACTTTTGAAACCGAAAAATGGATAACCCGTTATTATGTATTTAGCAAAAATTTGACCGTTTTGCCAATCTCGATCGATTTTGTCGATTTGTTCACATTCTAGCGAATATTTTATTTTTTTTTTTTTTTTTGCTAATATGGGCTGTTTTTTAAATTTTATAATTTTTATTCATTTAGGCGATTTTTTCAATTTTAAAGATTTTATTTTCAATTTTAGCAACATTTTTTGAATCTGCTATTTTTTTAAATTTATTGATTTTTGTTGTCGAGTTTTTCACTCTCTGGCGACTTTTTCCTACTTTTGGCGATATTTTAAAGTATTTTTTCAATATTTTCTATTTTGCCATTTATGTTTTCCAAGTTTGACAATTTTTTTTCACTTTAGCGTTTTTCAGTTTTAGCGATTTTTTAGTTCGTGGCGATTATTTTCATTTTTGGTGATTTTTTTCAATTCTAGATTTTTTCAATTTCTAATTTAATAATTTTTCTAATTTCCCATCTAAAAATCGAAATATATATGAGCATACTTGATCATACATGGGCCTGTATATGATCATACATGGGCATACATGGTCATATACGTCCATACATTGTTTAATATATGACCATACATGATCTCATATATGATCATATATTATCGGATCCGAAATTTGAGGGTATATGGACGTATATGATCATATACGAGCATACATGAATACTATATGAGCATGTATGATAATATATGCACATATATCACCATATACCCTCAAATTTCGGATCCGAAGATATATGGTCATATATGAGATCATGTATGGACGTATATGACCATGTATGCCCATGTATGATCATATACAAGCCCATGTATGATCATGTATGTTCATATATATTTCGATTTTTACATGGGTTATTAAAATTTTAATTTATTTTTTGAGATTTTTAAATAATACAAATTTTTTTATTTAATCAATATTTATAATTATGAGCAATTTTTCCAAATTATGCGAATATTTTGCGACTTTTTTAATAGCATGAGCAGCACGAGGACGTAAACAAATCTTACGAAAGCAAATGCAATACTGTTATTTGCTGTGCAATCCAAGAGTTGTTTTGTACGAAAAGGTAAAATACTAGATTTTTAGAAATTTTTTGCTAGAAACATTTTTAGATTCTATTGACTTTTCGTTTAAGCAAAATTCTCAGATTTTTCAAACTGTTTCTTAGATGAAAATTCATATATATTCGTTAGAAAGGCTTAGATTTTAAGGCCTATCTTTAAATAAAAATTTCTTAGATTCTGAGGAGTTTTCATCATGAAAAATACTTAGATTCTAAGGAATTTTTCTAGTAGAAATATTCTTAGATTCTAAGGAATTTTCTAAAAGAAAAATTCTGAGACTCTGAGGACTATTTTCTTAAAAATGTTTTCTAAGGACAATTTTTATTACAAGAAAAAGTCCATAGAATTTATTTTTTTTTTTTTTTTTGTTTTATTAAAAAAGCCCTTGTTCATGTTTTTTCTCTGCGTAATAACAGAATGACTGCTTAACTGCCAAACATCACTATTTGACCGAATCCTAAAACCGATTACTCGGTGGTACACTTAAAATCAGCATTGACATGTAATGCATTATTTTTTTTATAAAATATATATTTTTATCTATTTCTACATTTTAATGTTAAATAAAATATTATTTAAGAAATCATGCAAGATAAGTATTATTATGGCATGTCAATTTATCTGTCAACAAATGCATGTGTGAAATACTACCAATATAAAAATGTTATTTTGCTTCATATTTCCATTTGCTGGTACATTTATTGTTTTGTTTTAGTTTCTTTTTTTTAATACTATTTAAAAAAAATGCACATTATTTATGACTTGTCGGCACCATTAAGTTTTCGTGCTACTTATAAACAATTTAAAAACCACCATATTCATATGAACATTGAACTTTAACTAGTAGTTATACCCTCTACAACTATATATACTCCTATATTAAGTTTATGCTGATGTTTGTTACAAGTTGTCAAAAAAAAATTTGACCTATACCTTATAGTGTACGAAACCAATAGACCTTGTTGAAAGCTTTTAGAAAAAAAATTATATTTTCTATAAAAAATATTTATTTCACAAAAAAATTATAAATATTTACAAGTCAAAAAATTAAACCTTTTTAATAATTTTTTTAAAGCAAAAATACAAAAAAAAATTAATAAAATATTTTGAGTGGATTTAGTTATGTCCGTCCTATTATTTTTATCTGACATTTTGATCAAAATACAGGTCGTAAATATAAAGACATTTAGATGGTATTTTCTTGATCAAAGAAAGAATACTATTGAAATTGATTAGAATTACCTCAGGTGCCTTCTGGAAATTTAGTCCACCTCCCAGAGTATAAACCAACTCGTTTTGTAGTCTTGGGTATCAGAGAACTGCAAAATCAACTTTTTTCTTGATTTAATCATACACAAAAATTCTTGTTCACTTTTAATAATTCAACAAAATTCACTGTAGAATAAAATCAGCATCATGTTACTGAACGCGTAATTGGAATCAGTGTGAACCATCTGTCGTACTATAATATAGTTATCATAAAAATAATAAAATAACCATTATTTTACCATAAAAAAGTTCTTTAAATTTTAAGAATATGTCTTCAAAAATGTTTTTCCTAAAGAAAAAATTTAATATTAAGGAATTTGTATGGTATTAATAAGACTTTGGATCATATACTACTGCTTTTTCATTATATTCAACCCATTTTGTTGTTTATTCTCAATCATTGTTTAATAATCAACAAAATAAATAAAAACAATAGAAAGTCGTTTAAAATAAACATCAATTTTTAACTGACAAAATGTTAGGAAAAAACGATTTTTGTAGTTTGTTTTTCAAATTGACAGTTTTTTTATTTGCATCTAATTACAAAACACAACACACACAGATTTTTAATTTTTATTTATATGTGTGTATGTTTATTTAAATAATTTCTTGTCATTTTTATTGAAATAAACAAACTATTTTAGTACAATAAAAAAACAAACAAACAGAAAACATAATATTTTAGACTTAACAGAAAATATCAACTCCTACTGAAAGCCTGTATATTTTTATAGTTTGTTTTTTGAATGACTGATTCACATAGTTAAAAAATATATTTCTATGAGTTTTTAAATAAACTACGGTCGGTAACGGAAAATATATTGTGAGTGTATTCTTTTATATTGCAAAGAAACATGAAAATTTTTATTCGTAAATTATAGAGAATTAAAATTGAAAAAAATCCATCAGTCAGCAGGATAGAAGTAGTATTTTCTTCAGAATCCATGCTCTTGTTGGGTTAATGCTTTGATGATTTTCTATTTTATTTTGAGTGTTTGGGTACAAATATGAATATTAGACCGAATCACATTATATGGGCAAAAAAAAATATTAAAGTTGTACCCCCTTAAAAATTAACTTTGACATTTTTTATGATGATTGTCAAATATTTGGGCTCTAGCGATAATTTCCAGTAAGCTAAACCGCGTTATCGGGACACGGCTAAAAATACTTCCTCTTACAATGATAGAGAATGAAACATAATTTTTTGGGTATCCTCTTGCACTTACCCCCTCAATACAAGAAATCATTGTAAATGTCTAGATGATAACGAAATTCTTTCAGATGTTTGGAAGTTTTATATAGATCAGATATCCCAAGGTTGCTCATGCTAGAAGACGATTCGGATATAATCCCTAGCACAAGCGATGCTGTGGTTGTTTCTGAAATTTCTAGTCAAAGCAGTGAAATGAATGAGGACAACGCTGCGTCTTTACTATGTAAGAAACAAGACATTCAAGTAGTTGTACCCAATGATCCCAAAATTTCTCTGCCGACTTGTTAGCCATAAAAGGGTTAAATGATGTCACTATTTGTTATCAAATGAACGTGTTTCCTAAACGAGATAAACTGTTTTAAATTAACCAACTTTTTTTAATGATGTCGAAGTGAATTTAAAAAAAAGTAAGACAGTGCAGTTAAGGGTTAATTTTTTACTAAAATCCCAAGCGGTAGTCAACATCTTTCTAACGACTTATTTGAAATGAAAATCATACAACAAATGTTTAAGTTATTTAAATTTTCGTTGAAATCGAATTGAAAAGCATTAAAAACCTGATCTAAACCTCTCGTTGTCGCGAGTCTGTAGTCAGATTTTGAAAATGTTTTAATACAGAATCAAAAAATTCCTAAATATCTATTATATTTGGTCATTCATTGGAAAATACCATTTTTGGACCCTTTTCTGACGCGATTTAGCTCACGGGAGATTACCGCAAGAGCCAAAATATTTTGGGGAACTTCATAACACATGTCAAAGATAGTTTTAAGGGGAGTACATCAACAATTTTTTTTCTTGAGTCTATCTAATGAATATGATTATATGATTTAAAATCCAATTTCATTCAAAAATAAGAGATCAACAATTTATAAAAACTTCTTTACATTAAGTACTTTTTCAAGAAAACTTCTTTGATCCCATAGCCTTTTTAAAGAAAAGTACTTCACAAAAATTTTTTAAATTCTAAGCAATTTTTTAATAATAAAACATATATTCTATGTACTTTTTGAAATAAAAAAATTCTAAGATTCTAACGACATTTTTTTAGATTTTTTTTAGATAGTCCTTAGAGCCTCAGAATGTTTCTTTTAGAAAAAGTCCTTAGAATCTAAAAATATTTCTACGAAAAAATCATCATGAAAAGTCCTCAGAATCTAAAAATTGTGTATGCTTGAAATCTAAATTTTTTTAAGAAAATATGAATTTTTATCTAAGAAACAGTTTGCAAAATCTGAGAATTTTTCTTCAATGAAAAAAATTCCAGAAAATCTAAAAATGTTTCTATTAGAAACATTTCTAAAAAATTAGTAATTTGTATAAAAAACCTTTTCATACAAAACCACTCTTGGGTTCCACAGACATTTTCTTATAAAAAAAATATTTTAGTTAAATTCTGAGAACTTTTTCCACAAGAAAGTCATTATTTTACAAAAATTAATTAAAAGAAATATTTTTTTAAATATTAATATTTTAATTTAATATTTTTTTATTGTACAAGAAATGTTTTTATTGAAAAGAATTAAAAATCTAAAAGAATATAATCTTTTTGACAATGAAATTTTTCGGCATTGAATTGATTAGTATACATTATAATGTTATATGTATAAGAAATTTTCGAAAATAAAATACCACAGTTGAAAACGGTCATATATTATCATTTTTACATGGGTGACTAAAAGCTTATACAATTTTTTAAATGAAAAGAGGACAGTATTATGATTTTTAATTATTTTTTGATTGTTTTCAGCATTTTATAGTTCCATATTTATCATATATTTTTCATAGTCAAAATTTTTGTTGACACATTATGGTTACAGCCAATCATGTTATAAATATAAAGTGGTAATCATGAAATAATGTTTACTATAATTATGATGGTATCGATAATATTGATGGTTAGAACCTATTTATAAAACAATAACTTGATAGTGACAACCATACCCGAATGCAGCAATTATAATATAGTAGAAGTGATCATGTTGCAACCATGTTTTTACTCTGTGTGTAATAAGCATAGTAATATTAACATACTATCAAGGTTTTGTTGGATTCATAGTTATAATATTGGTCAGATGAAACCATACACTTAAAATAATTTGTAAGTTAAGATAACAGAAAATACCATTTACAAGAAATGATATTTCATTAAAAACCTGGTCTCCTTACTTTTCATTTAAAACAAATGGCTTTTGTAATTTTTTATTAAATGTTGTTTGAGCTGACAAATCCGTGAGCAATCAGTTAAAAAAATGTTAAAATTTTTTCTACCAATTCCTTAAAAAATAAATGATTTTATCATTTATTTAAAATTGTTTCCGTTTGTGTATGTATTTATGTATGTATATAGACACATTTTGTGTGAATGCCTTTATGTATGTATGTATGCATTTGAATTAAAATAATTTTGTATATAAAAAAAATTTAAATAAAAAACAAATTGGAATTTTTTGAATTTTTTTTTTTTTTTTTTTGAGAGACAGCAAACCAAATTTAAATTTGTAATAACTGTTACGGACACAAATAAACCACAAATTTTTCTTTTGTGTGTAAATTTTTGTAAAATTTCAAACAAATGCAACAAATAATTGAAACTGAAATAAATCGGTAAATGATAGTAAATCGTTTCGAATAAATGTATAAAATAGTTTAAAATAAATATTTCTTTGAAAAATAAATGTATGTTCCTTTATTTTTAAATGGAACGGAAAGCTTTTTTTAAACTACAAACAGTGAAACATAATATTCTGAGTGTACGAGTTTATTAATTGTTTTTTTCTCCTCCCATTTTCAAATTTCATTAAAAACAGAGTGAACCGTTCAGCGGGCCTATATTGTAGGAATTTTTTTCTACAACATATTTTAATTTCATCAAAATAAGAAGTGATTAACACGAAATACCTTAATTGCTGGCTAACTATTAGGTTTGTGGCAGTATGCATCATTTAAAATAAATTTATAAAAATTTTCACTAACTCAAATACTCGTAAATATTTGTTTAAAGAAAACTTGTAAAGAAAAAAAACAATATTTTTCAAATATAAATATAATTACTTAAGGTACATGTTGTAGTATAACGAGGTCACTAAGAATATAAAATACCGATGGATAGTGTTGGTTCGACAAAAATATTGTTTATACACCCAAGTATTGGCAATTAGTTAAGTCTTTGTATGCATAAATTAAACAACAACAACAACCACAAAGTTATAAAAATATGCACACGTTGCAAACTGCATAAAATACGCATAAAACAAAACGACAACTACAACAAAAATGTAATAAATAATTATTGTGTGTGCCTTTCTAAAATTATTGGGATGACATTTATTTTTTAGGTGTGATTAAGGGTGGATAGAAAGGAAATATTTGATAATTTTTTTGAAAATTGTTAAACATAAACAGGAGAAATACCAAAACTTTTATCAATTTAAAACAGTGAAGCGAAATTCTCAGCCAAATCTATTTGTATTTAATGAAATGTAAATTATAATACGTACATAACATACTAAACCCCAAAGTACATAGAACAGGTCAATTGAGAAGTCCCTGGCCTGACACATAGATGGAGACTTAAGTTGATATGATTTAGTTAGCCCTAACCTTCAAAAGACACGTGTTTAAATTTGAAAGCTGTTGAATCATAACATAGTTTGTGAATTATAGCATTTTGAGTGAAACAACTTTTGTTATTGTGAAAAAAACATGGATAAAAAGGATTTTCGGGTGTTGAGAAAATAGCAAAAACTTGGCTTGATGACGAGTTTCCGGACACTGCCCCAGGAAAATCAACCATCAAGGATTGGTATGCTAAGTTTAGACGTGGTGAAATGAGCACCGAAGACGGTGGACGCCCAAAAGAGGTTGTTACGGACGAAAACATCAAAAAAAAATCCCCAAAATTATTTCGAATGACTGTAAATTTAAATTGAATGAAATAGCAGGTACTCTAAAGATATCAACTGAACGTGTACATCATACATTCACGAATATTTGGGTATGAGAAAGCTCTGTGCAAAGTGGGTGCCGCGCGAGCTCACTTTTGACCAAAAACAACGATGAGTTGATGATTCGGTGCAGTATTTGGAGATGTTTAAGTGTAATAAACCCGAGTTTTTGCGTCGATATGTGACAATGAATGAAACATGGCTCCATCATTTCACTCCGAAGACCAATCGACAGTCATCCGAGTGGACTTCACGTAATGAATCAACTCCAAAGCGTGGAAAGACACAACAGTCGGCTGGCAAGGTTATGGCGTCTGTATTTTGGGATGCGCATGGAATAATTTTCATTGAAAAAGGAAGGACCATCAACAGCGACTATTACATAGCGTTATTGGAACGTCTGAAGGACGAAATCGCTGGAAAACGGCCGCATTTGAAGAAAAAGAAAGTACTGTTTCACCAAGAAAATGCACCGTGTCACAAGTCAGTGATAACGATGGCGAAAATCCATAAATTGGGCTACGAATTGCTTCCGCATCCACCATATTCCCCAGATCTGGCCCCCAGCGACTATTCCCTGCTTTTAGATCTCAAAAAAATGCTCGCTGGGAAGAAATTTTCGCCGAATGAAGAGGTGATCGCCGAAACTGAGGCCTATTTTGAAGCAAAGGACAAATCGTACTACAAAAGAGGTATCGAAAAGTTGGAGAGTCGCTATAATTGAATAAAAAAAAACGAATTTTGCCAAAAAAAAATGTGTTTTAGTATGGTAGACCGGGGACTTTTCAATTGACCTGTTATTTGTTATTTTCAAGTTTTGATTTAAAAAGTTTAAAACTTGAAGAAAACGAAAATATGCATTTTGGGGTTCAGTATGAATGTATTATTAAAGACAATTTATTTACGCGTACACGTTACGTAATATGATATTATTAAAAATAACAATCATACATACGCCATTATGTACATCTATTTTAGATGTTTTAAATGAAAAACTAACACGAAATATATTCCAATGACTTCGCTCCAAACTTAATAAAATTCAGATATGTGAAGAAGAAAGAAAAATAAAAGACTCCAATTTTTTCTTTATCGGCCAATCTCAAATTTTAAAGAAAAAAAAAATGAAAAAGAAAAATTCTACTTAAAAATGCTTGCCACCCTAATGAGTGTGAGTGTGTAGAGTATTGTTAAATTTAACATATTTTTGGTCTCAATATACATACATGCGTTTAGTTTGTTGCTGGCAGCGTTTTTTTTTTAAATGCAGATATTGGTTTGTCATTTTAAACAATTTAAATAATTTATTTGACACACTAAATCTTAAAATCAAGTAAAACTTATATTCATTTATGTTTGAGAAAACATAAACAACTTATATTTAGTTCAACAACAAGTGTTATGCGTTCATTGTTGCAGCAGTAGTTTAGCAGTTTTACTGATTTTTCTTAAAATATTAAAGGCCAACATGGTAATTTAACAATGATTTGTCATTAAAATTTATATTGTAAATGTTGTCTGTTGGTTATATTTTTATTATTTCTACTTGCAACAAAATTTCCTGTGTGATACTGAACCTACCTAGACGACAATGTAGTGTACTTAAACAAAAAGTGGTCAGTACAAGGTAAGGAGTGGTATATTGGTATTGATTAAATAGGTAGTGTTCGTTAATAAATTAATTGCTGGGTATTGTTTTATTTTTTTGTTTAATATCCGGATTGATTAAAGCTTATACAAAAAAAATGGTTAATAAATAACACTGAAAAAATAGGCGTTTAAAAATTAAGTCAGTTATACAAAAAATATATGGACATAAAGTGCAAATATTTAATTGCTTATACTAAAGGGTGTCCCAAGAAGAACGCAATTTTTAAATTTTAAATAAAACACAGATATTTACAAAAAAATCGTGAAACTTTATTATATCGTAAAGTAGACAGAATGAGGTTATGTATGGAACAATATATCGTGCAGATGGCCGCAGCGGCTTTGCTGGCATGCACGCGATCTTTTAATAAAATTTTCAATGACCGTTTTGCATGAATGCTGCGGTATTTCATTAATGCAGCGTCCAATTTCTTCTTTTAAGGCTTGAGTCGTCGTCGGCTTATTCGCGTAAACCATCGACTTCAAAAAACCCCAAAGAAAAAAATCTAATGGTGTTAAATCGCACGATCTAGGCGGCCAATTCTGATCTCCAAAACGCGAATAACACGACCGGGAAATGACTAATGCAGCAATTGAATTGTTTCTCTGGCTGTATGACATGTGGCGCCGTCTTGTTGGAACCACATGCACCCCACATTCATTTCTTCAATTCTAGGCAAGAAAAAACTGATTATCATTTCACGATACCGAACACCATTGACTGTTTGCGCTTGACCTGCCTCATTTTCATAAAAAATAGGTCCAATGATTCCTCCAGCCCAAAAACCACACCACACAGTGACACGTGTGCATTTGCTTCTCGTGAATCACTCGAGGATTTTCCTCACCCCAAATGCGACAATTCTGCCTATTGACGAAGCCATCAAGATGAAAATGGGCCTCGTCACTGAAGATGATTTTATCGGCAAAATCAGCATTTTCGAACTCCCTTCGCTGTCCATGGTCAGCTGGCTTCAGTTCCTGAGTCAATTGAACTTTGTATGCATGAAGATGCAAATCTTTCGTCAAAATTCGCTGCAAAGTGGATTTGGAGACACCAATTTGCTGAGCTCGGTGTCGAATTGAGGTGGATGGAGTTTGAGCGACATCATCACGTACAGCTGCGACATTTTCGGTCGATCGACCTGGTGGATGGCGCGTTGTTGTTTTTGCATCACTAACAGACCCAGTTTCGGCAAATTTATCTATTAATCTCTTTACAGTTGACTCTTTTGGAGCATTATTGTGACCCCAAATTGATCGCAATTTGCGAACTGTAGCCGCAAAACTTTCACCATTTTGGTAAAACAATTTCACAATGAAAATGCGTTGTTCATTTGTGTAGCACTCCATTTTTACTAACCTCGTACCTTCTACTAGCAAACAATAACAATTGTTCAAATGTCAAACAATGACACTTCGAATGTTGCCAGATTTAAAAATTGCGTTCTTCTTGGGACACCCTTTATACATTTACGTATATATTAACCCTTTAAATACGATGCTGATTACACAAAACAACTTACTTTTGCTTCTCTGTTATTTTTCTGCGATTGATGTACCGTAATTTTGTGTTAACCATAAGTGTGCCCTTTGTTTTGCGTTGCCATATTATGAGGTAATATGAATGTTCCTTACATATTTTTAGGAATTGATATAAAAAATTATAATATTTTTACCTAAAAATTAAGGATGAACCCATATTTAGTTTTAATATGGGTCGTGTCTTAACATTCTTGCTCAAAAATAAAAAAAAACATAAAAAAAAAAATATTCTCTGTCCTTAGTTTTTGGGGTACTGTAGGCGTATTTTAATTCAATTTAATATTTAATATTAGTGTATGTTGAATAATAAAAATTCACCTAGAGGTGAATAATATTTTATACTCACCTCAATGTTTTTTGACGTTAGATTTTTTTCACCTCGAAAATTTTTTTCCCCAACAAATTTTTTCCCCTTAAATTTTTTTTCACCAAAAATTTTTTTAATCACAAAAATTTCTTTTCACCTCAAAAATTTTGTTTCACTCGAAATTATTTTCCTCAACTTAAATTTTTTATTTTATCCCTAAAGAAAAGAAAAAAAATATTTTTCCTTCAATTACGCGCTCCAGCTATTATGTCTTTCTTTTTTTTGCACTGAAGATACGATTAAGTTTTCTGATTCTTATTTGAAAACTTAAAAAAAATTCGTACCAACACCAAATAGAAACTTAACGAGAATTTTCAACGAAATCAACAAAAATTTTTATTTTCCTCGTATCGCTTTATCTTGAAGCAAATCACGTTTCTGCTTATGATTTTGGAACTCACAGAGGCTACTGCTCCAAATTTTGAGAACGCAGTATTGGTTTTTCAAAATTCGCAAAACCGCGGTTTCCAATATTTTTCAGTTTTTTCGTAGAAAAAAATCCAAAATAACTGAAAATGCATTAAAATTCTGTTGAATGTATCACTTGAATAAGGCCATAAAATTAATTTTGAGACGTTTACAAGAGACGATAAACACGTGGAAAACAATTATAAATTCATATTTTCGATTATTTATTCTAGTTCAGCAGTTGTCACACAATTTCACTTCACGTTCCCATTGAAACATATTTACTGACATAAGTTTGTTATGTTAAAAAGAATTCATTTGAATCCGATGATTTTTAGAAAAAGTTAGTACACTCAAAACATTATGTAGTTTACTATTTGTTGTTTGATAAAAAAAGTTTTCAGTTCTGATATTTATTTTAACTTTCTTATACATTTGTTCAAAATGATTTACTGTCATCTACTGATTTTTTTCAGTTTTATTTATTTTTTTTTATTTGCTTGAAATTTAATAAAATTTACCCACAAAACGGAGATTTGTGGTTGATTTGTTTCCGTTACCATTTTTATAAATTTAAATTTTGTTTGCCGTCTGTTTAAAAAAAAAAAACATATATTTAAAAAACTCCAATTTGTTTTTTATCTAAATTTATTGTTTATACAAAAAAAAATATTTCAATTCTAATTATAAGATTTTACTAAACACACATTCACACAAAATCTGTCTATAGGTTGTGTAAGTATACAAAACCTGATTAATCATTTGTTTTTTACTGATGTGCCAGTTGTTTAAACAACATTTAAAACTAAATAACAAAAACCTTTTGATTTTAATGCAAACTAAGTTGACCGGTTTTTAAATGAAATATCATTTCTTTTGAATGGTATTTTCTGTTATTTTAACTTGCAAACTATTTTAAGTGTACACAGAGAAAACAGATTCATTGTGACAACGGAATTCCTTGCCAACTGAATAAATTTGTTGCAGCAACTAATTATTTGGTTGCGGTAATCAAATATATCCTAACACAATTGAAATATTTTGCTTTAACTAAAATTCTGTTGTAATAACCGAATATTTGTTGTATTAACCGAATTTCTGTTGCCACAAACAAATATATTGGTGGCCCCAACCCAACGATTCAGTTAGCAAAAAAAATTGGTTGTCAGAATGAATTTGCCCTGTGGGAAAAAGAAATGTATGAGGACACGTCACGTGACCGGTTCATTGTGATAGGGATCGGCTACTTTAACATGGGCTTGTCCAAGGAGGGGGTCAATTTCCCTCTGCAACATGTTACAATAATGGTTAATATTAACACATCATGACTTTTAAACCGGTCACGTGGTACGTACTTTAGGAATCGGTAATCTTTTCACCTATTCTCTGTGTATTTTTTTAGAAACAAAAATAAAAAGATTTACCAGGTAAATATATTTGAGGAATCTTAAAATGAAAAATTTCCTAGAAAAAATTAAAATTATGAAGTATTCTGTATAAAACGAAGTTTCTGAAAATCTGTGATTTTGCAGTAGGAAGCACTTATTTAAAAACATACTTTGACTTTTATGATTTTCTATATAAAGTTGGGGAGTTTAATCAAATCTTCTTAGAAATTTTTCTATTTATATAAGAAATGAAAAATAAAATTTGTACTCAATTAAACAAAAAAAACACTTTCGGAGTCTGAATACTCTAGATTTATTTACTTGGATTTTTATCAGAGTTTATTTTTAGACAACATAGAAAAAATAATTAAAATATTTACTAAAGCTACTAAAAATGAATTCAAAAGGTTTCCTTGTAGTTTTTGACGTTTAAAAAGTTTTTTATAACATTTAGAACTCTAGAGTCTAAAAATCTATCATTATTGCAGTGTCGATTGTATAAATAATTTGTTCTAATATTCTTTATTGATTATTTTTTTTTATTAATTGCCGTTTAATTGTAAATTTTTCCAGAGACAAGTTTGTGTCTTAAGTCTTTTGTTTTTTTGCTAATAATTTATGCAAACAAAATTTTTTAGAACAACTTGTTCATTTTAAAATGTCATCAATTTATGTTTGCTATATAGCTGACAGCCTTTAAATGTTATTTAAAGAAAAAACAATTTAATTAAACTTACAAATGTAACATTAAACATTTAAATTATACTGGAAATCTATTAAATATTCAGACAACTTTTTTGCAACAATTATGCATACATTTGCAATGAATCAAACTATGTACAAATATATAAGATAAAGATGTCACATAAATTATATAAAATGGTAAAACAAATAACTACTGTGAATTTTATACTTATTTTAATAACTGCAAAAAAAAACTGTGTATGTATATTTTTTAAAGAAATTATAATTTGTCGGTTATTTATGAATGAACCATGAAATTTTAACACTATATTAAAAAAAACATAATAAAAATACACATTTATTATAATGAGTTTTTGGTTTAAGCGGTTGGTGTGCTGGTTATTAGTTGAATACTTTGTTTTGATATTTTTTTTTTTTGTAATTTTTAAATCATTAAATCCATTAAACTTATTGTTGGTTCAATTTTCTTATACTTTTTGTATATAATAAGTTGTAATTTATTTTGTAATGTAGATCAGGGTCATGCTTGTAAATTATCTCTTTATGTCTTTGTTAAAAATATATTTATAGTTAAGGTTTATTAGTTATTTAAATATTAAATTTGTAAAGTTGTTATCAAATGAATAAATAGTAAAATTACAAATCATTTAAAACAAAAAAAAATCAATTCGAATTACAAGAACTTAATAAACATACACATAAGATCATTCACACAAAATGCGTTTATAGACTGTGTGAGGCTAAATTTTGCAGATTTTTTTAAATTATTCAAATAAATGAATAATTTTGTTATTTTTTACAAAATTGGTAGGTAAAATTTTAACATTTATTTTAAACTGAATAATCATTTGATTTTACTGTTTTTTTAGTTTCCTAAACATTATTTAAAATAAATAACAACAACCATTTGATTTTAATTCAAATTTTATTGGTTCCGGACACCTTTTTTCTTCTACCGACAAAAATTTCCAAAAATAACGCCTCAATACATATTTACGCTGTGAGAACCTACATTCCAAATTTAAAGCTCCTAGCTTAAGAGGTAAGACTGAATGATAAAGGGGACATTTTTTTCCCTGCCTCCTATGATTTTCTACATTCTACCTGCCGAAAGTTTTGTTAAGAAGTCTTGTCTTGACTTAAGTCAGCCGGTCGTAAGCGTGCAAAAAATGGCGAGTGTTTGAGTCAAAGGAGTGATCCAATCTTCAGTGAAATTCTAACCTACATTAGAGCGCACAAAAATCGTCTTTCAGATATTAGTCAGTTATGAAGACCATCGTCACTTTTGATTCGTCTTTTTGAACCTAACCTAAACTAAACTCATTTTTACCACGTTCTTATTGGCCACTTTCAAAATCAGATTTCTCTTATATGGTGAAGGACATTAAGGGGAAGACTAATGCTCTATTTGTTCCTTCCCGTAAAAATAATTACAGCTTACTTCTTAGTAGAACATCATCCTGCAAATTTAGAAATGCTATCCTCCAGTTGTTTGGCTATATCATTAAAAACGCACTTTTTCCCCATTCAACCCAATTTTTTCACGGCTTTATAGGAGATTCTAAAAACCATCTCTTTACTGACTTATCCCATTTTGCAAGAAACACATATTTTAAATTTCAGAAAGGGGTTTGAAGAGGACGTTAAGGAGGAGAATTTTCGCTTTTGCCACTCTTTATAAAAATTTCTTGAGTAGCTAGGCTTGAGTATGAACCTTAATGCTAAATTTAAATTTTCTAGCTTCAAACATTTGGGCTGGGTGATAAGGGCTTTTTCGAAGGGTAATGCAGAAATTAAACACGTATCCCAAGTAACTGGTGGTCAATACCTTATGGGGAAAACTTTTTCCTGCCAGCAAACATAATTAAAAATCCCATCTTACAGGATGACTAAAATCAAGAAGTAATGCACATTCTGGATATCAGTTTTCTAGCTCCAGTGGTTCGTGCTGGTTGACTAAGAGGATAGTTTTCCACTTTATAATCCCATATTTACCATGTTCTTGTTGGAAATTCTAGAAAGTAATCACAACTTTAACAAATATTTAATATTTCAGTTTCTGGCAAAAAAAAGTTTGTCAGGTCGATAAAGGAGAGCCTTTGTTTATCATTATTCCTGGCGAAAATTGAAAAAGTTACCTTTTCTTTAACTAAGCCAATAATCCAGGGAACACATATTTCCAAAATCAGTTTCTAACCTAAGACGTGTGACCAGGCCGTTAAGCAAGATACTTTTCCCCTTTTAAACCAAATTATTTAGGCAGGTTCCCAGAGAAAATTCGATAAACTACATTTTTTAAGAGGAGCAACACTCAGGAAATACTTCCTATACTAAGTTTAAATAAACGAAAAATACCATTTAAAATATATAATATATCATATTATTTCATATTTCAAGAAATCACATTTAATTTAAAAACCGGTCTACTTACTTTTCATTTAAATCAAATAGTTTTTGTTAATTATTTTGAAATGTTGTCTAAATAACTTTCACATCAGTAAAAATAAATGTTGAATAATTTAAAAATAAATGTAAAAATTTTACCTATCAATTCTGTAAAAATAATTGATTATTTCATTATTTGAAATTGTTTCCGTTTTTTATATTTTTTGTTTATTTTTTAAAATACATAATGTATACTCACACTGTCTATAGACACATTTTGTCTGAATGACCATATGTGTGTTTTTTAAGTTCTTGAATTGAAATAATTTTGTATATAAACAAACTATTTAAATAAAAAATATAAATTGGAATTTTTGAAACAGACAGCCAACAAAATTAATATTTGTAATAACTGTAACGGAAACAATTAAAACACAAATATCCGTGGGTAAATTTTAATTAAATTTGAAACAAATGAAAAAAAAATATAATACTAAAAATATTGGTAAATGACAGTAAATCAAATTAAACAAATGTATAAAAAAAGTTAAAATAAATATTTTTTTGAAAAATAAATGTATGTTTCTTTATTTTTAAATGGAACGGAACATTTTTTTATTAAACTAGAAAATCATTAAATAAATTCTATTTCCTCAAAAATTGTTTAAAAATGTAATGAAAATTGGCTTTTGACTGTATATATGCATTTCCCTAAGTATACCTGCATTACTAAATCTTTTGGGCATTTGTTTTAAATCGCCTTATTGTAGCAGGCAATCCACATTCAAATATTGGTGTAATAAGCAATTGTAAACCACACCCATAATTTTCTTTCTTTACAACTTCAAAAACAAAAGACACGAATTCAATCCATAAACATATTAACATAATAGCACATATTAATCTTATCGATTTCTGCATCAGTTTATTTTTTCTTAATTTACTTTTAAATTGCATTAAATAAAACTGAAAACAATAAATAATTCCCATAAGGTATTAATTTTCAAATAACAAAAAAAGGAAACCCCAAAAATGCTAAAAGTAACTGTAACAAATTATGTAATTGAGTTGAAAATAAAGTTAGCAATTTTTTTATAGCAAACAAAAAAATACTTTTAAAATTTTTATAAAAAAAAAAGATCTGAAAAAATTTAAAAAAACTACTAAAATATATTTGAACTTAAATCTAATGGCCAAATAACCAAATTTAAATTAACAAGTAAGAGCGGCTAAATTCGGCTATGCCGAATCTTATATACCCTTCACCATGGTTGGAAAAAAAACTGAAGTTAATTTATGTTTTGTATCTGAACCAATATTTCCGAAATTTTTAGCTTTTATAAAAATTTTGATGTTTTAATTACGGTCTTACCGTTCTTCAGATATAAAGTAATCTATTTTGTGCTACGCCCAATTCACAGATCCCGCCCACATTTGGACAGATGTTGTGTATTGATAACCAAGATGCTCGTACCTTATTTTGGAACTTTTCCTCTTTCCGTTCTCCAAATATACAGAAAAACTGACGGAAATCGTTAAGTCAACTGTGCTGTACGTATTTGTTATGTTAAAAAAACAAAAGAGTCTTAATAATATGTAAAAAAAAATTGTACAAAAAAAGTTGAATAGACGGGGATCGATCGCGCGACTAAAAGAAAAAAACTATTTATGACAAAGCGCTTAGCGCTTCATCGTTAATAGAAGTAAATAAACAGTTTTCGTTCAAATCAAATTTGTTTGGTTTTTATGTAAATCTTTGTATGTATTTGTTGTTTGTTTATAAAAGGTGAAGAGGTGAAAGAAAAGAAGTTCAACAAATAAAATAAAAAAAGAACAACAACCACAAATATAATGCCAATCAGTGTTGTCATATTTTTTTTCAAAAATCTTTTTATTTTTATACACATCGCATATGTTTTATTTCTACAAAAACGTATGATTTAGCTGGCAAATTTGCATTTGGGATATTATTTCGCATTTTTAAAAAATGTTTTTAATTTCTTTAGCTTAATTTTAAAAATTTGAAGGAAAATAGTTTATAAAAATTTGTTTTATAAATTATTATAAGTTATGACCTTAAAGAGAAATTATGTATAAAATTTTCTTAATATATGAGAAATAAAATGGTTTAAAAATCTTTTTATAAATTCTTTTAAATTGGAGCAAAAAATAGAAATAAAACCGTTTGTATTTTGTTTATATCAGAGGATTTTTATAAAAATTTTGATGTTTTTAGCCTATTTATGGATTATTTAATTATTGATTTAAGATTTAATTTTAATTAATTACTTAATGTGAAAAAACAAAAAATAAACAAAAAAAAATTTTTAAGAAAATATAAAAAAAAAATGTACAAAAAAGTTGAATAGACGGGCATTGATCCTGCGCCTAAAAGAAAAATAATATTTGTGACAAGCTCATACACAATCATCGTTAATAGAAGTAAATAAATAGTTATCGTTTAATAGATATTTATTTGGTTTTTATTTAAATGACAAATCTTTGTATGGGTTTGTTGTTTGTGTATAAAAGGTGAAGAGGTGAAAGAAAAGAATTTCAACAAATGGATGTGTTTGATATGCGTAAAATCCTACATACATATTAAACAAAGGAATTTTACGGAAAAAAATTTCAATAGCAAACAGAAATGGATCACATGTAACAGAAATATATAACAATCAAGTCCTCATCATGTCTGGAGTCTTCGGAAAACCCATTTCAACACACAGACGGACAGACGGACATCGTTAAATCAAGTTCGCTCTTCATAAGGACCCAGAATATATATACATTATAGGGTCTACACTAAAAAAAAAAGTTTGTAGAAAAATTTGTAAACGGTTTTCAATCCCACTTTACTATTTTTGTACTGACTTTTAGTAAACAAATTATTATTTAGCAAATCTTTTTGCTATTTACATTTTACAAATTACAGAGTTTTTACAGAATATTTACAAATTTTTGTTGCTAATTTCAGAAATCATTTTACAAATTTTTGAAAACCGATTTGCTAAAATTAGCAAAAAAAAATTTCTAATTTTAAAAAAGTGAATATTGTAGGAAATATTATCTCTAATCAAAACTTACACCTACAAACTTAAATTGCCTTAAAATGTTACATAGATTAAAAAAGGAATCGGAAGTGAATATACAGACTCATGTCTGAAAATAGGACTTCCACTTAAAATAGCACAAAAAAGTTTTTTTAGTTCCAAAAATCAGTCCTAAAAACAACTAAAATTTGACCTAAAAAGTAAAAAAAGAATATTGACTAAAATATTTTTCAAGACAGAAATTAATTTTGTATAAAATAAAATTTTGTATTACTTTGTATAAAATATTAAAAAAAAAATAAATAAAATAAAAAATAAATAAATTAAAAAAATTTAATTTAAAATTTTACTCATAATATTTAGTAAATTTTTTTGCTGATTTTAGCAAACCGGTTTTAAATTCCGCTTTACAAAAAGTGTGCTAAAATTTAGTAGCGGCTACTAATTTTTCTACTAATGTCATTGTACTACACGTCAGTAGACATGTGTTGCTAAGATTAGCAAAAATACCGCTGTGCTCAAATTAGCAAAATTTCCCGTAATAACAGCTAAATTTTTAGTTGCCATTACAGACTTTTTTGGTGAGTGTAAGATCAATATTGTAGAAATTACAAACGGAATGATAAACTTATATAAAACCCTCCCACCTGTGGTGAAGGGTATAAAAATTAACAAAGATTTTTTGTGTATGAAACATTTAAAACTCTAAATTTGAAGACAAATATAAATTTTAATGAGTAATCATAAAATATATAATTTATTTTATTTATTTCGAAGATTGTGCCAAAAAAAAATACAAATTATTCCCTGTTTACTACATTTTTAAAATTTATGACTTTGTTATTTTAAGTATAACAAAAGAATTGCTAAAAAAAAATACAAAATAGGTGACAAAAGTTTCACATTCATTAGTTTTAAATTTCAATTGTTTTGTTACAAAATTGTAATGTATTGTGAAAGGGATTTGTAGCTTGATTTGTAAAAGTATATTCAATAGGTTTTTATTACCTTCGAAATAAACAATTTTTGTAATAATGATATATTCATCTCAAAATATAAAAGCAATTTTAATGTTATTTTAACGAGCAAATTAAATCAAAGTGAATAACATCTAAAGATTTCTGTAATCTTGTTTCAATTATTAAATGATTTATAGAATGTTAATAAAAGCTAGAATTAAAAAGATTTCTTTTAAATTTTACCAAACACATTTACTCCAACTTAAACCCCATTTATTATTACAAAAAAATTTACTTCTACAAACAAAAGACTTAAGACACAAACCTTGTCAAACCAAAGTAAAAAGTTTGCAAACAATTTCAAAAAAAAAACGCAACATAATACAAAACCTTGTATAAAAACTTATTTAAATCAAGCATGTAAAATTAAACACTATTTAATAAAGTAGCAAATAACTTGTAATTACATATTTAACACGTTGATTAAAAAAAAAACTAAAAACCTCACATGATTTAACAAAATGATTTGTAACCCATAAATAAAAATATATTTTTTCCAAAGAATTTAGTTTTCAAACATTAATTAATAAAAAAAAAATTGTGTGTGCACGAAACAAAAAGAACAGTAAACGCATTTTTTGAAGTTTCAAAAAAAAAACCAGGTGCTGTTTTAGAAAAAAAAATTAAAGAACAAAATATTAAATTTATTTGAAAACATGTTTTTTATGAACTCTTTAAACTGCAACAACATTCTTGCATATATATACATGTTTTAGTAGTGTGTTTTTATTTTTATTTTATTTGTGTTATTTCAATTTTGTTTTTTTTTTTTTAGAAGAGAATGCCTTAATTTAACTATAAGTTTTAGTTTTTTTTTATTATATTTTAAAAATTGTTGTTTGGTAATTGATAAGTTAACCTCCTTGACTTGTTTTATTGTAAAACATTGTAATGCCAAGATAAAATTTATTTATTTATTTTTTATATTTATTTTGTTATAAATTTATTATAAAAATTTGTAGACAAAGCTAAATCCTTTCATTTATTATGAAATCAAATTTTGTTTTGATTTGATGATAAAATATTTCAGATTTGTTTTTAAATAATAAAAAAAAAACTTCCTGTTAAGCCATTCTATTTAATGCATTATATTTAAGAAAAAAAATGAAAAGTTATAATTTTTTTGTTTTGCAAAATTTTGTATAAATAAACATTTCAAAATTTTCATCTTTACAGCTGCTTGCAATTGCGTCAAGTCATGCATATGTATGACCATCACTGTCATCATCATAATCACTGAAAAAAAAACACAACAGCAACATTATTATCATCCTCTTCCAACACCATTGTACATACAACATCATCTTCGGCACATACATTCATCCGTTTGTGTTTAATTCATTCATATGTGAAGTAGTTTTAGTTGGAGTATACAAATATGTTACCAGATGCTGTTTTTTTTTTTTTTTTGTTGCTTCTGCTGCAAGTGCGTTTTTATATTTTGGTTTCGAATTTCCTTTCACTATTTTTTTTTCTGAACTATAGTAAACAACTTTATGTTGTATTTATATAGTTTGTTTTTTTTTTTTTGTAAGTATTCATATGTCTGGGTCTACAACTATTGACTTGCCTCACACAAAAAAAAGAGGCGAATTCCA
The DNA here is from genome assembly GCA_949748255.1 of Eustalomyia histrio. Lineage (NCBI taxonomy): Eukaryota > Metazoa > Arthropoda > Insecta > Diptera > Anthomyiidae > Eustalomyia > Eustalomyia histrio. The sequence goes on along the minus strand of OX456523.1, from coordinate 49,181,130 downwards.
GTTTTTTTTTTTTATTTTTCATTTCAATGATATTTAGAAAAAAAAATGCAATATTGTTATAAATAAAAATACTATAAAAACAAATAAATTATAATTGAGAGTGAATCTGTTTACAGACATGCGAAACACAAAAAACAACTTAAACTACTCCTCTTTAACTTCTCATTAAATTTAATAATTCAAAGTTATTTCTATAGCAGAGATGTGAAGCATTCAAATTTTGGCAAATACTTTAATAATTTTCATAACCATGAGTTATTTGTGTTGGGTGGTTCTGAAGGAGGCTGAAGATGGCCTGGTCGCTCGGGTCGAAAGTGTGCACTCCCTCTAGCGCTGATCCTTACAATTTTTTCCATTTAATAAAAAAATTACTGTTTACTATTCGTTAGTATCATTAAAAAAAATTATGATCTTGAGCCTGATAAAATTAAAAATATATAATTAAAACAGATAGATCAAATAATATTCAAAAATTTATATATAAAAACATAGGGCATGATGTAATTTATAAACTAATATAATAGACAACACTCATATATGTTGTGAAGGAAAATATTAGTATGCCAGATTCCCAATTGGTTCCCAGAAATGGAAACATTAACATTTGGAATGGCAACCCTGTCAATTTGTGCTTCGAAAATCGAAGATGGTTGCCAAAGGGTAATTCTATAAATAGATGGAAAAAGCTCATTTGTACGGATAATCATTCACTAACTGAAAAATATAATTTCACATAGTCATTTTCCTTAGAGTGTGTGACATAAATGCCTGTTCATAAAATATATAACTTTAATAATTTTATTAGAAAAAGAAACATAAAATCACCAAAATAATTCAAATAAACAAAAAATTTTAAATATATTGCACTTTTAAAATTTAAAAAGTGAATATACTTTAAGATAAACCGTAATTAAAGCACTAAAGTACTATAGTACCCAACTTCATCATCCCCAAAAAAAAATTACTTTTTACCAAAACAACATTCACAAGATATTGTTGACAAAAAAGTAGTCATGACAAAAAAAAAATTATAAAAAAGGGAACATACGTGAATAATCAAAGCACTGTGCTGCTTTTACGGCTTTAATATGTTAGTACCACCAAAAATACTATAGTGCCAACATTTTTATTCCTGTCCTCCACAGTGTTTTTGTTAGGGATTTAAAAAAATTTCAGTAAAAAAAAATTTTTTTCACTTAAAAAATGTTCACTTAAAAATTTTTTTCACTTAAAAAAATTTGTTCACTTGAAAAGCTGAGGATAGGTTGGAAGACAAATTTACAGGTGAAAAAAAAATTTATACACTTCAAAAATTTTATTTTTATACATTTTTATAATTTTTTTTGTTATAATTTTTTTCACGTAGGTGCCAAAAAAATGCTTAAAAAAATTCTTGACTTCAAAAAATTTTTTACTTAAAAATTATACAACTTAAAAAAAATTTTTCACCTGAAAATATTTTTTTTCGTCTAGCTCTATCTTTAACTCCATTTATTATTTTTTTTGTCGCCCCAAACATATAATAAATAGGGTGTAAGCTGGAACGACGTGAAAAAAAAAAATATTTTCAGGTTAAAAAAGTTTTTAAAACCTAGCTCCAGCTTAAACCCCATTTATTATTTTTTTTTCACATCCTGAAATTTTTTTTATCTTCTCACAGTGATCATCATTTGAACAGTCAGAAAGACATAATATCAAAATATATATAATAATATATAGGCTGGTGTGTGATCACACATGAACATATATGTCTATAAGTTTTGTAAGTGAGCATACACACAAATTTGAGGGTATATTGTCGTATATGATCATATATGCTTATATATGGTCATAAATGATCATATGTGACCATATAAACATCCGAAGATATATGGACATATACTGTCATGAACATATACTGTCATGTATATGCCCATGTACTATCATGTACGTTAATAAATATTTCGATTTGTACATGCGAATGTTAATTTTTAAATGAGACAATTAAAGTTTTTTTACAATAATATTTCATTGAAAAAATAATTGAATCGATAAAATATTTAATTGAAACTAACATTTTTTAAATAAATATTTAATTTTATATTTCGGCAATGATTTTTTTCTGTGTGTAAGAACATAAAAGCTTTCCATAGAAAAGTGCCCTGAAAGCCTGAGAATGATTTAATAGGAAAAGTTCTACCAATCTATCTATAGGAATTCAGAATATCAATATGTTGTCAAAGGGAAAATGATGGTTTTATATGAAAATATAAAAAATTTTCTTAAAAATATATCCTATTAATCTAAAAATTTTTCTATGGGAAAAGGTTCTCAGAGTTTGAGAATTTTTTTTATCAAATTAAGTTCATAGAATCAAATAATTTGCATGTAAATAAAATTATTTGTAATTTAACAATGAGTTAGAGGGAACAAATCTAATCAATCGGTGTTTTTTACGACCCAGTTTCATATTAAGACATAAAAAGGGCAGGGTAAAATTACGTAATGCTACTCAAAAGAGGGGTACTAATGAGCTGAACACACAAAAAATAACTGAAAAATGTTTAGAGGGTTCCCTTTCAATTGATTGTTACCAAAAAATAGTTTAAACTTTTTGCACAGAATTGGTATCAAAATTTGCGTTACAAATTTTTTTTTAGTTTTTTGTTTGAATAATTTTGTTCCACTAAAGCTACTTTTTTATAAAAAAATGGACTTAAATTATTTCTGAGAGCATACAAAATAATTAAGCTTGTTAGTATGCAACTTTTGAGATCTTTTTTTTTTTCAAAAAAGTTGAAAAATCACATTTTATTACATCGCAAAGTTATTACATCAAATATTCTTAAATGCCTTTTTCATAACAACATCGTCGTTACTCAGCTTTGGATACCAATTTTTTAATTCAAACCATTTTTATTTGTAAGAATACAATATATCGATATCTTTAATCGCTGTTAGGGAACTAAAGATCTTTTGATATATTTTTTTTCCTCTCTGACAAGGAAAGTTCCCCGATTTGATGAAAGTTTGATATGTGATTTTAAAAAGAAATCAAAGAACAATCTGACTCATTTTTGCATCCATCGCGGAGTTCTGAAAGTGAGATAGAGGGAAGGAAATTTGGGGACTTTTCGAAGATTTCTTTTATTTTCTTCTGCAGGATACCATTTAAGTTTAATATACATAGTATTGCATTGCCAAGTTGCCCCAAAGAGTACCCAAAAAAAAATGTTAAAACACAAAATAGCACAAATATCAAATTAAAAAAATTTATGTGACTGTTGAAATTTAATAAGGAATAAAATATGCGAATTTGAAAGCAACAGCGGTATACTTCTCCATATGAAGTTTTCAAATTTTTTAAATTTATAAAACAGCAAATTCAAAAAAGTACCAAGAAAATGGCACCTCTAATGGTACCATCACAAATTCCTTTTTAACAATATCACACTTGCGTTTAAAGTTAGATAAAAAAAAAAAACATTAATTAACTTTTTGTTAATCCCTTAAAACCCTGAGGTGGCTCATAAGACGAGACAGGTCGATCTTAAATTTTGTTTCTATCCTAATTTTATCCTAATTTTATTAAAATCGAAGTGCTTAGGTTGGGGTACTTTCCTTGTAGGTAGAATAAAACGGAAGCCCTTTATTTCCTATTTGTCAAAAATTTATAATAGCTGACGGCGCTGTATCTGTGTTTTGTTAAAAAACATTTAATTTCTAAAATTTCAGATTTTTTCTTATGAAGGTTGGGGCAAAAACCATCATCTGATTTTCTTTTGTTATAATTTTCGCTTAAAGTGAAAACTCATTTGGTTTTTAACTGATTATGTTCATTCGCACTTATAGATATTCGTTCAATTAGTCATGGAAAATTATGTCCGACAAATGGCCGACATCGACGTTGAGACAAATTTGTGGTCCTTTGATTACCTTTTTTGTGCAGTATTTGTGGTATCGCTTGGTCGATTTCGGTCGGAATGTTGTATTTTAGTTTCTCCAAGGTTTGTGCACACCAACAACTTCAAATATCCTTAGGGGAAGAATCCCAGAACTGTCAAATCGTAAGATCTGATAAGGCATCCTTCAAAATACGATTCAGCGAGTTTAGCTCAAACATTTTTTACAAGAAAACATCAACTGAACTCGAAATCAAAAATTATTTTCAATAAGAAAAACACCTTGAGATAAGGAATTTTTTTAATACAAAAAAGTTCTAAAAATTTGAAAATTTTTCTATAGGATAAAGACCTGTCATCTGATATTTTTGATATAGGAAATACTATCCGAATCGGATAATTTTTCAATAGAAAAAATTCCCTTAGAGTCTGAAAACATTTTTAATACAAAAATAATTCACAATAACAGAAAATTTTTGTTAAAAAAAGTTCTTATAATCTGATAATTTTTAATTGCTTTCATTTAGTTCAAAAATCCAAAGGAATTTGTCTTCAGAATCTAAAAATTTCTAAGCAACTAAAAGTCTTAGAGCTTTAGTATCAGTATTATTAAAATTAAGAATGAAATTTTGTTAGAAAAATTCTTAATTTTATATAATTTATGTAACATATATTTCTATGTGCTGACTTTAATTCTACACAGAAAAAAGTATCACAAAATGTTAAGTAATTAAAAATATTCATTGAAATTCAAATTCTTTTCTAACAATTTTTTGTTTAAACTGTTTGTAAATTGTTATTTTTCATATAAAAATTCTTTGAAAATAAAAATTCAAGTTACAAAAAAAATAAAAGTTTTTAAAAAATAATTATTTTAGTTTGCTTCGATCTTCTCTATTCATGTATTATTCCTTATCGAGCTAAAGATCCTTTATTTATAAACAATTTAATTATAAATATTTATTTATCCCAATTTTCCCTGAAGAAGTCATCCAATGTGGTGACGAAATATTGGGATAAATAAATATTTATAATTAAATTTTGTATAAATAAAGGATCTTTAGCTCGATAAGGAATAATACGTTTTTAAAAAATATTTTTTTTTTATATTTTCAAAAATATTTTATGAAAGATGTTCAATATTACAAACTGAGTTTTGTAATTGTTTTTCCAACATCTGTTTTAATTATAAATTTCAATTTTATCAAAATATATTAATATTAATAGTAATTTTTTGTACACTCACCAAAAAAAAGTCTGTAATTGCAACTGAAAATTTTGCTGTTATTACGTGAAATTTTGTTAATTTGAGCCCAGCGGTATTTTTGCTAATCTTGGCAACACATGTCTGCTGACGTCTAGTACAATAAAAATAAGTAATCAATTCTTTTTTTGTTTATCGGGCATCAAATTTTTTTTATTTTATTTTTTTTTTTTTTTAATATTTTATACAAAATTAAAAACAAAATAAAAGGCTTAAAAATCTTAAAAATTGTTAAAACATAAACGAATTGATCATTTTGTTTGGTGATTTCTGTTATAAAAAATATTTTACTAATATTTTTTTTTACTTTTAGGGTCAAATTTTAATTGTTTTTAGTGCTTATTTTAAGAACTAAAAAAACTTTTTAGTGTTATTTTAAGTGGATTTCTTATTTTTAGACATGAGTCTATATATTCACTTCCGATCCCTTTTTTAATCTTTGTAACATTTTAAGGCAACTTAAGTTTGTAGGTGTAAGTTTTAATTAGTATCTTCAGTACTTTTTTAAAATTAGTAGTTTTTTTTTTGCTAATTTTAGCAAATCGGTTTTCAAAAATTTGTAAAATGATTTTTGAAATTAGCAACAAAGATTTGTAAATATTGTGTAAAAACCCTGTAATTTGTAAAATGTAAATAGCAAAAAGATTTGCTAAATAATAATTTTTGCTAAAAATCAGTACAAAAATAGTAAAGTGGGATTGAAAAATGTTTTGTCTGAGTGTAATATTGATTATATTCTTATTGAATCGATTAAACAATTAATTGACCTTGTTATTCAATAAAATTTTTAATTGGAAAAAATTTGAAAGATATTTCTTGTGCGTTTAAGAAATCGCATCGAAATCTGTGTTCTCCTCTCCTACTGTTTCCCTTTTATCCCCTCCATTCGGAGCACTCAATCTGTAATTTTGTTTTCCTTATTGCAACAATTAAAACCACATTGTGAAGATGATGTAGCTTTACTTGTCTTAACTAACTGACTGATGATTTTTTTTTTTTCATTTACACAATTATGTAACACATATTTCTGAAATACTTAAAAATCTTTTAAAAATGACTGACGTTTAAATACAAGCGAAAGGAAGGCTCTATTTTGAAGCATTTAAAAACGTTAATAAAATGTTCGTAGTATGTATGCCAATTTTTACAGTTAATTGTTCATAGGTAGGTAAAAATTTTAGCGTTTAAATATATACGATACATATGTATAAGCAAACGAACGAATGGCAGAATATGCACGAGTTTTCGTACATAAAATTTTATAACTTTGCTCTAGATTTTGTTGCTTTTTAAGCCTAAATTATAAGTGATATAGTTTTTGTTTTACTATTAATTCTCATAATTTTATTACTTTGGTGTTTAAATTTGTTTCCCATGCCCAGTGCTGCTTTGGTGTGCTGTATATAGACGTTAACAATAAATTATAATGGGTAACATAGAGCATATTGTATTTGCAAACAAATTAATGTTAATTTATTTTATTTTAATATCATGAGTTATTAAGTTAGTAGCAGCAATTATGATATAACTTAGAAACAATTATTATGTTGTTAATTAATTTTTTTTTTTAATAAATAAATATTTTTTTGATATCCTTATATAGTTTTTGAACAAAGTATTTTTAATGAAGATTTTAGCGTAATAAAAGTCTTAAGATACAAACATCGTAGAAAATCAATTAAATTAAAATATATCAAGTGGTCATTTAACATAGGAGCATCTTTATTGCGGTCAAAAGACTACACAAGTCATCAGAGCAAACTAACACACACATATCTATAAAAGATTGTTTAAAAAATTAAATAATTTTGATTTTTTATACAAACTACATAACTATGTATATTTTGCGATTATAAGCGAGTATTCTGAATATAAACAGGGACTCTAGGGATCAGTTCACTTATATCGGCAGAACAATTCCCATGGTAATATCGATAAAACAATGACACACAATGATAATTCTCCAATGAGTCAATAGAGCTGTATATAGGTTGGTTGAAAAGTTCCTGCGCTCACCAAAAGATGGCACTGCTAGCTCCAAACTTTTTTTTTCTCAAGTTGGTATAACTGTCCTGAGAACACATGCAAAGTTGCAAGTCATTCTGTCAATTCTTTCTTTGTTTACAAGCCATTTGAAGTTGACGTGTCATTGATTTTTTTTAATATCCCATGTAAAAATCGAAATATATATGAACATACATGATCATACATGGGCTTGTATATGATCATCCATGGGCATACATGGTCACATACGTCCATACATGATCTCATATATGACCATATATCTTCGGATCCGAAATTTGAGAGTATATGGTGATATATGTGCATATATTATCATACATGCTCATATATTATTCATGTATGCTCGTATATAACCATATACGTCCATATACCCTCAAATTTCGGATCCGAAGATATATGATCATATATGAGATCATGTATGGTCATATATTGAACAATGTATGGACGTATATGACCATGTATGTCCATGTATGATCATATACAGGCCCATGTATGATCATGTATGCTCATATATATTTCGATTTTTAAATGGGATGGAAAAAATCGAATATCGTGCAGTCATTAGATTCTTTGTTTTGAAGGGTTTAAAAGCAAAGGAAATTTATGAACAATTGTTAGAAGTGTATAAGGAGTCCTCACCTTCAAAACGCACCGTTGAATTTTGGGCTGGTGAATTTAAACGTGGTCGTACCAGCCTTGAAGACGATACACGCGAAGGATGACCAAAAACTGCAACCACAGCAGAAATCATTGAGCAGGTACATAATATGGTTGGTGAAGATCCAAGTTTGACTAAGCGTGAAATTGATAATGCCATAGGCATCTCAGACGAACGAGTGCTCCATATTTTACATGAAGAATTACGTATGAAAAAACTGTTTGGAAAGTTAGTGCCGCACACATTAACAATTCAACAAAAACTGGATTGAAAACAAATTTCTCAGTGTAATTTGGAGCGTTTTAAGACGAATAAAACCGACTTCTTGCGTCGTTTTATAACTATGGATGAGACTTGGATCTACCACCATCATCATAAATTGAAACAAGAACGTTTACAATGGACTGAAGCTGGTTGTTCAGCTTCAAAGCAGGTGAAGTCACAACGATCAGCAAATAAGGTTATGGCATCAGTTTTTTGGGATGCAAAAGGAATTTTGTTGATTGATTATCAGAAAGGTAAAACAATCAACTCTGAATATTATTGCAGCCTTTTGGCTCAGCTGGATGAAAAAATTCGTGAGAAAAGACCTGGTTTAAAGAAGAAAAAAATCATTTTTCATCAAGACAATGCACCTGCTCACAAAAGTGTTTTGACGATGGCTAAATTCAAAGAATTAAAGTACGAATTGCTTGAACATCCACCGTATTCACCAGATTTGGCTCCCAGTAACTACTATCTCTTCAGAAATCTCAAACAATTCCTTCGTAGAAAGCATTTTTCGTCGAATGAAGAGGCCATAGCAGCCGTAGACGGTTATTTTGCAGAGCTTCCGGAAAACCATTATAAGGATGGGATAAGATTATTGGAAGATCATTGAACAAGTGTATTGAGTTTCTAGGAGGTTATATTGAATAAAAAAATATATTTCGTAACAACAACAACCAAACTATCTTATCTTTCAACCAACCTGTATCTTACTGTCATTTATAAGTGCCGACGCCCTCCTTGGTAAAATATTCAAAAGCTCCAATATAGACTGTGAAGCTCTTCCCATATATTTATAAGGAAGCTGTATTCCATCTTCGCTCGGATATAGATGGAATTAATAGTAAGAAAGTCGGATGGAGTGAAATATTTCTTACATCGTGTTAATAAACCAAGGCACTTAAATGTTTCTCTCGGTACTTCAAAAACGTACTTATTTCAACAGACATCACACTGAATTTTTTTTGGCGAGAACATCAAGACTATCCAATTCCTCGATATTGGCACCACCTATTTTTACTGATAATATCGACGACCTCACAGTCCTTTGGGACATCATACAAAATTAAATCTTAATTGAATTGAAATCGATCCTATTAGCAAGATCACACACAGAGATTACCGAAAGATCTCGTTTGAGTAAATCGTTCATAATCTGCCTTTTGCCCCAACCACCATGAGGCTTGGTCTACATCCAAAGAAAAATGTGTACGAAATGTTGCTGTCATCCGCAAAAGAGTATTTAGGGTTTAGAATTTGATCAAGAGGATCATTATAAAAAATTAGCCAAAGAAGAGAAATAAATAATCGAACCTTGTGGTACCCCTGAATTAAGTTGAAACTTGTATAAAGCTCGAAATAGATCGAGAGAAGTAATTATTTGAACTAAAAGCAACAACTTTGATAGCAGTGCCAACGCTCCGAAAGAAACGCTTACAGGTCTCCTTTGGAACAAGCTCTACGAAAGCCATTTCGTCGATAACTTAAAAGCTATATAAACTTTAGATTATTAACTAGATGGTAAATAAACATTCTCTTTATCACCTTCGACAACGCCGAGCATGTTGCGATTGGGGATAGTACGAGTATTCAGGGTTATTGGCAACACTCATCACAAGAATTGGCTGAACATTATTGGCAACATTCCTGCATGAGGGGAAGATTTTCGCACAGTGCAGAGAGCTAAAGTGGTTAGCCAATCGATAATCTAGCGTCGGAGAGCACTGCTTTTAGTATCAGTGCTGGTATACCATCCGGCCTCGGGTCGGGGGACAAGTGGTATTAAAAAACCAGACACGGAGAACTAAAGTAATGGAACGGGGAAACACTAGACAAGGTGATCTAAATGTAATAGAATAGGGAACAAGTGAAAATGAAACACTAGACTGGGGGAACGAAACGGAAAACGAGTAGAATAAAAACGCTAGACAGCTTGAAGTCTTAAATTTAAACTATGTACTCCCTGAACTATGATAACATGTCTTTTATAACTTTTAACTTGAACGTGCCAAAAATGGGGAGTTCAAAATGGTAAAATACCTCACTTAACGGCCGGTCAAATCCGCTTTAGCCAGAAACCAAAAAAATTAAAGTTTTTCGAAAATTCGACAAAAATGTAGATTAAAAAGGGGAAAACCTCCTCTTTAGAGAGCTGCCCATATCGTTTTGCCTAAAAACTTGAAATTTAAAATATAAGTTCTAAAGACTTTGGGATAATTCACGGATAAGGAAGTTTAAGGATTTTCATCAGGAACATAATAAATAGGTGGTTCAGTATAGGAAAGGTCTCCCGCTTAGGGGCGTGACTAAACCGCTTTGACTAGAAACCTGAAATTTAAAACAAACATTGTATTAGTCACTGATAAGATAATAGTGTTACTATATACCAGGAACGTGAGAAAAATGGCGGTTCAATTAGTTTAAAGGCTTGTCCAAACACATTTGTCCAAAAATCTGATATGTGTTCCTTGGGGTAAAAACTAATTTAATATTATCCTGGAAGATATGGGTTTGAAAAGAAAATAAAGCTCCCTTAATCAGCCAGCACAAAACACTGGATCTAGGAACTTGAAATTTGGCATGGAGATACCATCCCCTGAGTAGAGGATCCAAGATGGGATTTTTAAAATTTTTATGGAAAGGAGTAAAAAGGGAAAAAGTCTCACCCTTAAAGTCCTGCAAAATCCCATTGACTTAAAATCTTAAATGAAATGTTAAAAGAAATGTTAAAACTGAAAAAAGTACGGCCCTAATCACCCATCCAAATCGCTGGAGCTAGGATTTTGAATTTTGGCATGCAGGCTGCTACTACCACAATGACGAAGGTTTTGAAAATTATTTCGGGTGAATGCACATTGGAGCACAAACTCTCCCTTCCTGTCCAAACGACTTCTGTACGAAATTTGAAATGTTTTCCCGGAGGTATGCGCTGAGTCGTTGATAAGTTACCTTTCAAGTGGGAAATGTCCCCTTAATCACACAGCGAAACCGCCGAAGTTAGTTACTTAAACAACTAAACCAAAAATTTTTGGAATTATTGCAGAAAAATTTTCCACATTAGAAGTAAGCCAAAGGTTTTCTTAAGTAATCTTGTCTTGACTGAATTCAGTGTTTGATGTAAAGGAGTAGTCCGAAAGTCACAGAAATTCGACTTTCTTACTTAGACTAAAAAAAAAAATAAATCTTATAAAAAAAAAGTTTTTAATTTATAATTTTTAATGGATACTAAAAATTATCTATTTACATAAAAAAATTAATTATACTATGGCTGAAATAATATTTTTATATATGTATATTCAAATTTCCATGTCAATATACACCGATTTTCAAAACTATCCATAGCGAAGTAACGGGTCTTTAAGCTATGATTTATAATCCTTTTATAACAAAAAATATTTCTAAACATTTTTCTTTGATATTTTATGTATGTCTTGTTTTTGACATCTTTAACCTAATACTGCTACTGCTACTTAAAGACAAGAAGAGTTCAACTTAAAAAATATATTATAAAAAGTGAATGTTAAACACAATCACCTTTACTTTTCAACGAATGTATACTTGAATCTATCATTTTTTTTTTTTTTTAACTTTTAAGATGATTTAGTTTTGTTACTACCGCAGGCATCTTAAATATTGTTTTAATAATATTAAAAGTAAAAAATCATTTCACTTTTTTTCAATACTCTCACATCAATCATAAAACTAAAGATGTCAATTTTAAGCCCCGACTTAAATTAATATTTAATTGAATATTTCGATTCACCTTTTTTTTTTGTTTGCTATTAATATCAAGCACGTTTCCTTTATTAAATTTTGTATTTCTTTTCTATTTATCTTTCATTCGTCTCATAATAATATCATTCCAATACACATATTTACAATGAAACTTTAACAAAAACTTAATTTTATTACTTATTATAGATTATAGTTGAAAAAAATCAATAATCAAAAAAATACCATAAATCATATAACCTTTTTTTATTTTTTTAATTTCTATTCATCAATTTTAATTTTCCATTAATACATAATTTTGTAGAATTTTTGTTATTCGTTACAAACTTATATTATTTTTATTATTATTTAAAGCAGGTAAAATAATGTTGGTGTTTTTTGTTAATGAATTCATTTTCAACTATTACTTACAATCAATTATTTCTATAATATTTTGTTGAAAATGTATGTTAATGAATGACATCATTTAATTTATTATAAGTGAAATGTAGTATTTTTTATTAGTAACACGTATGCTTTGGTATGCCGAAATATAAATGACTTTGACAAGTAATAATTTGCTGAAAATGAACTAAATGCTTTAGACAAAATTAAAGAGAAATTACTTAATTGGTAATGAGTTTGAAAATATTTTACAGGTTATTTAGGTAATATCAATTTATTGTCAAAAATTAGATCACAAACTGATAATTGAATTTCGTTATTAAACTTTCACTCAAAGGAAAAGTTATTTTGTAATGGTAGGTTTTATGTTAAATAAATCGCATATAAATATCTCATACATATTTTGTAACTTTAAATTTTAAAACAAAATTTTGCATTTTTTGCATCTAATAATAAAAATTTACTTGATTTTAGAAACTGATGAACTATTTGTAAGGAAAATTTTCATGCAACTTAGTTCAGATAAATTTTAAAAAAATATTCTTTTTTTTTTCATGTAAAAGTTTTTAAATTTTTAAAAAATAATAAAATTTGGTAAAGAATATTTTTTTTTTGTTAAAATTAGTTTTTCTTAATTTTAAGAAAAAATATTATTAAATAAAAGAAATTAAAGTAACCATTTAAAAAAAAACTATCGTGCATAATTGTAATTTTCTCTCACGAGCCCATCTCTAATCTTAACAGTCTTAAATATTGAACTTAAAGCAGCTTTAAATATATTTTAAAATTTCGTTAGCAAAGGATAAAAAAATTTCGAATTTGCGCTTTTATGTAATAAATTTGTTTGTTGACTACAATACAAAATATCGCAGGCACATTTTATACATTACGGCATAATGGCTTTCCTATAATTGATGTAGCACTTATTAAACTTTATAATTATCGAACTATTTTTTTCACTTAATAATAAAAAAGTTTAAATTTGTTTATGTCAAATAAAGTTTAAGCTAAAAATCTCATAAAATAAACTTATAACTTTTCCATTTTCCAATAATAACAAGAAATGTAACTGTGATATTTTGTAATTTTGCAACGATTTCCTTAAATTAGTTAATTTAAGAAGACAAAGGATCCCCAGTGTTCCTTAGCCATAGATGCTGTGTGTTACGTAGGACGTCCCTTTTTGTAGTTCTCACAATTTATTACGTTTCAGGATATCCTGCAGTACATTTTTTTTAATTTGTTCACCATTTTGCTAATGAAATTTAATTAATATTTTAAATACATATAATTAGAGTAATTCAATTTAGTTTTAGGACAAAATTTTACAGCAGAAAGCTTGTTAAGAACCTTCTCAATGAGTGTAAAGTACTTTAAAATATATGATAAAATATATTACCTTTACCATCCATAGAAGCAAGATAAGGATAATTTTCACTAAAAAGAAGTGCTATTTAACTGGATGTTAGAAAATTTTTTCTTATTTTTAGGGAGTTAAGTATTAGTTTCTAGTAAAAAAAGTTATCTAATGAACTTAACTTAACAGTACATAATTTTAGATGATGTATGAACTAATTAGGAAAAAATTTTACTGTTTTCTAATAAAAATTTACTTCTCAGTAGTAAAATTTTTCTATAATTTAGAAATTTTAACCAAATTTGAAGTAAAATTTGTTTCTTAATTTCAAGGAAAATTTTATTAAATATTGGTAAAAAGTGTCTTTGGCGTCGTTTTCATTTCAATTTTTCCTCAAATTAAGTTAATTTTTTTAAATTCTAGTTCTTTTTTTTCTTCCCTAATATATATCGATAAATAGCAATAAAACCGATATATATACATAAGACTGTATTTTGATGTATTTTATAATATCAAGAAAAAAATCGATATATATCGATATCAATAATAAAATCGATAAATACCGATATCAATCATAAAATCGATAAATAACGATATCCATCATAAAATCGATATCAATCATAAAATCGATATCAATAATAAAATCGATATATATCGATATCAATAACGAAATCGATAAATATCGATATCAATAATAAAATTGATAAATATCGACATCAATAATAAAATCGATAAATATCGATATCAATAATAAAATCGATACAATCTATAATTATCGATACAATCGATAAATATCGATACAATCGATAAATATCGATACAATCGATAAATATCGATACAATCGATAAATATCGATACAATCGATAAATATCGATACAATGGATAAAAACCGATAAGTATTCATGATTTTATTTTGATAAAATTGATAATATCAAGATCTTCGATAAATATCGACAAGTTGATAAATTCGATAAATATCGATTAAATCTAAGAATCAAAACAAAAGTGATAAATAATTTTTTTTAAAATTAATTATTTTTATTAAATTTATAAAAATGTCGCCAAAATTCGTTACCAATTCAAAAAATCAGATCATTTAATATAGATCCAAATAAAAATGAAACGTTTTTGATTTAAGTGTATCGACACAATCGATAAATAGCAATAAAACCGATAAATATCCATGACTTTATTATGATAAAATATTGGTAAAAGAAAAAATTAAAGTTCTTTCGCTGATGTGTGTGTATCGACAAAGCGATACTAACAATGAAATCGATAAATTTCCATAACACTTTATTTTATAGTTTTTATTTAGACTTTATACTTTATTTCGTAATTATATCATCTCTTTATAAAATCGATAAGTATCAATAACATTTAAAAAATCGATAAAATTACATATCGATAAAATTTACCAAAATTTATAGTTATCGATTAAAATAGTTATATATCTGTAGAATATATTTTCTAGAATAAATAAAAAATAATAAATATCAATTAATTTTAATAATATCGATTATTTATTTAATCCATAAAATTGATAAATATGCACTAAATTTGAAAACAACGCTCGCGTTAAAAATATTGATAAAAGCCGTAAATGCTGATTAAAACGATAATTCTATATTACATAGATAATAAAATGAAATCAAACAATTTTGAGAACCCATGCATACACGAGTTAGTGTATGATATATTGAAATACATGGCCATATATGTATTATCATGATTTATTGTATGAACATACATGATCTCATATATGATCATATATCTTCGGATACAAAATTTGAGGGTATATGGTCTTATATATTCATATATGAGCATGCATGTATAATATTTGAGTATATATGAGAATATATCGTATGATCATATGTAACCATATACCGCCATATACCCTCAAATTTTACCATGAGAACCATGCATAGACATATATGACCATGTATGCCCTTATATGATCATATATGTTCATTTATATTTCGATTTTTACATGGAAACATAAATAATTATAGAAAAAAATCAATAAAAATTTGTTACATTGTGATAAAATCTAATAAATCGATAGCCATCGGGAAAATCGTAATAAATCAGTAAAATCGATTAAATTCGATAAATATAAATACATTTCGATAATATTGAGAAATATCGACTAAATGGAAAAGTGTCAATTAAAACGATAAATAAATCTCTTAAATTGAAAACTATCGAACTTGTGGAAAAATATCAATGCCAATAAAGTAGTCAAAACCCGATAAAACTACTCAAATAACACTAAAAGGTGGTCCGAATACAGTTATCCTTTTAAATCACATCTTATTTTTAGCAGTCATACATTTTTTCCATTCGAAATATTGACTATCATCCAGCGGACCAAAATGAGTCACTTTACTTTTGAACAACATTGAGGAATATTAAAAACTTATTTCCCAAGTTAGCGTTGTGTTGCCAAAACTGTGCTTTAGTTGAAAAAATTTGTTTGGCCGAAATGAAGTACCCAGCGCATGTGCTGCTGTACTCAAGTTTGTGCAAAAAGTTCTTGAGACTAGCTTGCTAGTGAACAACACACATGGTCTAGTCTCACCAACTTTTTGTTATTGGACCACCGTGTAGGCGTTTCTACTAATGACAAACACTTTTTTCTGAATTGCTTTGTAAAATAAGTTTAAGGTCTATTACATTTAATTAGGGTTAAATTGGGCATTCAAATTGGCTTAATATTTTTTTAATATATAAAATAAAATATGAGGAAACAACTAAAATATAATTTTTGATAAATTCTTCCTTGGAAACTTTTGTTTTGTATACAATTGTATTTAAAATCTTTTGTTTTGCCATAAACAGCTAATGTATGATTCAAAGTTTGTTTCTTAAGTCTTTTGATTTATTTTATTACTGATTTGTTGTAAAATGTTTGTAAAATCATAACATTACTAAGCACTATTTATATTTTTTTTATCTTAAGGCATTGTTTCTTTTGTGATTTCCACCAATTAATTGTTGTTGTTGTTGGTGTGTTAACCTTGTTGTTTTATATATTTTTTTTTTAATATTTATTTAACATATAATTTTCTTTCAACTTTAAGTGTTTGTCTAAGGTCTTTTGAAACAGACAAAAAAAACAAAAAAGAAGTCTGACAAAATATTCTCATTACTTGTAAAATATCTAATGTCAGATAATTTTGTTCTTATAAAATAACAATTACTACCATGTCACGTTTTATGATTTTATATAAATTTTTTTTATTTTTTATTTGAACTTATTCTACTATTGAAAAGTGTAAACGAATTCATTGTTACAATTTGTTTCAAATCAAACAGCAACAATAAAAAAATTCATACAGTTCTAAAAACAAAATATAAAAAACCCTCATAAAACAAATTATTACAAAATTATTTTTAACAATTTGTTTTGCTATTGAATTGTTTCTAGTAACATATATTTTTTTCCTTATGCTATTAAGCGCTTTTGTTACAATCATTTTTTTTTTTTTTGCATTGCAATATTGTGCAATAATTGTTTAAATAATTCCTTAAATTAATATATTTTAAAAGTGAAACTAAGCTGTGATAAATTTTTTTTATAACCCAAAAGCAAAAAATTCAAAATTACACTTTTTTGCAATTTTTAATAACTGTTTATTTAACTTTTGCTGCTTATTTACTTACGCATATTGTGCTGTAATCTTTTAAGAGTTTAAAGTTGTATGCAAGCCTTTTGTTAGTTTCAAATGCTTATAAAACTTTTGACACATTTTACTTATAACCAATTTGGCAATATATAAATTTAATGTTTTAAGGATTATTTTGATTACGAAACAAGTTTTAACCATTTTTTTCAGTTATGCTATCAGGAGTTATGTCAATTTAACATTTTTAATAAGATTTTAATATTTAAATGAAAACAAGTCTTACTCAACTCATATATTTTGAATGGATTTGTCCAAATTGAGTGAATAAATTTCAAAAGCAATGTAAAAGAAAAGAATTTGTGTTTATGAAAATATTACACAAATTAAAAACTTATCGAAGATGTATTAACAATTCCTTAAAAAATTTGTCATTTAGTTGATTTGGGTTAAGCAAGCTAAAGTAGTAAATTTAAAATTTTAACTAATAAAAAATAATGGTTTAATAATTACCCTTTCAATCATATAACGAACTATTTTAAAATACACTTTACACTTAAAATATGCTAAGGAAATTTTTATACATCGGATTCTATTATCGCTTTCCAACCTTGAGAAGGGTATATCCCCTAACCTTTTTTTAGATTATAAAAGATATTAAAAATCATAACTTACAGATTTTGGGACATATTTTGAAGAAAACTTACCTGGAAAGATAAAAGATATTTAAAATTAATTAAATATAAATAAATTATATTAATACAAAGTTAAGAAAGGTTAAAAATATGCAAATATCCCCTTTAAAAATTATTGAATGAATAAACACCAAAAAAATTATTTAAACAATTTTCGGACACATAAAAAATCCAATACATATATAAGAGAAATATCCATATACCAAAACTCCGTAGGTAACCAAATAAAAATTTTATTAAGCTGGATAAAAGTATTGCAAAAAAATTTAAAACGGTCGGGTAACTATAAAAATTTCTCAAATTTTAGCTTTTCAATAAAAAATCTGTTTTTATGTTTAAATACCAGTGATTCCAAAAACCCGACTTTTTTAAAAAGCCGATTTTCCGGTTTACCGAAAATGGATCCTTTGACCAAAGAAATGTATATCTTTAACAAAAAGTACATAAAAAATACTGTTTAAAAAACAGGGAGAGTCTAATTGTGCGTTCCTCCAGACCTCTATAAAATTTTGTGAGGGTGACAAAATTTAAAAACTTTTGTCATTAAACTTATCGGCCCAAAGTAATATTTAGGAGGAAAAAAAAAGATTCAAAGCTGTTAGAAAGTTTTTTGTTTCAGAACATTCTAATATTTTCAGAATTCGATTATATAGATCCTTACTTGATACCCAATTTGTACAGTTAGAATATTATATAGTTTACTGTTAGTAGTTCAACAGTTTTCAGTATCAGTTAAAAAAAAAAAGGAACATACATTTATTTTTCAAAGAAATATATTTTATTTATATTTATGATATACATAATAACGAGTATAAATTATATCTTAATATCCTTACCGAACACTAGAAATGAAGGCTATCGGCTCGTTGAAGCGTAAACAGACCAAAACACTGATAAGCTAACACGCTACCAACTAGCCTACCGCACAGTGTGAGATTTAGTCAATCTAGCATCTCAAAATTAATTTTTATATGAAGTTTTAGAGATATCAACTTGAAATTTGGCACGATCGTTAAGGGGATTATAAGCTTCAATATGGTGAAAGATAACTAGTTCCAACTAGTGTCAAAGGGGACTAGTTCCGAACTATCCTCAAAAACACTAGTTGGGGACAATTTTTTTTACACATTTATATTCAAAATTTCTTCTTTTTTTCTCTTCTCATACAACCATTTCTATAAAATGCTTCAAGTTTCGAACTTTAGTTTTCGATGATTCTTTGCAAATGAGAAAAATAAAAAGTTAATGTTGTTTCAATGTTAAATTTATTGATATCTAAAACATAATAAAGAGGAAAAACTAAAAAATTCAACGAAAGTTCTTAAAAGAATGGAAAATATTCAAAATAAGATATTTATCAAAAACCAAAATAAAGAAATTATATACAAATTATACAAAAGTAAAAAGCGAAAAGTAGAAATAAAAAAAATAAGAAATTTATACAAAAATAAAAATTCTAGAGAGCTGCAAGCAAAGTTTTTTATGCTGAATCATCAAATTCATCATTTAGTTAGGTGTCAGACAAAAGTGCAATGACCTCAGAAGGTAAAGTAGAACGCTTGGTTTTAGGGGGCAAACGTAAACTTGCAATCAAAGGGTCTGACGTGATAAGCAACCTATGCAATAAATCTATGTTGGTGTCAACTCGGGACGTTTCTCTTGTGAACAGTTCGCGATACTGTCTCGACTCTTTATTGCGTGCTTCTTGCGCTTCTTCAGAAAAGTTTCCTATGGGAAGAATGCATGAAGAAATGATAGCTCCTCCATGAAACAATATTTTGTGGACAGTTACTAGCATATAGTACCAAGGATATAAACTCAAATAAAGCTCTCTTGTTTCTGACGTAAAATTTTGGAACGCAACTATATTGATAAAATAGCTGCTGCAGCGCTATACCGGGGTGCTCTCAAAGAAATATTTATTTTTACTTTTTTATACCTTTGTTCAAAATTATTTATTGTCATTTGCCGATATTTTCAGTTTCGTTTATTTTTTTCATTTCAAATTTAATAAAAATGGTAATTTGTGGTTAATTTGTTTCCGTTACAGTTATCACAAATTTAAATTTCGTTTGTTGTCTGTTTCAAAAATAAATCCAATTT